>JAUMHI010000070.1:8822864-8845929 GCA_032359435.1 Enteromius unitaeniatus | reverse complement strand
GGAGAGTGATGGAGTGCTGCAGCAGATGACCTGGCCTCCACAGTCACCGGACCTGAACCCAATCGAGATGGTTTGGGTTTGAGGTGAGCTGGACCGCAGAGTGAAGGCAAAGGGGCCAACAAGTGCCAAACCCCTCTGGGAACTCCTTCAAGACTGTTGGAAAACCATTTCAGTTGACTACCTCTTGAAGCTCATCGTGAAAATGCCAAGAGTGTGCAAAGCAGTAATCAGAGCAAAGGGTGGCTATATTGAAGAAACTAGAATATAAAAGATGTTTTCAGTTATTTTACCTTTTTTGGTTAAGTACATAACTCCACATCTGTTCATTTCATAGTTTTGATGCCTTCAGTGAGAATCTACCAATGTAAATGGTCAGACAACACATTGAATGAGAAGGTGTGTCCAAACTTTAATATAATGGGAATATACAGTATAAACATGTACAACGTATTTACAACACACATACACACGCATATTTATGTACATAACTTTTATTTTGGATGTGATTAATCGTTTGACAGCACTAGTTGACATTAGCCTATAAGGATCTCCCCTGAAAGTTAAAGTGATGTGCGATATTTAAAGTTAATAAATTTCAATATCAAGATAAAATGATTCTTAATCATAAAATATCATTGTCCTAAGTCTCTGTTTTATGTAATTTCAGTGGCTGCTAATTTGCAGAAGATAGTCGAAGACCCTCATTCCAATACAAATGTCACATTTAAACTGGTGAGTGACTTCTGTTTGGTGAAAGACACTGTGTGGTGTTCTGCACTAACACATCATGCGTGGTGTTTTTCAGGCCTCTGGCATCGAGGGCTCTGAGGTTCCTGATGATGTCAAACTCTTGGGATTTGCTCAGCTCAGCATTAGCTAAACTTTGGCTCTGTTCAGGACCATGACTTGCCTACAAATGTGAAAAGAAACCAACACTACCAACAGAATGACACATTGATGTATTTTTTTCCTCTTTCAATTGCCCTAAAGAAACCACTGTTGCCAAAGAGAAAGATACCATAGCGCCAGCCCATAGGATTTCAAACGGCCCAACGGAAGAGCTGCACAAACATGAGAATTAATTTGTAGGAATCGATAAAAATAAAGTTTACGATTTATTTGTATAAGGATGCAATTATCATAACCAGATATAACCTTAATATTCTAACATCTCTCTTTCTTTTCTTCTTTTTCTACATTTGTTCTAGTTTTGCACAATCTGAACTGACACCCTAAAAATTAACAATGCAAAAAACGCCTCTAATTTAACTACTGAGCGCATAAGAGGACTGAATCTCAAGGAAACATGAGTTTAAAGAGGAAACAAGTAAATGGGTTTTGCTATGGTTATAGCTATATTTTTTAACCTTTATTTTTTTTCTATGCTTTTGAAGAGAAGCAACTAAGCATGTTTTATGACAGCTTGCATTATTGACGTAGGCTCAGTTTGAACCAGCTTGGCGAACATTTATAGAATCTTCTAAATTTCTGGTTGTTGCATTTAAAAACAACTTAAACTTTCTCTGCTGCTAAACACAGAGCTGACTAGTATCAGTAACAACAAAATTCTCAAATATTTCATATGCTACAGATAAGCTGAATATGATTAATTGGTTGATTTAGTGTCATTGAGCCCTAATGAACACTCCTGAAGGCTGGTTTTACTTGTTTTTTTCTTTCTTTCTTCTGCGGTCTCAACTTGGCACATTTGCAAATGTCACTATCCCATGCTGCTTTAAAAGTTATTGCCTTAATATTTCTACATACTTTTGCATCACACATATCTCTCCTTTTTTATTTTTAGATTTTGCATTAATTTGTGAGTTTTGGTTTTAATTTTTTTTGACATTATCTGTGACTTCTGCTCGTTTTATAAATATCTCTGTAAGTGAAAAGGTAGAAATACCTGAGGTACCTGATGAAACTTTGGTGTTTGGCTTTTTCCTGCTCTGGATTTGAACTCTTAAGTATTCATGTGTATTTCTGATGTGGATGAACTTGATTGAGCGTGTAAATAATGTAATTTGCCATTGGATTTTATATGGGATGTTTCACACATGGCCTTTGTGTTCTTCATAAATAAGGTGATGGGAGATGGTGTCAGCTACAAAAGACACATTGTGAGTTTTGTTGGTTTGTCGTTTTATCTATGAGGGTGCCTATAATCAAAGCAGGATCTTAGGTAGCATAAATCTGCCTGGTGTTTTCAGCAATTGCTGGAGATCTCTTAAAATGCAAAGTTGTTTACTTCACCCCAAAAAAATTATTTAAACATATTGCTACATGTTTGCAAGAACTGCCTAGAATAATCTTAAGCAACTTAATTATTTTACAACAGTGTTTCACATTATTATTTTATTATTGTTCCCCTTTATATATATATATATATATATATATATATATATATATATTCAACTAATTATTAAATTATTTAAAACATTTTTCCTATCTTATTTTTCAGTTTTTTTTTAGAAGATTTAAAAGATAATAGCAGGGAGGTAAAAGAAAAATTAACTTTTTTTTTTTAGAAAATTGCTGGCATTGAAAAGGCAAGTTTTGCTTTGAATAAGGAATTCATTCTATGTAGATCTTTGGTCAACATGCTCATATAGTATATAATAAAATAATATTCAGTCTTAATAATAATGCATTTTAAAAGGTCACACAAGTGTCCTGGGTTTTTTGCCAAAGTCCTTAATGTGGTACAGTGTTGTACAAGGACAAAAATGCATTCGCAGTCCGTTTACTGTAAGCAATAAATAAAAAAATAAAATAAAAGCAAAAACGGTAAGTAAAATATCAATTCATTTTTATTTTCACTTGATTTTCAATCAATATCAATTCATTTTTAAGGCATGTTTTTAAATGCTTTAAAATCAATAAAAAATTACCTTAAATGGTACTAAAATGCCTGCTTATTGTTTGCAGTATATTTTCCTGTATTCAAATATGCTCCATAATAGCAGAGCTGTATTATATAAAATAATGTCCATTTTGATTTAAAGCACAGAAAAACAACGTAAAGAGAGGTTTCACTCAAAAATGAACATTTTGTCATTATTTCCTCCCCCTCATGCCATTCTAAACCTTACGAGTTTCTTTTTAGTTGAACATAAAAGTAGATATTTTTTAAAACTGCTGGTAATCAAAGCCGATGGTCCTTATTGACTTCCATAGTATTTCTTTCCCTACTCTGGAAGTCAGTGTGGACCAACAACTGTTTGGGTCTTCAAACTTCTTTTTAAAACATAATCTTTCGCAAGAGCCTTCTACAAGTTTGGAACAATTAAACAATGACAGCATTTTGGGGTTAAGTATTGCTTTAATAACAAAGAGCTATAAATCAGCTGAAAAATAATGATTTTTAAAGGCATGTTTTCCTCAGGTGAAATGGAGTAACCCGAAGAAAAATACTGTAGGTCAATGGTTTCCAGCAGCTGTGTGGCCATATCTTCTTTTGTTTTCAATAGAATAAAGAAATCCATACAAACAAAATTAGAGTTGGTAAATGATAGAGGTACTATTCCTTTAAATTAATAGCCTATTTGTTAAAAAAAAAAACTTCCATCTTGTCAGTCATGTTATTTTTTACTTTAATTGGCCGCTTTGTTACACATATAGCTTTGTCTAAACGGTGTGCTCAAACCCACAAGCATATTACAAAAGTTTACATATCGCCACAATATTAAGACCGCCTTTACTGGCAAAAAGGCCCCAACTGCACTCGCCCCATGATCCAAAGTCCCCCAGAGAAACTGCTGGAATTCCTCTCAGTACATTTCAACCACTAGAATCAGCTTATTAACCTACTATTAAACAGACCTACCTTCTTTTGCATGGGGTCTTATGTTATTGCTATTGTATGTAAAAGTCTTCAGGCTGTTTTTATCGCTGTCAAAAAAACCCCGGTGCTTTATCTTTGTCGTAGCAGATAAGAGCTCTGCAGATATGCTGAACTTGTGACACGTTTAAAAATTAATTGCGCAGGTGTTTTAAGCGCCAGCCGCCGCCGATGGTTGCCCAGTGGTCATCATGATAGACTTCGCGCAGATCCTGTCGTCTGTCGGCGAGTTTGGGGCGTTTCAGAAGCGCTTGCTGGTGGCGGTATGCCTCCCCAACATCTTCACAGCTTTCCACATGTTCGGTCAGGTCTTCACCGCTATCAACTTCCCTCACAACTGCAACAGCAGCTGGATCTTAGAGCGGGCTCCTAACCTGACAGAGCAGAAGCAGCTGAACCTCACCATCCCTCTGGACGGTAATGGACGGTACGAGAGCTGTAAGATGTTCTCACCTGTTGATCTCGAGCTGGATGATATTGAAGCGTATGGAATAAACACAACGACTTCATGTGTTGATGGATGGGTTTATAAAGCACCAGAAGGAAGCAGCACTCTTATAACTGAGGTAATCAACTTGTAAAAATTAAAATGCATATCGCTGTATATTTTAGTTAGATAATGCTAAATAATTTATTTATTTATATGTATTAGAGCCATGCCTTTTCATAAATCGCTATCCATTGGCCTAATGTGACACAATATGTGTTCATTTTATATTATTAAAGGTAATATTTGACTTTCAAAGTCAGCTTTTAAAATCATTTCTTTGACAAAAACTTTCAAACTTGAGAAATAATGACAGTGCTTATTGCCTTTATTGACATTTTTACGATGCAGTATAAATTGTAATCTACTTATGTGATAAGGATACTGTTTAAACGTGGAGTATTTTATTGTATTCATTTATTTATTGATTGGCAATGCCTACTAAATTTACTGTTGAACATAATCTTAAATTCCCTTGAATTTTGACTAGCCTAAGTTTATTTTAATAGCCATTTTGATTTAATTTTACAGTAACGTTTAATTTTAGAAAGTTGTGGCTGATGTAGCCTATGTATGTTACTATTTATTTTTACAGAAATTGACTTCAAAAACAAAACCTTTTTTATTATGTGTGTAAATAACATTTCTCATAGGCCTACCTACATATCATTTTGATTTACATCATTTGTTTGTTGTAGTTTTTCATGTTTTCTTTTCATATCTCATCATAGTTTGACCTGGTGTGTGAAAATAAGATTTATAATGAGGCATCTCAGTCCGTCTACATGGCTGGTCTTCTTATTGGAGCCCTATTGTTTGGGCCGATGGCAGACAAGTACGTGTAGAGAACAATTCCTACCTGAGCAACACAAGAATGACACACAATGATTATTTTGGAGTTTTTCCAAAAACAGAACATTCCTATTATTTAACTGATCAAGAGCTGCTTTTAATGCCATTGGTTTAATGACTGTGGCAGTTAACATGTTTTCTTGACACAGGTATGGCCGACGGTTTGTCACGCTGCTTTCCTTGTTCCTGCAGTTTCTGTTTGGGGTGGCGGTAGCGTTTTCTCCCAACGTCTTTGTCTACATTGGACTTCGCTTTGTGGTCGGCACCACAGTATCAGGGATCTCTATGAACACATTTGTTCTGGGTAACCCACGTGACTCTTCTTATACATTAAGAAGTCATGAATTTGGTTTAGATATTTAGACTGCATGTACAAAGAGTGTTTATGCTTTAAACAAAATCCCTGTAACAAAAAAAGCTTTTTTCACCTGATCTCAGCAGATAATTGTACGGTATCTCAAACTTGCATTAGGTACTGAGTGGTGCGGTTCAGCCAAACGGGCCCTTTTTACCATATTGTCACACTGCTTTTATGCCATTGGTCTGATGGTTCTGTCTGGTGTGGCCTTTGGGATCAGGAACTGGAGGGTTTTACAGCTGGTTCTGTCAGCACCAGTTGGGCTTTTCTGCATCTATTACTGGTGAGAGTTATTCTCAGTACTTTTGATTTGCATGTTCACAGTTTTCTGTTAAATGACATGCATACAAATAAAACTTTAGAGCAAATTTAAAGTATTTTACCTTTTTAAAAAGAAGACTTTTTAATATATGTAATATATATATAACACAACATTTTTAAAAAGAGGTGTTTTATATGCTTTCGACAGGATTCTCCCTGAATCTGCCCGATGGCTTCTGACTCAGGGCAAGCAAGACAGAGCCAAGAAAGAGATCTTGAAAGCTGCCCGAATCAATGGAAGGAAGGTGCCCGATAATCTGCTCGACAAGGTGACCTTTTCCTCTTTTGTTCAAATCTGAAAGGTACTCAAGCTTTCCAGATTTGGAGATATCTGGCATCCCATCACTTACTCACCAATGGATCCTCTGCAGTGAACGGGTGCCGTCAGAATCTCATGTTTTACAAACATGCAGCTTTTTGCTTCTCAAAACTGTTTGGACTCTTATGACGGCACCCATTCACTGCAGAGGATCCACAGATGAGCAAGTGATACAACGTTAAATTTAGGAAGAACTATACTCATCCACATCTTGGATGGCCTGAGAGTTTGCTACAAATGTTCCTTTTTGGTGAAAAACTGTATCACATTCCCTCCTTCCTTCTAAAACATACCATTGAATATGAATTTTTTTTTTTAAATGACCAATTAACATGAAAGCATGCCTTATCAGTTGGAAGCAGAGAACACAGCTAAAATAGGCTCCATGCTAGACCTGTTTCGAGTGGCTTACCTGAGAAAGAGAGCTCTCATCATGAGCTATATGTGGTGAGTTATGCCAGCATTTTCCACATCTTTTATATTTCCAAAATGTGGTAAGACATAAAGAAAAAAACAACCCCATATCTTTATACACATTTAAGACTCTGTAAATCTCCCCTCATATTAAATACAATAAAAGTTAAATACGACAGTATAAAATGTTAACATTATCAGACAACATTATCAGACTCATCTCGGAACTAAATCGAAGCTGTGAAAATGTACTAATCTGTTTTAAAAAAGCAGTCGAGCGTTTTGTCATGTTTATTTGTGCTATCGTAGGTTTGTGACAAGCCTGGTTTACTATGGTGTCAGCTTGAACGTGGGGAACTTCGGCCTGGACATTTACCTGACTCAACTCATCTTTGGCATTGCAGAGTTTCCCGCCCGGCTGTCCTGTTTTCCTCTAATTCAGCGTTTCGGAAGGAGGATTTGCCAGAGCGCAGTGCTGCTACTTGGAGGAACCGCCTGCTTGATCATTCCTGCTATACCAGCAGGTGAGGACATATTTTAGAATTATAGAAGAACAAGAAAGGTTTTTGTCCCATTTAGCAAAATGAAAATACAAGTTTTCCATTCATTCTACATAGTGTGGCCATTAGTATTTTGCCATTTTCCACTTTTTTTCTAGATGGAACAGAAAAACCAAGCTTCACTCTTAAAAATAAAGGTGCTTAAAAGGTTCTTCACAATGATGCCATATAAGAATAATTTGTGGTTCTACAAAGAAACATTTAGTTCTTTAAGGAACCATCTTTTTATTATCTTTTTATAATCTGAAGAATCTTTTTCAAAAAAAAAACAAATCTATTTTGTGAAACAGAATGGTTCTTCAGATGTTAAAGGTTCTTTATGGAACTACTTTATGATATTTAGACAAAAAGGTTCTTTGGGAATTTTTAAGAGTGTAATCTCTTAAATATTGCTTATTGTGCTAGATTTGCATTACAGTATGAATTAATATGATCTGTATGAATTGTATGCTTTGTAGGGATAATGTCAACTGCTGAGGGCATGAGCAAATCGTACAATATTTGATTGTTCAAGCACATGTGAATTCACAACAAATTTACCAAATTAGAAAAACATTAAAATCCCAAAATCTCATTGCACACAGAGTCTGAAATTTTGCACATCAGTCAATAAACTTAATAGATGTTAATATACTTCACATTGTCTCAGTCATGTTTACACACTGCCTCTGAAACTTTTGTCCGTCATCAATCTTTTTTTTTTTTTTAAATGGTATCAGTCTTGATTTTCTGCGCATCCGTAACAAGCATTATGATAGGAAAGGATGACGAATATGAACATTTCAGAATCAGTGTGCAAAGACCTTTAGGGATTAGATTAAGCCAGGACTAGACCTTTGCTAATTTAGGACATTTAAGAATATTTAGAAACATGTCTTACAAAAATGCATTATCTGTGAGCATTTAAGACCAAACAATGGCAATAATGTATTTTAAGATATCTCAGTGCAAGCTTTCTCCAGTTTAGACAGCTCTTAACATTTATCTTAATCTAGGACTAGTCTTAAACCCTGTTCGGGAAACTGCCCCTTAATGTTTAATATCAGTGGGACATTTATACTTGAACAACCTGACTGGTGCAAAAACGTTTGATTTGGAAGCAAAACATTACCATGAAGTCCACCTCTAGCCTAACCCTCAGGGCATTGTGAGCAGATTGTACAAAAATATATGAATCATGAGTATGAATATATGAGTCAAAAGAATCTGCATAAAATTCACCAAGTCATGAAGTTTTTGTAATGTCTGTCTTTTATCCCAGGGTATCCTGTGATTGTGACTGTGATCGCAGTGGTTGGAAAGTTCTCGCTCGCTGCCTCTTTCACCATTGTGTATGTGTACACTGCTGAGCTCTACCCGACGGTTGTGAGGTACTGTATATATGTAGTGCATCAACACTCACTGTCTTCATTCATGGATTCTACATAAGCTCTTGTTCTCAATCACACAGGCAAAACGGTGTGGGACTGAACTCCATGTGTGCACGTGTAGCTGGTATTCTGGCTCCTCTGATTGGCTTGTTAGACGTGTATCATCCTGCTATTCCAATGGTCATATACGGTTCTCTTCCTTTTGTGGGAGGAGCTCTGACTTTCCTGCTCCCAGAGACACTAAACACTGACCTGCAGGACCACACTGAAGTCCCCGTGGGTGACAGCATGTGCGTTTATATTACTCTTTATATTAGTGACAACTCTTGAAAATAAGTTTTGGTAACATAATTTATTACAGATTTGAATCTTACTTTTCTTAATTTACAGGGGATCAGAGAAAGCCAGAATTGAAAACGGACTGAATCAGGAGCAGGCTCTCAGGAGCACAAAATTATGAGACTGCTGCTATTTAAAAATGTAGTTGAAGTGTATGCTATTTTTTTTAAATAAATGTTTATTCATATGTGTGAATGAGAAAAATAAGACAAACCTGAGTATGACTGTTAAGTTTTTAAAGTGCAAGAGTCATGTTTGTAAATTTTCGTCGAATAAAGTAAATTTGTACTTTTTTATTTGTAAAATAATAAAAATCAGTGAATTATTTATGATTAAAATCGTGCAGTAGTGTTTTTCTTAAGTGCTTTTTAGATGCTACAGAAAACCTGGATCAACTAGAAAGCCTTTAATGAAGCCAGAATTAATGTATTAAGTTTAGTAACTTATAGTAGCAAATCAAATCTATTTACACATCTTCATATTAGATTTTTTTTCCCCTGACATCAATGCTATTTTCAGCACATAAAAAAAAAAATCATAAACATCCACCAGCTATGTCAAATGTTTTGTACTACAGATATAAAACACATCAAGGTCTCAAACACAACAGCATAAATATTTAAGCATGATGCTGATTTATATATGAATGCTTTATGAAATCACATTATGTTTATATATTAAATCCACATTTGATTTAAACGTGTGCTCGCACAATGGCAAGGAGACAAAAAAATCACATTTGCCTATATCAGACCATCTGTTATTAGCTCTAAATGATGTTTGTGCCATTCCTCGGTAGCCAACGGTCTTTATGCTGCTGATGGCCGAAGCCCTCGTCGTAGTTGCCCTTCCTTTTGAAAAGCTGCTGATAGTGGAAAACACAGTAGAATTCCCCATAGAGAGGCGCATAGCCTTGCAGGCTAAAACCAAGCAAAACATCTTTTTAGTACTGTTTGTTTATTGTTTATGATCTGTAGGCTATAAAAACCACATTAATATGGAGCATATTTGTAGATTAACAGTTTTAAGCGATGGCTGCAATGTCAGCAAAGTCGGTTAACAGCTTAAGAGGCAAAGTCTGAAAGCCGGTGCAGAACTGCAGCTTCAGCACTTCCTTTTTAATGATTTGCTGTTATTTAGATGCATTATGTCGCCAAAGTATTTTCACTAATTTAGAATCATAAATGTAATGTGTTTTAAACGTTACAATTGTTTATTATCTGCTTTTATTGCTATCAGAAACATTCTTACCTCAGTTTCTTTTTGCAGTGCTTGCAGCAGAAACAGGTTTTGTGAAAAATGAGTTTATCCGCTGCCATTCTTTCCATTGGGTAAACTGGGTTCAGACAGGCTGAGCATGTCTCCTGAGCTGCTGGCTGAAACTACAGTCACATGAAAGAGTTAACGCACCACCATAGGCTGGTTAGCTTTTCATTCATTTAAGCTATTAGGATGTTTTTGTGGGGTTTTTTTGTGCAGCACTGGATTTAAATTGTGATGTAAATTGTGGTATTTAAAACATTTTCAAATAAATACATTTTACATAATGGAATGAAAGATGACAGATCATAATTTAATGTACATTTAAATGGTTATTTAGATTTTTTTAAAATAGAAATGTTGATTGTTAAAAGCACAGGATTATATACTGAACTGATCAATTTAAAATTTTTGACCTTTTAATAAATAATGTTACCAGAAATATTTTGGGAAATTTTTTTGGTTGAACACTGTGTTTCAGTGTAAAAAATATAATGTGATCCATATGAAAATGACCAGTTTGTATGAAAAAAAAGTATGAATGTCCTTGCAATCAAGGAATGCAATCAAATACGAACACAAATGAATACAAATTTTAATACAAATACAAGTTTTTCTAACATAAGCGAAAACCTGTTTACTGAAATTAATAATATGACATGACACGTTTCTATCATTTTTATTGACAAATACTGCTGAAATTCAAATTATATTGTATTCACAGAAATAGGCAACACAGTCTCACGACCAATTCGTATGTATTTGTACAAGGTGGTAAATTTGTGCGGATTCGTATGACCTCACTTGTACGATTTGTCTAAACCCCAGTGATGGGTAGGTTTAGGGGCGGGGTTAGGTGTAGGTCATTCATACAAACTTGTAAAGTACGTACAATTTAGCAAAAAGAGTGAGGTTGTACGAATTTGTTAGAATTAGCCACCTTGTCAAATATGTACGAATTGCAGTGAGACTGTGTAACAACACGCTTATTACATGACTGTAACACACTGAGGAAATTATATAGTTTAAAAAATATATGAATTCCCCAAAAAAAACATAACTGAAATCCTAACAAACTGACATCGGAATAGTGAAGTATATTTTAAAAGATAACCAAGCAAAGAAATACAAAAATGCATGGCTTTTACATTATTAGGTGTTTCATTTACATTGCAACCAAAACCAACATAAATTTCGAAATAAATTTACAGTGGGGGACGGTCTTCTCTAATAAAAGGTGTGTTGATTCTTGGGTACGTGACAATTTCTGTTGTGGCTGGACTGCTCACGATGAGCTTTTTAGAAGTTGTCCTGGTTTCAGGTTGGGTTGTCACGACCGTGGAGGTTTTCGAGGAATAGAACTTGTTGCCGAAGCAGTCTGTCCTCTCGTAGTTCTCGCTGATGGTTTTCGTTCCGATGACTCTCTCTTCTTTAGGCCCAGTTTGAACTTCCAGCACACTGACCTGTCGTTGTGGATTTGCAGGGCTCGAGGGTGGCCCTTTTGTGACAGAACATTGCCTGCGCTCTGAAGGCACACTACAGCAGCACTGCAGCTTGGCCTCTTCTTTTGCTTCTTCCTTTAGGGGACTGTTCTGAGGTGATGGCAACTCTGTAGGCTTCCTTGCCGCAGACTGAATGGAAATAAATGACGGAGATGCCGGTGAAGTTGATCTTGGTTTGGTTGTGGGAATATATAGCTCTGGGTTTGTTTGTGCAGTTGACTGTGAAGATACCCTCTGGTTTTGAGCTTTTGCTGATTTACTTGACCCAATGCTGATTTTCCTGATATTACCTGCAGGAGGTGAACCTTGCACGGCCACCATTGACTCCCTGAAGAGACCAGAAAGTCCTACAATGTCAGAGTCAGATTTTAAAGTCGATACGGAGTAAAGAGCCTTTTTAATGGCCTCCTCTATATCCATAAGTCTCGCAAGGGTTTGGTCTTTTAAACGGATGATTTCTTCACCAGCTTTCTCAAGGTCCCCAAAAGCTACCTCCATTGATGACATCAGCTCCGGTTCACTTGGTGCTCCTGTATGTTCTGCCAGGACTATTTGTGACTTGATGTTCTTCTCCTGCGGCACAACCCAATCAGGTACGCTCTCAAAAATGTTTTTAAGCGAGCTCACGTCCACTTTGTTGGTGTCTTCTTCGATTTCCTCCACTTTGGAGAGTATGTTTTTGAGTTCTTCTTGCTTTTTCAGCTTGTCAAAGATCTCCATGACAGCTGGCACATTTCCTTTCATGATTTCATCCATGTGCACCGAGAGCCTCTGCCTTCGCTCATTCTCAGTCTCTCGTCTAATTTTCTTTTCCCGCCTCACAACTCCACTAACTTGTTGATCATCACTTTTATCATTTCTTTTTTCATGGTTTTTGGTATCTGTCTTACAAGTCTCATCTGAGAAGTCGATGTTGTGAGGTGGAGTAATTCCCTGTACTGTTTCACTGGTGGAGTTGCTAATAGTGCTGTCTGAGTTCATCACATGTTCTTTTGCCATTTTGATTCTTTTAGGTTTAACAGGAGGCACTGAACCACTCGGTTTTACCCCAAAGTTTTGAAGAGTAGCATGAAAACCTGTGGAAGATTCATTGACAGTGCTTTCTGCGGAGTTCTTTGGAATTTCTTCAACAACCTCTACACCATTTTTATCTTTAGGACTTTCAGTGTTGCTCACTAATGTGTCACCAGGCTCATGTTCATGAGACATTGTTTCTATGCTAGCTTTGGAAGTTGAAGATTCATTAATCTGCTCAGTTGGTGGTTTTGAAGACATAGGAGGGACTTGGCATTTGTTAAGGCGTTCTGAATCAGTTTTTGAACCAAGAAAGTTTGGCTTAATTTTTAAATGATCTGGTTTAGGTGGGATAGCCGGTTTGGATCCAGCAGGAGTTTTACGATTTTTAGCAGGTGTTTCTACAGAGACAGGCATGGGAGAACATGTCACTGGTTTGTTTTCAAATGGCCTTTCACAAGGGCTTGTATCAGTTCCTTCCTGTGATTTTAAAGTTTTATTTTCAGCTTGGGGTGCAGGAGAAGATGTTGCAGACTTACTTTCTTTAGTCCTATCACTCGGCTGGTTCATCTGGTTCATCATCGCTTCATTCGTCTTTTTTTGTCCTCCTTTACCAGAATTCCTATAAATCATGGCAGCTCTAAAATCACCCTTTGTGACATTAAAGTTTGACTTCCCCAAGGAATCAAGAGCTGCCTTTATGCTACCTCTCATAACATCCTCCTTACTTTCTTCTTCCAGTTCAGTTTTGGAAAACTGTGAGACATCTTCATTTTCACTTACTTTATCATTGTTTTTCACAGGTGCAAACTCATGGGCCATTGAACCAGAATCACAGATTTGTTGAGTTTGGTTTGTTTGGGAAGCATGTTTTGCTTGTACGCTATGCTGAAGAGCTTTTGCCTCTATTGTCGCCTGCTGAAGATTCATAATGGCTGTTTGTAAATTCACCAACTCATCATCTTCAACAACATCAACTAGTTCTGCTTGAAGAACGACTCCATTATCAACGATATCTTGATTTTGGATACTTCCTTCTTTTTTAGGATTGTCACCTGTGTCAGGACAATGTCCAGATTGTTTTTTTGCTTCTGCATCATCATTATCATTATTTACCAAACTATCTTTAGGTGACACTTCTGATTTTTGGTTATTCAACTGTGTGCTTGGGTTGTCTATACTGGTAGTAAAAAGGGCTTTGATATTGTTACCTAGCATAATCTCAATTGTTTTCTCTGACTCCCCAGTAGATGCTCCTATATCTACACCTGATGATATTTCCTGAAGGCCTTTTAGATGATCAAGGTCTCCTTTCTCAGTGCAGCTCTGGAATAGCTGCAATTTTCTAGTTTTGTTTGTATCTACTACTAAAGAACTTTCTGATAAACTAATATCTTTCTTCAGATCATGCTTTTCAGATTCTGGAACATTCCTTAGATTTGAGGGAATGGATTGTAAATCAGTTTTACCAAACTCCATTACCCCTGTACTGTCTTCACTGTGGATAAATAAAGCATAAACTGTTATCTCTGTCATTGCTGTGGTTCCATCTTGTATTAAGACTCCTTTTCTGATGGACTTCTCTTGACTGAGTAGATCTTCAGTAATCTGCACCACATTGGCAGTTCTGCACTCTTTATCTTGAGTAAATGGAAGTTGGTGAATGGGGACATCTACTTTCTGAATCTCCACATTGCCCTGATTGTCCTCTTTCAGGAAGGTCACAATTGGGTTCAAGTTTGTTCCTGGAAGCATCTGAAGCATGATGTTCTTTATGCTTCCAGTCACTATCTCTTCATCCTGAATTTCTGGTCTTGTATCTTCTTGTATAAAATGATATCTTGCTTTCTTGACATGGCCATTTTCATTAGCTTCAAGAATGGTTCCATCAGAATGCATTATACTGAAGTTGCATAACGAAACTAGAGTTTCTTGTGTGCTCTCCAAGATGGTTTCTGACTCTTCCTTGGTTTGCTGATTGATCTTATCAAGTGGAGTTGATTCAAACATCTGAGCTCTGTTTCTTACATTTGCCTTCAGCACTTCTTGTTCTTGGCTGAAGTTGTTGTTTGTTGGTGAGATGTTCTCCTTGTCATGTGATTTTGTTTCAAAGGCCTGTTTGGCTTTAGATATACTTACAAACACCTCATTTGTGTCAATTAAATCACTGGTTATGTCAGATGTTTCTTTTCCATCAGTCTCAGAATTACTCTTCAGTTTCTGCTCCAATTGACATCTCTTCTCACAAACAATGTTTTTTCTTGGACAAGGGATTTGACTATCCATCGACTGAGTTTCAAACATTCTACGAGTGGCTTTTACATCCACCTTGATGCTCTGCTCTGAGGTCTCTTCCTCTGATTTGTTGAGCTGAGGTTTGTTGTCTTCATTGTGGAAGTTAGACGTAGGTTGTTCAAACATGCAGACAGTTCTTTTGATGTCGCCTTCTTGAAACTCTTTTTTCATCTGTAGTTTTTGATCATGGATGTCCACTGAATTGATTTCATGGTTCTCAAAAAGCCAGCACCTGGACTGGAATTCACTCTGGTATCCTGTGTCAGGGTCCATGTTAAGAACATCAGCCAACTCCTCTTCTACCAAACTGTCTACATTTTTCAGCTCAGGGTAAGTGTGCTTTAGCAGTCGTCTAAGCTCGCATTTCTGTCGTCGTTGGTGCAGAATGGACATTGCTTCTCTTGTAGGGGGTGGTGATGTAATGGGTCGTTCGTGTTCTTCAGGGCTGGTTTCCAGATGGTCCATTGGTGGATTTGATTGAGGTGCATATGTAATGCTTTTTTGTGCACCTTCAGCCATCTAAAAAACAAAGAACGGTCTCATTACATTAAAATAGCTAATATATTAGCCTTTTATTTCAAATGCTATATTTCAAAAATAAATGGTTAAAAAGTTAAACATACCTGTTGAACCGTAAGGTAGCCAAACCGCATGCCAAAGAAAACCAGCGTTTTGTGCCAAAAATTTTTAATAGTTATTCTGAATACAGGCAGTTGAGAACATTATAACTTATGTTAGTAATGTTATTATGAGCGCAAAGACCAGTGAAAACACCCACAATGATTCTGTTCTGCAAATGAGTAGTTAATCAAACAGTAAATTCAATTTCCTATGTTATTATTTTATTTCACACCTAAGAGCTAAGGCTTCACAACCGAAATGTGTTATTTATTCAAGTATGCAATTACAGAAAGACAAACTGCTAATGTTTTAGAGCACTAAACAATCACACAAAAGGCCTGGTTATTTTTAAGAATAAGGTGCATAATATGATGCATAATTATAATAAAAGCAACATTTTCACAACTACAATTTATTCCAGAGATCACAGCAGGGGTGATGTTTGCTAGTGGTTAATTTGTAGAAATGAAAATCAAAAGAAGAAGCCAAAATAAGTTTTACCATTAAATTAAAGTATTGTACATAAAACTCATTTTCCTTACCTTGATTGCGTTTGGCCTTTTGCCAGTTGGAGAAGTAAGATTCTGGTCCTAGAACAACAAAAAAACACAATTATATTTGAGCTTATATGATCAAAAAAATAACCATGAGCTGATTTTATTAAATTAAATTCAAGTAAAATATATTCATGCTTCTTAAAACTGTAGCTAGAACCTTGACATAGATGGAAAATATTTTCCAGCAGCTGTTACATGCATTTTATTGAGCAGCATTTTTTTGTCTCATCCCATTGGCCCCAAAGGTCACCACATGTATCATGAAGAATAAAAGTAGCTACAAGTACTAACTGGTTTCAAGAGGTTTCTCGCAGGTTCTGCAGCTGCCACTTTTGACAGATATAGTGCAGACAAAGCTTTGACGGAAATAGAGGGTTTCTCCAATCCGTTGTCTCTGAAGTCTGCGACGGACCTTCTTTTATTCTCTGTAATACAGCAGAAAGATCAGAATCATGATATGGTTATTGTGACTCAAACTCTGACTCCTAATTTCCTGAATAAAGGAATGAAATCAAGGTCAACATCTGTGCTTTTACAACCGAAACCCACAGATGCACACATCAGGGGGCACCAAAGACTTTCTGAACTGTCAGATATGAGTTTCATTTAAAAAGAACAGTTTTCTGAAAAAAGAACTGCAGGTGAGCAGTCATGCGATTTGTCGGGGATATTGTTTGTTGTTTGCAAGCTTTCAGCAGGGCTTTTAAATTTTACTGTAAATTATGATTGTGCAAAACCTATCTCTGTCAAATCAAGCCATGTCCATTTATAATCTTGCATACTATCCTCATGCTAAAACATTCCATTTATTCCAAGCTTCAAGTTATATATGTGCTTTATAACTGTGTTTAATACATTCAGCATACACAAGGACCCCCAAAATATAAAAAACAGTGCTTTCTCAAAAACAATTAACATTTTTTTTACGACACAAATATTACGATATTACGATACAAATATTACTACCCCTTTTACTGCATAACATATCATTAATCTATCACATTTGGATAACAGAAAATAAGAGTGGAACATTTGAAAATAAAACCCTATATGTCACCCTGGACCACAAACCAGTCATAAGTGTCAATTCTTTGGAATTAAGATTTATACATAATCCGAAAGCTGAATAAATAAGCTTTCTTTTGATTTTGGCCAAGATACAATAGTTTGAATATCTGGAATCTGAAGGTCCAAAACACTGGGAAAATCAGCTTTAAAGTTGTCCAAATGAGGTTCTTAGCAATGCATATTACGAATACAATATTAGAAAATGTACAAAATATTTTCATGAAACATGATCTTTACTTAATATCCAACTTATTTTTGGCATTAAAGAAAAAGACATAATTTTAACCCATGCAATGTATTTTTGGCTACTGCTACAAATATACCCCCAACAACATAAGATCCAAAACATATGTCCAAAAGATTCGAAAATGATCTTTACGGACCTCTGTTTTTGAAATTGATATATTGATTTTTACACCAATCGTGTTTCCATTAAGGCCTTTTTTTTAATTTTAAATCAATTTTGTAAGTGTTTATCTTTTTGAAATGGTGATGGTTATGATAGTTATTGCTCTGTCAGCTCTCATTATAGAAATGCAGACAGCTGCTTTAAATGCAAGTCATCAGTATAGTGTGCAGTGTGCTCAGAAACTCGGCTGGAAAACATCTGACTCTCCGTGACACAGATACCAGTGGGATTTCCAATCATGAACCAAGAACCAGCACACAGCTTGCTTGAATGAGCAGAAGGGTACAGACTAATAATCAGTTTCAAGGGCAAAATATTGTCTTGCCTCAAGCCTGTGAAATAAAATGATGATTAACTGTGGCTGCATTTTAGTATCTGAACAGGAACTGAACTCACTATCTGAGACTTAAATCTATTTTTATTGTAGTAAAACATTTACTTGGGAAGCGCATCTGCATTAAATCACACTTACTAGTCATCTGTTTTAGATATTATATTTCTCAGTTCCATAATTGTTGTCCAGTTCACCACAAAATCATTCTCCAAAAGCTATTCATTAACTATTCATTTTATTCTACACATAGTAGATTTTCTTTTAAAAGGCCTAAAATAAAATGTGATGAGGAAAAGTGAAGCAAAGTGTCCAAACACACATCCTCTTTAACTAATTTCAGCATGTTAGTGAGTTGAAAATTAACATATGATTATTTATTTGCTGCTTACAGACGTTCCAACCGCAGTAAGGTTAAGCTTGTTTTCCAACTTGTTTTGAACTCACAAATGAATAATCAAATTCTAGAAATCCCATGTCCCTGGTCGCACAACAGTAGTTGTCTATAATAGAAAATCCTCTTTGGCGCACTCAATATAACGATTTAAAAATGTGTAAACATAAACTCACCATTCAGCGCTCTTTCTCTTTGCTCATAAGCTTAACTCAAATCCCTCTGAATTACTATGTTATTCAGTTCAATAATTATCCTTTGACTGGTCTAGCCGCCATGTGTGTCCTCTGAGTGTGTCAGCAAGCCTGTGGTCGTTTCTGTGCTGGTAACAGCTGACCCTGTCCGGCTCCCATGGAAGGATCAGTGCCAGCCAGCTATTTTAGGAGCTATTCTGCTATTGCTACACCAGGCTGAGTCAATCACTTGTTGGGATACATACCTACTTTTTCAATCTGCCAGAACCCAGCATTTAGAAATGACTATAATAAGCATGTTATTTTCATCCCATGTCGTTGAGAACAGTTGTTGTTGCTCCTGCTGTGATGTCACCTGGCGTTTCCTCAATTATAATTTGGATGCCTCTCACATGTGGCCCAAGTTATATCATGAGCAACATATTAGAAAGTAAAATGTATTTTCTATCTTGCACTGGTAGTTTGATTTGACTATGTTTGTAATATCATGAGTCTCGCATGATCTTGTATATAGTTTGCCCTTGACATTTAGGTCACATGATAGTCTGTCAACATATGAAATTTAACCTTGAACCAAAATCAATACTGTTTGCAGAGGAAAGCATTGCTTATTATCTTGACGAACCCTAAACCGTGTACTTGAAATTTCCTGTATTGTTCGGGGTAACGACATGATACCTTAAATCTTTCAGACTTACTATTTTAGCACTTTAGCACAAAGAAAAAACACCCTACAAAATCACTTAGAAATACATTTGAAACTTTTGTAAGTGCAAAAATATCAAATTGTCCCTAAATATATCTGAAAATGTAACAAAAATATTTGTGCTGTCAAACCCCCCCCAAAAAAATTTTGTTTACATAATATATGTTTACTATATATATATATATATATATATATATGCATATGTGTAAATACACACACATTCAGTATATTTTTTCAAAGTATTTACATTTGTAAAAAAATATTTATACTGTATTATCACATTTTGTATTATATATAAATATATTTAATACAAAAATATAACATATATTTGTTAAACATATATATGTATGTGTTTGTGTTTATGTATACATAGTAAGTATACACCACACACACTCATATATTACGTAAACAAAAACTTTTATTTTGTATGAGATTAATCACGAGTAATTGTTTGACAGCACACAAAAATCTTTACCATTAGCATAACATTTTAAATAATCTATCTGAAAATGCATTTAAATAAATAATAAATAAAATATTTTTACAAACATCATTTAGAAACAAAATCTTTACTCACCCTCTGGAGAGGATATTTTTTCACTATTAATGCCAGAAATGGTCCTCCTTCTATCAGATCGGTTTATTATCTGCTTTGTTCTTGAGTTCTGAAAGAGTAATTATTTCATTAGTGAATACAAATGACTCAATGCACATCTCTGTAAGGTCCAACTGTTTACCTTAGTAACCACTTGAACCTCTTTCTCTTGTTCATTATGGCTGTTTTTAACTTGTGGCTTCTCTACTTGTGGCTTTCTGTCTTCTGCATCTTTGTTATTGGGAAGAGCAGTATTATTGGCTTTCTCGGCACTCACTGATTGAAGTGGTGTCTTGCTCTTCTTGAACTCAGGCTGGGTGGTGGTCTTTGACTCAAAGAGTGCCCTGAGTGCTGTGGTGCCTGTAGGTCTGTGCCGAGGAAGACTCTCCATAGACTTACTGCGGGACAGAGGAGAGACCCTGGACTTCTCTTTGACCTCAGTCTTCCTCACGGTTGTCTCACTCTCATTCTTACTGACAGGAATAGGTGTGACCTGCATGCTCAGCTGAAGGAGATCCATTAGAAACCACATTCACATATAATATCTTCTTCCATATCATAGTATCAATAGTATCAAATATGTTAGTAAGAGATAATGAGAAACCCATATTACTACACATGGAATATCTGTAGTCATTATTATGGAATATCTTCAGAAAGTCATGACTGGACAGTCAGAATCAAGCTGTGTAATGATAATAATACTAAATAATCTAATAGACATGAGATGTTTTTACCTCACGTTTGACATCTCCTGAATCAACTTCTTTGGTTTTTCTTTCAGGAGAGTTTTGGTACCTGGTGTTGGTGAAGACATGTTATTCAGAAGGTCTGATAAAGTCATGCATTTAATTTTGTTTAATTTAATTGACCCTTTGCAGCAAGGACCAGCGATTTGACCAATTATAAGGTGAAGTTGAACTTGAAAAATTGACAATTGAAATTGACAATATTGTGTATTGATGTCTTTCCGCGATAGAAACAAGATAACTTCTGATGCTCATTCATGTTTATTTCATGCTATAACTAGAAAAGAAGAAAAAGAAAAAAGAGATGATCGGTACGCATGCCGCTTAAGGTGAGGTGCCACTGCGATCTGTCACGACACAAAACTGCATTTGTTGCAAATTCTTTAAAAAATGACAAAATTTGAACCCTGAAACTTTAGTTCATAAAGTAACCTGCTCTGTCTTCTTGACTCGTTCTCAGTGTCTTCTACCTCATTTATTTTTCACTGTGTGAGAACGTGATGTAAAGTAATGAAAGTAGACGGGTCTTTGCGAAGGATCAATTGATTTCAGTAAATAGAATTTAATTTCACTTTCTGTTTAAAGACAAATTTACAGTTTTATAATTTGTACACATTAACATTAAGAGAAAAGAAACTTGTATGGAAGAACGAACAAACCGACATACTTCAAAATATGTTCTTTTGTGTTCAACAGAAGAAAGAAACTCATATAAGTTGAGGGTAAATGATGAAAGATGTTACATTTTTGGTTGAACTATTGCTTTAGAAGTTTGTTAGCAAACAAATATCCTGTCATCATTGTTTCAACATGTCTTTCAAAACCTTATTCATTTCTTTTCTTCTGTGGAACAAGATAAGAGATGAATATTTAAAGCTGATTGTTTTCATATGGTAACCAAATTTCAATCAACATTTTTTGTTAATAACTTAAAATTTAATCTGTTCCTTTAAGTTATTGTATGACTTTGGAATAGCCAATATGTAGTGAATTAATCTTACAGATAACTTAGTGCCAATCCACTTTTATGATATAAGTACTCAGAGCTCAGATATTCTTGCTAAACATCACACTTTGTATTACAGGCCATACAGGTTTTGGCCATCATAAGGATGAGTAAATGGCATATTTATTTATTGGTGAACTATAGGCTTTGAAAGAAAGGAACATCTCCCTCACTGTGCTACAAGTTGAGAAACAGACTTCCTCCTGTCTTTAAGTCCAGCGTCAGTCCAGGTCAGGACATGATCAGTGGAAACACTTCTGAGAGACTGGGCCCTCCGCAAGCTGCTCTTCACTTCCATTTCTTCACCTAATACTCTGTCCGTTATCACAGCCCAACCTACACAGTCTGAACACAAATCACATGGTGCTTGACATTCAATCACATGGTGTGGTCTTACATTCTCATTACAGCAGTAATGAGAAAGACATTTAAATGTGAATTTTATTTATTTAGTTTTTTTACAGTTCCTATTTAACTTTAAAACAAGCAAGCACAGTAAGAATGATTCATATTTTGCTCATAAATTATACAGAAAATAAAATTGATTAATTGACCCATGGCACACAACTCAAATTAATCATTACCAGTGTTGATAATATGTCAGTTATCATATGCTAACTGATAATTAACCCTCTCTTGTCACCGAACACTAGTAAGCCATTGTTATGCACTTTAAAAAACAAAAAATATTTTTAAATAAATCTAATTATGATTCCATTTTAAAACTCTTGTTACAAACTAAACAATTGAATTTAAGTTTTTGATATATTGACATTAAAAGGTTAAAATAAGTGAATATTTTACCTCTGAAAAGTGTTGCTCACTCCATTCACGGATAGAGATAGTTCTCTGTGCATCACGCGGGGAGCTCGCTGCGCAGAAACTTTGAGCAAAGTCCGGGAGGTTTATTACACCTGACTCTGGGATAACTGCCTTATGTGAAGGTTCATACACTGTAAAAGGCCTGGATAAAAAAATTCTGATTGCAGTCAATAAAACACATGGCTGCTACTACTATTGAAAGTTCTACAGTGTTACATGTTTTCTCTGTCCATATACATATGTGCTAAACAAAAGTAGGGTTTACCACCACTGGAGATTCTCTCACATTCATGGCAAAGTAAAACATTACACTCTGTACCCTTTCAATATAATTTTTTCCAGTATTATTTACACTTAAGGTACATATGCACCTTATGTACAATAACAAAATAAAGTACCCCAATGACAGCTTTCGTACACAAACACACAGATAGACCCAAGTAGGTAAGTAAGTACATGGGGTGAGGTGTATTTTATTTACTGTACATAAGGTGCATGTTACTACCTTAGGTGTATATAATATGGAAAATAAAATATTTAGAAAAAGGAAAGACACTATATATATATATATATATAATTACACACAACATATATTACTTATTATTGTATGTTATTATATATATATATATATATATATACACACACAGGTCCTTTAAAAAAAAAAAAAAAAAAAAAAAAAAA
>JAUMHI010000070.1:8811973-8822764 GCA_032359435.1 Enteromius unitaeniatus | reverse complement strand
TACAGAAAATAATGAACTTTATCACAATATGCTATTTTTTTGAAAAGGACCTGTATATATATATATATATATATATATATATATTACTAAATTCTGTGATTTTGGGCTATTTGGTTGTTTCAGGCTATTGCAAAGAAGAAAAAAAACAAAATACACTTTTCAGTATTTATTTATTTTTTTTACTCTTCATATATTTCCATTTGTATATTTAAAAAACAATGCATATCTTTAAAATCTTTACACTCACGCTACATATGCCAAATATCCAATCTGTATTCAGAAGGTTTATTACTTTTTTTTTCATTCATTTATTATTACCTGTGGGGTGATAAAAATAGACATCCACAAACCTTTAATTCTAAAATAATTTATTTTCTGTAAATGTATGCAAATGCTTACATGCATGTTGCATATTTGATTAATGTACCTTGCCTTAAATAAACATGCATAAGTAATAATATAAGATGCATTTTTACCTCCTGGGATTCCATTTTATCTGTGTGTTCCTATGAATGATCAGCTTTTTTTAGCACACATAATCTTCAAATCCAATAATGTGTAATTTAATGATTTAAATGTTTAGTCGTATCTTAATCTAAACTCATTTTAAATGCCGTCTCTGTAAGTTATCATCACATTACTTGCTGTGATAGGAGTTGGACAGATGGTTAGGTTTTATTACTCAAACATGACCCAGGTCTCGTCTTCTCTTATTAGGGTCAAGCTGCCTTCTGACTTGTGCCCCTGCAGGGTTGAGCTACAAGAGGCTGCTGTAGACACTTATGTTCAGGGGTCGGTTCTGAGTCTGAGAGCAGGCGCGGAATCTTGTTCCTAAAAAGAGCAGCCAAAAACAGCTATGAGGCATTTTGTTGTGTCTAAGTTCTACATGCTGATCTCTATTAAAAATTAGAATTTGATTTAGGAACTGATTGTGAAATGCATGGATTAACCTGTGAGTCCAAAGTTACATGGTGGTCACAATCTGCGCACTTTGTTCTTTCAATGACAGATTTTTTGCATGTTATCTGATATAATCACTCCTTTGTGCTTTTTGTCCTTTTTCTTGTGCTTCAGTGCCTTGATAGCTGGTTGGTGAATGGTTGCATTGTTGTATTGTTTATTGGGATAAAAACCTTTCTAGTTTCTATTTTCAGCAGTTTAAACTTTATATTAAAAGATTTTCATGAGAACGTGTTCTGAAAGGAATTTGAATAAACAGATTATTTCAAGCTTTTGAATGAGAGGCAAAGTTTGAATTATTTTAATTTTGCAGTTCATTGCTTTAGATTAACATCTGCCTTAGTCATATTTTACTCTCTTAAATTACTGTAAAATAGTTTAAAGTAATACCAGAGAAGCTGCTCGTCATTAATCCTGAACTGCTTAGTTAATTTGCTGTGTCTGTTTGACAAATTACCTTTTTTAAAGTCATATATCTTTGCACTAACACTAGTCTGTGTACTCTCTGTGCTTGCACTTATTTCCTTTAGTTCTGTTGCCTATTTTAAGCTAAATGTCTGAGTTGAACTGCAGGTGCAAGCTATTTTAACAACCTGTAATTGTCACTGAAGAACTCTCCAAATCCCTCGAGTCATCCATGATGCCCAAAGAGAGACTGATAAATTATTACGTTGCAGGCAGTCTTTAAGCACTGAAATAAAGCTTTTTAGTTGATTCTTAATTTCATTATTTCATCACACGAAACTTGCTGAAACATGTCATCATTGTGTGGTCATTAAAGGAATAGTTCACCCAAATTTTACATTTATTTTGCTGAGGTGTAATCCAATACTGTACGTAGATGACCTTTCCCTCAACAGAATAGATTTGTAGAAATGTTTCTGATCTTGCAGTGAATGGTTGCCGTTAGAATAAGAGTAAAAACAATCACAATCTGGTCACTTCTGGTCTAAGAGCCAGTTTATAATCGTGAACTTGACTTTAGGTGCTCTGACTGTAATGCTCATGTTTATGTGTAGGGCTGTCATATGTGTTTAGTGCATGAACAGCTCACTTCAATGAACTTCAGTGGTCCTTGACAGTACAGGAACTGACTGGATTTGAGTTTCTGCCTTGATCTGACAGTCTGTCTCCATCTAAGATTCTGCCATAGTCAACGGGGCAATGAAAAGTATTGGCCTGAGGGTGAGTAAATTTTTTACATATTTTGTGTTTTTTTCCTTGTGTTCATCCACCAGCATGTGTTCACAAGACCACAGGCTTGTACAAGTGTTTTATCTCAGCCTGTGTAACAAGCACTTTTGCAGCTTTCAGTTTTCAAATGCAGTAAAATCACCTCTGTGAGGCTCTACAGCAACTTTACATTTCAGTTCTCATCTTTGCTCTTCAAACCCACGGTATATACAGATGTTGAATCGAGTCTACTGTAAAAGCTTTGTGTCTGTAATGTGCAGTATACAAGAAACAATATGAAGCATCTCACACTTTGAAAACAGAACACTGTTCTTTATTAAGGAAAGATAGCTGGGTTCTTTGGGTTTTTAATGTCTCCATGGAGGGACGTCTGTGGAGAAGACCTGTCACCAGTTTGTAGAACAGCAACACGCGATCATAGCATTCATAGGAAAACATACTTGCTTTAAATATCGTCAAGTGGTTGAGATGAAGGAAAAGATGGAAAAGCGTAACTTCTTCAGCAGGTTTGCTCACATTCCCCCGGGCATACACTGGATTTATAATGTTTGCCTTCTTTTGACAGATTTTAAAGCTTTACAGGACATGTTTAACACCCAGGCCTCAGGACAGGCATGGGTGGTTTTCATGGTTCATCAAGTGTACACAGAAGACCCTGTGCCTTGCAGAGTCAGAGTCACTAAATAACATGTGATCATCACCTTAAAGAGACAGTTCACCCAAAAATGACATTCCAAAGAAATGAAGGTATTTTTTGATAAAATCAGAGAGCTGCATATAGACAACAATGCAGTTGACACATTCAAGGCCCAGAAAGGTAGTAAAGTCATTGATAAATAATGCATGTGACATTAGTGCTGCAAATGTAATGTTATGAAGCTATGAGAATAAATAATGTTTTCATTCAGCAACTTTTGTTCCATGTCAGTATTTGCCGAATAAAAATAAAACCCTCAGAAGAGTCTTCCAAAATGTTAGGAATTTGTTCTCAAATGTAAGGTATGTTTTGTTTAGTGATATGATACCTGCATAAGAAACACTGAAATTGAAATGAGCAGTTTCTGATAAGCCTAAAACAACACTGCACACAAAAAAAAAACTTTTAATGTTAACTAAAACTAAAGTAACATTAGAAATAGAAAATACGTTTTCAAACCCATGACCTTGGTATTGCTGCTGGTAAAACTACAGGATCACCCACAGTTGTAAAACTAAACATCAAGCCAAGATGTCTCTGTTCTATCAGAATATGCAGTTTTAGTTTTAAACTGAAACTGCCAGATTAGCCAATTCTTCATCAGATCAGTCGTCTGAGCTGTTTGTTTTCCCTCTCACATTGCTGTTTGGCTGCAGTCCTGTTGCCATTTATACTGATATATTTCAGTGCAGCACATGATTTTGGCAGCTTCAGGATATGTGTGGTTTCTCCTTTTCTGATACTCATATCAAAGATGAAGACCGACTTTCACAAAGAGCCTGTTCTTTCACTTCTGTTGGGTCTCCATAATGCAACAGTTCAAACTGTGATCTGCGCTAAATATGGACGCGTTGCCCTGGAGTACACTTTAGTGACCTCTTCTCCTTTTTCAGTGGGTATAAACAGCTGATCTGATGACAAGGCAGTTATACTTTTATGTGCCTGTACCAGTAAAATGGCGGCAACAGTTTACAAAATAGATTAAATAAAATTCAATATACTCATATATATGTCATAAATGTATGTTTTCTTTGTCCTGGTAAGAAATCCAATGATGCTTTCACCCAAAAAAAGAAGCCTTTATTTTTTGTGTAATAATATTTTGATTATAGTTTTTATAATAATTATTCATTATTATTAGTTTTAGTTACACAAATGCAAATTTGAAGTTGAACGTTTTCTTTTAAACCTTCTTTCCTTATTTCTAGCTAAACAGTAAACTAATATATTTTTAAAAATATATTTTATATTATTTTATTTTTATTTGTTATATGATCATGCCTTTTTGTTACCTGAAAAGTTTTATGTTTTTGTTAAGTTAACTGAGGCCATCTAGTGGACTGCGACTGCTAACTAGTCAACCTTAAATTAGGTTGACTAGTGACTATTTGGCCAGGTCAAACTGGCTGCTTTCCTTAATCTGTTATGAAGTCTGTTGTTTCATAAGCTGTTATGAACCGCTTTCATGTGACTGGAATTCTTATCCCATCTGGACTGTGTTCATGGTGGCCATATTTTACTTCAGGTTTAATATAGACCTAAACAACAGATAGGACCTTACAATTCATTCTTAACTGCTCGATTTTGTTTACCTGAGGCAATTTTTAGTATATTTTCTGTCATGTTGTGATTAAGTTTCTGTCATTCATCTGGCTAGACTAATCTTCCCGCGTGTTTCCTGATAGCAGTCAACACTTTGTAAAACAATACTTAATCAAATACAAGGTCATGAAAACTGGGCCACAGAGTTGTTGCTTTGTTTACCGTTGTATTACTCCAACTCGACCAATAGAGGACAGGAGTGAGTCGTTGTCAAGACACATTCGTTCACATTGAACATTAGAGAGCACAGGGACAAAGAGCTGTTGTTCAGTCATGCAGATTGCTCCATAAATCAAGACTACTATGGTAACATGATAAGCAGACTTCCGTTTTGATGGTTTTTGCTTGGTTTTATTTTTTTTAAATCCCTCCCCAAACTAGACTTGTGCTTTCTATAGGAAATGCTAGTTCTAACTTACTCTATTTAAGCAGTTTAACCCAGACTAATATGATTTGTTGGTCTAATCTGGTTTAAGATGGTTTCTCAGCATTGTCAAGCTGGTCTTAGCTGGTTTAAGTTGTTCTTCCATCCTAGTTTAGTTGGTTAGCCAGCTGATCCTTTAGCCTGACTAGCTGATATTACTTATCAAGTCATTGATCATTTTTGCTTGTTTTTCTTTTGAACATATTGCTGATTTGTTACATACTTAGTTAAACAGCTGAATATATTACTAAAATGCGTTAAAATAGGTTAAGTGTATTTATTAAATTATTAATTATTAAATTCCACCCTAAACTAGTAGACTCTGGTAAAACCATTTTCCCGAACAGGGTTTAAGACTAGTCCTAGATTAAGATAAATGTTAAGAGCTGTCTAAACTGGAGAAAGCTTGCACTCAGATATCTTAAAATACATTATTGTCATTGTTTGGTCTTAAAATGCTCACAGATAATGCATTTTTGTAAGACATGCTTCTAAAAATTCTTAAATGTACTAAACTAGCAAAGGTCTAGTCCTGGCTTAATCTAATCCCTATCCGGGAAACTGGCTCAATGTGTTTAAGCAGTTTAACCCTGACTAAGATGGTTTATTGTTGGTCTAATCTGGTTTAAGATGGTCTGTCAGCCTTACCAAGCTGGTTTTAGCTGGTTTAAGCCATTCTCCCATCTTGACTTCAGCTAGTTTTGGTTGGCAGCCAGCTGTCCTCTTAGCCTGACTATCTGAAATGTGCAAAAATAACCATAAGCCAAGCTGAAATGTGCCAAAAAATAGCCAAAAATATCAATAAAACCATCCAACAGGCCAATCTGACCTTCTGTAAAGTGCCAAAACCGTTTCTAATACCAGCATTAATGGCAGTCTGGCCAGACTGGTTGCCCAAATAAGACCAGCAAACAAGCCTGAGCCAGTTTAAGATGTTTTCTTGAGGAATGAAATGTTAAAGTGTATCTATATATCACTGCATGTAAGTATGAGTGTGGTGTTCACATTTCAACCCTACAAAAGTGTAAAGTTATCCAATACATAGTGCTTAAAAGAAGCTTTGCAGAAATGTTTGAGGAGTATATTTTGTATTGTAAGTCCGATAATGACATCTATCCAGATATAGCACACGTTTAAGATGGTGTTTGAATAAAGTTGGCTTTGCCGTGCAGGGCATCCGAGTTCCTGGCAGTGCCAGCTGGAAGAACCACAGGCAGATGCCAACATCCCCCCCTTACCTGGCATGGTGCCGTCTGCGTGCCCGTGCCGTGCACTGAGTTGCTGCGACAACCAAAGCAGTGAAGTGGAGCAGTCCCAGCTGCAGCCCAGAGCACAGTGAGTAATGCTGTGCTTACAGTCAGTCTTTATACACACACATATTTACTGACCTATACTTGCACTCTTCGTCAACTCTTTCTCCATTTCTCACTGTTTCGTCATGCACACATGCAAAGTAGTTTTTTTTTACAGCTATGCTTCTCAGAAAAAAGTGTGCCTTGACACCATGAGAACAATGTAAATTGCACTAATGAAGTCCTCCCATCGTCCTGCCCAGTTTACAGCATGTGAAACTCTGGGGTCAAGCACAGGGCAGCTGCTCACAAAACAACTCATCTCAGCTATGTGGGCAGATCTCAGTCTCCATCCCCGTTGCTTTTCCCCTGATTCTCAGAATTCTTGGCGCGGATGCGTATTTATGACACGAAAAGTCGAATTCTTTAAATTCCTATGTTACTCTCTTTCTTCTTTGTTGCCCTCCCACTCTTTCTCTCAAACTGTCGTGTGGTCAGAAGTGTTTTTGTGACAAAAAAAGTCTGAAAACGTTGAAGTTGGGTGTTTCTTCAACTAAATTCATTGTTGTTTCCCGGAGGACATTATTCTTTTGTCACACAGATTTTTTTACACAATGTTTGATTTTAATAATTTTCAATTATTATTTTATTTTAATTTTAAAAATTAATAAAAAAAAAATTATAAATACAAAGTTTTTATAAAGTTTTAACATTGCAGTGATTTTTTTTTTTTTTTTACATTTTTTTATTTTCCCAAGACATTTAATATTATATTAACCTGTGGAATTGTTATTATTTAGTATTTTTTAGCATTAGTATTTAGTATTATTTAGTATTTGATTTTAAAGATACTTAAAAAAAAAAAAAAAAAAAAAATTTACTTTTATTTTACCTGATACGAAATTTGTAAAAACAAAATTTCACATTGCATTGATTTGTTTTTAAATTTATATTATCCCAAGCCTTTTAATCTAAAATTAAATATTTTTAAAAAATTATTTGTTTACTATTTGATTTTAATTAATTTTAATTCAATTGATATTAATTTAATGAAAATGAATAAATTCACTTTGCAATGATTTGTTGTATCCTTATCCGATCTTAACATATAGAACAGAATATAGAATATTAATGGATTTGATTTAAAATATTAATTAATTTACCTTTTAAACTAACTTAATAAATAAATAAATAATTTTCAAACAAATAATATATATATTTAAAATTATGACTACATATTTACTTTTTTAAAGTAATGTACAATATTTGAATTATAATGTAAGATTAATCATATAAAATAAAATGTATATAGCAAAAAGCCTGAAAATATGACACAATATTTTCAATATGAATATAGAAAAAAATGTCACTGTGACACATGTACATCCACTTGTTAGGGGACTATTAAAAAAGAACAAGTGAGTTTAAAAAGGGTTTTAAGAGATAATCATTTCTTCCTTCCAATGTCCTCAGGACAAGTGTGCATATAAGAAATGCAGAAGTCTCCTTGTATGCCACCCTCAGAAGGTCAGCTGGCAAGCCTGATATGATCAGCAGCATCGTGACTGAGTGTGTGGGGAGCAGGGCTTGACTCAGATCTGACTCATGGCTCCTGTGGGTTCATTTCTCCACTGATCTCGCAGCTTTTGCCCTCAGCTGCGCTGGGGATGGACTCGCACAAGTTCTGGCACAGAACAAACTGAGCATCTGATGAAAATAAATAACTGGGCTCAGCGTGGGGACATGCCGTATAGTTTGGACCCTGCGATAGTCAGATATTCTGAGAAAACGCAGAGCTTCATGATGACAGCTGTGAATTTCTCCCAGTGGTGCAAACAGAGTGACTAAGGACATGCTGTGTGCTTCTATTCTGGTGATGGCGATAATGATGAAGATGATTAAGATAATGACACAGGCTGCAATCATCGTTATATTTGGGTGAGGTCAGCGGTGTGGGCTTAGCGCTGTAATGAAGCGATATGATATTTCTTTTCACATTCAGGTGATGCGGATCATATGGGGGATGATGCCATAAACTACAATAGATATGACTTAAGCATTACATCATTAAATGATGCGCTCACATGACAGGAATATTCCTCAGAGGAGACAAAACACTGATTCAGTCTGATGATGATAATTAGTGTAGCGTGAGGCTGAGATCACATTGTAGTTCACAACAATGTGAACTAGTGCTGAAGAACACATGCAACAACACATAGTTAAGAACCTCTCAGCATATACAGTAAATAAGCATTCATTTAATATTTCTACAATATATGTTATTTAATCTTTTATTGCAGTTGCTTTATTATTTGTTGATATACATCTTAAGATATAGGATCAGTTTTTAACCTTTAAGGCAATATGGGTTCTTCTGTACTTAATTAATTCAGTACTTAAGTACCTAATTAATTATATTCAGCTTTTATTGACATTTAGTATTAGCTTTTATTTTAATATGTTCATAATATGAAACTGTGATCAATTCCACACACTCAAAATAGCATTAAATTAAAATTTTTTAATAATATATATTTATTTATATTTTTCTGGGTGCAGATAATGGCTTCATATACTAATATATTAATACATAAAAAAATTAAATAGACTGACCGTATTCTAAGAAAAAAATATGTTAGATATGCAAGTAATAAGTTTATTTATTTATTTACAGTCAACTTAAACTAAATAAATATTGTTCCCTTGACAGTTAATTTAAGTTAAAAACTTTTCATCTAATATTTTATTTGATTTTAGTTTAGATTTTTCAGTGCATAATACGCTAGTTAAATGTTCTCAACTTACTAAGTGCATAATATTTAATATGATATTTAATGTTAATATTAATATTTTTATATAAATAACAGGGCTTAATGTTAAAGAATTATATTTTAAATATGTATGAATTCCTTTAAATATATATATTTGATAGTTGTTTTTTTATATATAATTTAATTTTTATTTTTACATATATTTTATATTTATTTATTCACAATTCTTTGTGTTTTTACAAAACAAAATGTGCAACATGCGTGCATGTAAACAAAAAAAAAGTCTAAATATTGTCAGATTGATTGTTTTACTGGTCAAACTTTTTCTGTTCCCCACATTTTAAATAAATAAATGACTGACTGTGTAAAACAGACTGTACATAAGCTTTATAATTCAGTGCAATGACAATCCAGAAAGGAGACAGGTAGAACAATGTGTCTCTCAGCTGTTAGGAAGCAGGTGTGCTGCTCCAGCAAACGTGCTGAAGTCCAGCTGACTGGGAGGGCCGCTGCGTGTAAACACACACACACACACACACACACACACGCTCCCCCTCTGTGCATGGGAACCAATGCACTCAGGCTAAGGCTCCACCTCCTGTCGCTGTGGCTATGAGAGATTGTGTCTGGGCCAGGCCTGCGAGCATGTGTGTATGAGCGTTTGTGTGTGTGCACGTTTAACACGTGTGCCGGCCGTGGACCGGGCCGTGGCTGTAAGCTGCTTTGCAAAGGCTCAGTAGAGTGACCGTTTCCTAGACACACTCTGGGATTGTTGTGGAAGATGCGAGCTGTTTGCACATGGTGCTGCATGACTGTCAAACGCTCAGCCTCAACACAACGTATCTCTCTGAATGAATTTCAGACCTGCATGCTTGATTGAAAATTATATCATAATCTGGAATTCACTGGAACATTCTGTTTCTGTGTCATCATTTTTTTCATCAGTAGAAAAAAATGTAGTACTGTGTGAGAAACATTAAAATCATTAGGGAACGTCCTGTATGCTGTACATATTTGATTTGAGTGTACATCTCAGAAACGCCCAAGTAACACCAAGAAAAAAGGCGTGTGTTGTGTTTATTTGTGTGAGCAGTGAGTGAATCTGTGAGTGTTCGTGTGGTGCCTGTGCTCTGCTGGGAACAGGAATATCAGGTTTCCTCTGTGTGCACAATGTGTACTCAGTGTTTCCTCTGTGTTCTCCTACTGTCAGCACAAAGCAGTGCTACGTCAAAGCAACATGCCTCGCTGCTCCTTCCATCCGAGTGTGTGCGCGCGCGTGACACAGTGTGCAGATTTTATTGGGCAGGTTTTAATTTGACTGCTGGGCATCTGTTGATTCTCTCTGGTAATACATTAACACCTCAGGAATATGCAGATGGATTGAGCTGTTAAACTGTCAGGATTTGAGCGGCAGTGGGACTAAAGGAACCTAATCAGGGAACAAATACTCAAAAATGAACTCTCTCAACAACAAAATGTTGTACCTTAATTTTTAAGTTAATATTTCAATACTTTAACAGTGCGTTTGCATGTTTGTGGTCACATGACATACAGATAACTGATACCATTCAAAAGTTTGCGATCAGTAAGAATTTTTTTAAAGAAATTAATAGTTTTACTAAGCAATGAGGCAGAGGTGACATTCATATACATTTTATATATTTTGATAAAATATATTCAACCTTTATTGGCCTAACAGACTTCAGTAATATATATTTAAATATATATATATATATATATATATAAATTTTTTATCTAGATTAATTTTGAAATTAATCTAGATTAAAATGGCTCATTTGAGTTCTGCCAAAGGCATTCAGAATATGTGTGCTACCTATTATATTTGAG
>JAUMHI010000070.1:8799684-8809833 GCA_032359435.1 Enteromius unitaeniatus | reverse complement strand
AGGACTAGGCCTTAGTTAAATTAAGATATTAATGCATCTTTTACAAAATGTTAAGATATGTCAGAGCAAGATATTTTGAGTTGGAGCAGTTCAAACATACATTGTAGCCTGTGACTATCTTAAGCCTTGTCTGTGAAACCAGGAGAATATCACATTCTCATTCAGTATTACTGCACATGGCTACATTTTAAATCTAATTATTATTTTTTAAATCATTATATAAACAGGCTGCTCTTTTAAAACTATTACTTATTTTAAAAAGTTTACAGAAATAGTTTTGACTTTTAAAAGTTGGATTTTTCTTTATTTCCTCTGCATTATTGCCGCTTGATTATTACTGATGATATCATAGACATTTAACAGGCTGCTTTCTGACTAATGCACGGATCTCTTTCGATATATCAGATGTTTGGCTCTGCTCTGAAAACATAACTGTCTGTGTGCACATCAGTTTTGTATAAAAGCATTAGAAAATGCAAGTTCATTTATCCTCAGCCACGATCAGCCGCTTCAGGACAAACAAACACAACGCGCACGTGACGCGCAAGTCTGTCAGAGCGCCGGTTTTGTGCATCAATACCAAAGCATTACAAACTGTACATGAAGATCACCGACGACAGGAGATAAGGACCGAAGCTCACACGTACAGTAGTTTAGAAAACTAGTCCCGTCCGAATAGGGCTACAGTGTAATTCGGCTATTCATCCGCACTAAAGGTGAAAGTCACCATAGCTTTAAATAGAGACTCCAACCCAACTTTGTGAATAGATTAATGGCGATTTTTATTTTTATAACGGCCCACCACTAATATATATATATATATATATATATAGATAGATAGATATATGTACGCGTGTGTATAAAAATACACATATCTATATATCTATGCATGTATAACAAATATGTAATGCATATGTACGCATATATGCATATGCATGTATACAGTATATGTTACCAACCTCAAACCTTTATGCTTTATTTATTTAGCCCCTGCAGTTTCCCAGAAACCTGCACATTGATTTAAAATGGGAACTTTATGGAAAGTTGCTTTTAACTAGTAACCTCACCTGTCTCTTCTAGACTTTTAGAAACTGAAACTCAGATTTGCCAAGACAGTCTTCAATCCAAAACCACAAATATCAAAAAACTGTTCCTTTTATCACCAAAGTATATAAGTTATGCTTCATTAAATTAGTATCTCAGTACTTTTATGGTCTATGTCAAGAAACATGCAAATTTATGTCAATGTGAGACAGTAAAAACGTGGCATTGGATTCAATACAAGTGTCTCCAACAGCGTAAATGTATTTATAATAAATGTCAGATCTCTGCGGTATCCAGAATAGTAGTCGGATTTTGGAATATTTGGTTACATCCTTGGCGTACATGAAAAGGATTGGGTTGATGGTCAGTTCTGCCATAAATCGCATTAGTTGGTTTGTGATATTGGATTAGTATCATCTGTGTCCTCTCTGGTTGGTGAGGGTGAAGCAGGGATTGTTTTTGTGGTACATTCCGCTCCCAGAAGAAGCCCTGGTGACCCCTGCGGCGTCCTGTCAGAGGAGGAGGAGATGAAGAGGCCCCAGTGGCCTCTGATCCTGGAGAGCCCACCATTCAACTTCATCCTCTTCCCCCCACTCACCCTCCTTTCGTATCCATCTTCTCCAGCAGACATTAAAAAACAAGGATCACATGTGATGCACACTATTTGGGCTGTAACTGTGTGACTGTGGTGGTTTGAGTTGTGAAAACCTGTTATCTGTGTTAATGGACTTTGGTGCATTTGTGTGTGTGTGTTTGGCTAAAGGGGATTTGTCTTGTGATGGGATTAGGCAGAATAACCCAGACGAGAGGGAGCTACTCACAGGCTTTGAGTACTGATACAGTCTTTGCTACAAGAAGAGCCTGCTACTTCCCGCCGGCTGGTGTGTGTGTGTGTGTGTGTGCTGCTTGTTTATTTGTTTTTTTATGGTTTGGGATTGTATGGAAAGCCAATGAGTAGCAGTTATAGATGGCTGATGGTCTTACACTCCATTTTTTTAGTAGGTGTCTAGATTCCAACCTCAGACCTATACGAGGATGTGACCAACAGCAGGGACATTTCTATAGCATTACTGCACAATTCTGCAATGTATACTGTAGTCTCTGGGCAAATAATAACACTTTCGCTCTTATCAGTGGCAATAAATGTTTGTCTTTTGTTTGTATAATACATACACCATACACTGCTTCCCTTAAAAATGTGTCTCTTTTTTTACTACAGTGACTTACAGTACAATGAAAATGGAAGTGATGTTTTAAACAATGAAATACTGTACTATTGAGCCTTTAAATGCTTTTAAAAAGTGTCGTAAGGCTTTCTGTGTGAAATAATGTAAATTGCATTTGGACCAAATTTGATGTGAATTTTCCTAATTTTACAACTTTGTTGCCGTGACAACATCATGCCTAAAATGGCTTTACAACTCAGATAATACATGTTTTCAAAGAATGATTTATTTCATTTAGAACGTTAAATGCACTATAGTTCTTCTTTTAAAGCTCCACAAATTAATTACCGAAAAAAATTTAATACGAAATATGTGAAGTTAAAAATAATATTATAAATAAAATACTATAAATCTTAGGTGGATTTTTCTTATTTTATTTCAATTGCAAAGGAAACATTTTTCCTGTTCATTTTCTTTTTCACAAACTCTATTGTTTTTATTGTTATTGTAATTAAATATCAACTAATGTTTTTTCATTACGTTTTAATTAAATAAGATTTTAAAAAATATTTTTTATAAATAAAATAGAAATGTTTGGTGGATTTGTCTTGTTCATTTAAGTTGATAAATACTAAAATGTCTGAAACTAAAACCGAAATAAAAAAATTAAATAGAAATATTTTAAAACCATAACTAGGGAAAAAACTAGGGAAAATAAAAAAAAATCTAAAACTAAAACTCTAAAAATAAAAGCTAGTTTGAAATATTAATACATTTTATAATACTATATAAAAATACTAAAATAACACAAATGTTGTTTTGTTTGTTGAGCGTAAAATGTATTGACCCCAGAATATTCCTTTAACAAAGATCCCATTTGTTTGTATTTATCATTACATGAAAGACTTGCTGTACCATTTCTTTAAACAGCTTGTTATACAATTTCATGGATCAGTTTGTATTGTCTTTATTATCTCTGTGTAATTGTTCTTTAATTTGTTTCAGAGCTGACAGCTTATCTTCTCTTCATCTTAAATACGCACTTCTTTGGAGACAGACAGAGGTTTTCATGATGATATCAGGTGTGTGATGCAGTGCTTGAGATTACCTTCTCTCAATGGCATGCGCCTCATACAAACATCTCCTGTTCCCAGTGCCTTCCTGTAGGGGGCAGTGTCCCCCCTGCCCCTTCTAAGAGCATCCACAACTAACTGTGTTACACTGCTAAAAACATACAGTTTCATATATTCCATTATCGTGCCAGAAATACATTATGTATTACTAGACTGGTTTGAAAGTCAGAGGGATTGATGAGTCACTATGTAAAGTGCTGAATTTAGTCATATTTAGTCAGTGGGTGTTAGATTTGAGTGTTAGTTGCTCTTTTTTTCATTTTGTGCCAAATATAACCAGTGAATATGCCATGCAGTCTGTGTTTGCAAGGTTGTTCTGTTAATGGGGAAGGATAGAAGTAAAAGAGAGTGGCAGGCGCCAATACAGTAGAGAGTCTATATTGGGGTTAAGAGAGAGAGTCGGGATGAGGTGTTATACTAACCTACAATCAAGACCTAAATAGTCATTTGAATGTTTTAATGGTTATATTTGTGCTTGTGTTTGCTAACACATGTCATTATTAAAATAAAACTGTAGAAATCATGCAAGTATAGATAAACTAAACGATAGACAGATAGATAAATAGAAAGTAAAATTCACCATGCATAGACATAGTTTCAAATAAGCCTGTATACATAAATATAGATTGCTCCCTTTATATTTTAGTGTTTCCACACCACATGGTAATCATCACATTTGGACTATGACATAAGTTAGTCAAAAAAAGGTTTCTTTAAAAATCGTTTTATTGTGGTATTTATTGTTATAATTATCATATTCAAATTCTTCAAAAATATTCTTTATGACTTAATCACAAATTGTTTAATTGGGTTAAAGATTGTAGAAACCTATTTAAAAGTCAAAATGTATGTAGCCATATTTTTGGCTCCTGTTGTGTATATTTTATCAGAAAATTGTCTTTTTATCTGAAAATGTTTCTTTTTTTTAACTCAATCATAAATGGTTTAAATGGCTTGTACAGAAAAAACTTTCATAAATACATTTTGTTTTATTATTATTATTATTATTAGTTATTGAAGTCAAAATTTACCATATTTACTCCTTTTGTGTATATTTTATCTTAAAAAATATCTTTTTCTGATTTGATTTTTTTTTTATTCAATGACAAATGGTTTAAATAGCTTTAAAATGGTAAACATTTAATATATTTATTTGACATATTTACTATTTATTTCATTATAAATAGTTTACATGGCTTCACAATTAAATTAAATTAAATGTAATATTTTTACATTTAAATTTAAATTACATTTTTTTTTATTAAAAAAGGCTTTTTACCATATTTTAAACCATATTTATTTTTGTTAATGTGTACATTTGATCTTGTTTATCTTGTGAATAAATGTAACCTTTTTTGCTTTTAAAATGACTTCCTTTTTTCAGTCAACATGCCCTCTTATAGTTCATCCCCTCCCATCACGTATCCAATCCTGTATGATTTTTTGCGTCACATTATACACATAAAATGGATTGTGAACACCATTTCATGTTGCCTTTAAGAGAAATAGTGTAGTTAAAAGTGTGCTTAATATCGGACAACAAATAACAAAATGAAACTCCTCTGTGACAGATTCATGTTGCTGAAATTATAATTATTGATGTGTTTGTTTTTATATTTGTCTCCTCTTTTCTCTTCTCCTCTCTCCCACTCTCCTGTGGCTAGGAGCCGAGGGGCTGCACATATCGTCAGCTCTGGTTTGCATTATGCAGGTCTGACTGCAGGGAGTTTGATTAATGGCTGGAGTCAGAGGGGACAGACACAGGAGCTCAGAGGGAGTTGCACACAACAGCATCCTGCACACAGCACTACAATACAATACTGCATGTGAGTGGCTTTAACCATCAGCACTACATTTTTCAGCCCTGTGTTTTATGCACAGCACAGAAACAGAAGTGAATTCAAGAGCTCTTGTATGAATAATATACATATTATATATTATAATAAAATGCCCTACAGCTCCAGTGCACACATACAGGATCGCAGTGTGCCTTCCTGGGCTGCAGACAAGAGGTCAATGAGAGCAAACTGAGGGAGACGTCTGAGCCAGATGATGTCAGCTTACACTCATCCTCACTCACACACACACACACACACAATCATAAAGTCACGCACACTCCACCCATGTTATATGTGATCAGTAGCAGGATATGACAATGCTGCCGGTGGATATTAATACTCCTTTAGCTCATCTGAATGCAGCCGACGTGCTGGAGAAAATATCTGACAGGTGCTATTTTTAGATCTACAGGCAAGCACACAGGGATCCACTAGAGCTCAATATCGGCTATTTTGGAGTGCAGCACTCACAGAAATAGCAGCGGCATATTGAATCCAGAGGAGAGGGACAAAGAAACCTGGCTCTCTATTTATAGCACAACGGCAGCAATTAACGCTGCAGAGAACATGAGTACACACCACAAATACTGCAGACACTCAGGCGCTTATGTTTATCCTACTCTGGCGTAAGACACGGTCTGCTTGTGGTATCTGATTTGGGATCAGCTGCGTCTTCATCAGCCTGTGTCCAAAACAAGAGTAGGACAAAGAACTGGATAGTTTTATAAGCTGCAGCTCTAAAGTCTTAAAACGCCTTTAAAGGGATAGTGTGAAAAAATGTGCATTTTTGTCATCATTTACTCACTCTTACAATGTACCACACCCACGCAACTGACTTGCTTCTATGGAACTGAGAATTTCTAAGGAACACCCTGGCCTGGTATAATGAAAGTTAATGAGGAGTGGGGCTGTCAAACTCTGTAAAGCACCATAAAAATCCATATAAGTTATTTGCCTTATTCAGAGTCTTCTGAAATGTTTTCATAACTTTGTGTTAAATTCAGCTTTTATTCACTAAAAACCTTGGTATCCAGCTTTCTGATTCATGGATGAATTTGACTTTTTTAATTTGGGTCTGTTCAGTGATAGTGTAGTAGTAGCTATTTGTGACGAATAGATCACTGTAGGAACATGATACACAAGATATGATCATTTTCTCTGTTTAACTGCACCTTTGGCAAAAAATATGAAAGCACTTTGTGGTTTTGTTTCTCATATTTTCATTTTGGTTACTTACTGATATGAATGTTTGGATGAGGTTCTGGATGAAAAGCTTCGACATCCAAGATAAAACTTTTTAAAATGTTTACTTTAAACAGTCATTTTAGCAGATTGTTTATATTTTATTCATTTTAATTAAATTGTTTTACGCTAAAGCTTAAATGTTTGTGGTCTGTAAGAAAATGTTTTTATAAAAAATGGTCTTATTGCCACTGCAATTATTTGATCAACTATACAGCAAAAACACTGAAATATGATCATTTTAATATATTGTGATGATTAAAAACAGTTGTGCTGATTAATATTTTTGTGGAAACTGTGATACTGAAAGTTCAACAGATCAGCATTTATTTGAGAAAAAAATATTTTGTAACTTTCTAAATATCTTTGCTGTCACTTTTGATCAGTTGCTAGATAAAATTATTTCTTTCTTTCCAAAAAACCTTCTCGGGTTTTGAACCTTTAAAAAAAAACAAAAAAAAAAAAACAATTAAATAACCAAGTATGCATGTCCAGTCATGTCCATTTTGAGATGTCTTTGGAGTCTGTAATCTGAGCCACATCAGCAAGCGAACAGGAAACAGGAAGTGTAAAGGTCGACCTTGAGCTTGGTTTTGGGTGCCCACTTAGTCCCGGTGTTTTTAATGATTCAAAGTGGTATGAATTACCTCAAGCTGAGCTTTTTTATGCCAACCCATTTCACCTCCCCCCGCCGTGTGAGGGATCAGCAGATAGCAGCCGCTGCAGAGCAAGAAAAGCAGTGATCCTCTTCATCGGCGAAAGGCCTCCGATGTAGGGAATGTTCATTTGGATCCATTCATCAAAGCTGACATTCCAATAAGAGGTCCCTGTGATGGGATCCAAACTCACTGCTACCTTGTGAAAGCAATTTTCCCCTTCATGTGCTCCAGGACAGCAAAGGGGAGTTAGACTGGGAGTTGAGGCTAGCTTAATCGCTCAGCACGCAGAATTGACAGAGCCTATAGATTTCTTTATGGAGAGCTGTTTTGGCAGCCCCTGTGTCGTTAAAGCACATACATACCTGCCATCAATAATCTAATGCGACAATTAGCTGAAGATGGATGTGACAGGTTCCTCAATACTGACAAACACAGCAGTTCTGTGTCCATAGACAAGGTCAGTCACTCCTGTCCTCTGGAATCAGAAGTGAAAGGAGCGCATGTCCTCCAGCATCTAGGCAACATGTGAAGATCAGTCTGGACTGACAGTGAGGCAGATGACTTCATTCTTTGAGTTTATGAGACATGACTGGAGTAGACCGAAAAGGTGAGCAGGGTGAACCTGCATTAAGAACTCACTGTTGCATCCTAACCGTTAAAGCGATAGTTCACCCAAGATTTTTAATTCTGGCATTATTTCTCATCCTTATCAATATCATCAAGCTCACCTTGTCACATTTATGAGTAGTGTTTGTGATCAAACTATGAGTCAGTTTGAGTCTGGATATTTAAATTAATTGGTTGGTCCAGTTCTCAAAAATTATTGTTCACAGTCTAGGTCCAGTTCTTTGGTTCAGTTTGTTAACTCTGTGATTAAGTCCCATTTACTCAAGTTAAACTCAAGTTATTTGGTCAATGAGTTCAACTCATTGATTTATTGTCATTGCCACTAATTCAACTCATGAACTCTTGTCAACTGTAATTTTTGGACTTAACTTGAGTTTCTTGCCTTCTTGAACTTGCTTGAGTTCAGATGATTTGATCTCATCGACTCACTGAATCCATCACACAGATTTGAGTTTAGCTCCATGACTCAATGGTCAGTCTTATTGGCTCTAATTCAGCTCACTTTCTTATACACAGTATAATTCAGTTACACTGATTCAAATTCAAATTTTTGACTCAATTATTCAGTCCTATTGCCTATAATTCAATTCACTGACTCAGTTATTCAATCTCATTGACTGTAATTCACTGACTCAATGATTAAGTGAAACTGATTTGGTCTTAACTCACAGACTCAGTAATACTTAGCATCTTTGGCATTAGTTCAAACAATGAATCGTTCACACAGATTTGAATTTAAGTGACAAACTCAATATTTCAATCTTTGATTCAGTATCACTGACTTTAATTCAGTTGCTGACTCTAGTTTAGATCACTGCCTCAATATTTTAGTCCCATTAACTCTAAATACATTTATGTACATTATGTTCTTTAGCATTATTTTTGAAGCTTGAAAGCTCTTAATTAATTGCTATTACACAATCTTTGCTCACTACATGAGTCAGAATTTCATTTTCAGTCGAACTAGTGAACATTTATCACCTAGGTCAACTTGTCAGTCAATACCTTTATTTTCTTACCAATTCTCAGTTCATGATAAGGTCAACCTCACAGGTGCCTCAAATTGTTTCCCTGTTCTCTATAAGGCAGGATCTGTCTTCGACTTCTGGATGATGTCATAACAAGCTAAGGCTCATGGTCATATCTGGAGTGAATCATATTATGAGTTATATTTTGCCATGCTTATTTTAGATCTTCTATTTGCAAACATGTCATTATATACCACGGCCTACAGCTCTAAAAGTGGACGTCTCCGTTCTTCCAATGGCCTTGGGTGAAATTTGTCTCTCCATCATGGGCCAATAAGGGCCCCTGGGCTTTGAAATAGCCACAGTCACCCTGCTGGGCTCTCAAGTACAGAAGATCCGATGGGATTTCCTGAGCCACATGTGTCTTTGAAACCTAAGCCGTCTGCGAGCGCTGCACTGTTCCCTGACCCCGGAGCTACTGCAAGTGCATTTCCCCTCAGCTGGGGCACTAGCGGCCTCTCATACAAGTTATGGAGGCAGACGCTAAGAGAATTCTATCAATAAGTGATGCAGAGCGGAGATACACATTCAGCACGTCATTCATTATGAATTAAATAGCCACGTGTGAGCCACTAGCTTACGAAAATCTGACACTTGCTGACGAGCTCGAATGATGACGAATTATTTTGAACTCCATCACATTCACTGCTCGTCTTGCTTTTAAGTTTATGAGGCCTTACATGCAGAATTTTCATTCATTATTCATTTAAGCAGTGACATGTCATTTGACATGCTTATAAAAACTGTAGTAGGCCTACTTGCTGATGATGAAATCACAAGCATCACAAGCATTTCTGCTGCATTTATGAACTAAAAACTCGAACTGGATGCATATAATGCAAACCCATAAAAGCTTCCGTCGTCTTTGGAACACAATTTAAGATATTTTTGATGAAAACTGGGAGGCTTGTGACTGTCCCATTGACTGTCAGGTAATGAACACTGTCAAGAGAACAAAATAAAAAGAATACAAAAATAAAAACTTTATTCAATGATTCAGGACATAAAATCATTGTAGTGCCATTTTTGACAACATCCAGTGGATGCACATAACGTACACAGTTCTGTGTTAGACGCAATGAAAAGATACACTGTTTGTACAAATTAAAGCGTAAATACACGCACAAGACGTATCTTTCCATTGCAATTAACACAGAACTGCATACGTTATGTGCACACACCGGAAGCTGTTTTTTGGACACATATGCAGTATATTTAGATAAAAAAAATCTAAATGAAAAATCTCTTTATAAAAAAAACAAAACAACTAAATTATATATATATATATGCCTTGTAGTTGTACATGTGTAATGACAATAAAGTTGAATCTAATCTAATATATATATTTATTACACGGCTCTCTGGAATGCTTGATTCTGATTGGTCAGTTGAGACATTTGCAGGTTCGTTCT
>JAUMHI010000070.1:8718249-8778204 GCA_032359435.1 Enteromius unitaeniatus | reverse complement strand
GGGTAAGTGGTTGTACTGAGATCAGTAGTGCAGGGAGGTGTGTTTGTGAGTGGCTGATCAACTGTGTTGGGTTCCACCCAGTTCGATGGCGTGACAGTAAGAACATAAAAATAAATAAGAAAACTGGACAAATGGCAGTAAAATGAAATTTTATTTTACAATTTAGACTTCATTTGGAGAAAAAGGTAATTGTGTGATTCTTTTTAATTGCAAGGGGAAGAGTCAATTGCAAGTTTAAATCTTGTAGTTTTCATTTTTTTTTTTTTTTTTTAATTTAGATTCTTTTTTCTACCACAGAATAAAAATAAAAGAAAAAGTTTATTGCAACTACTTATCTCAAAATTTGTGAACTTTTGAGAGTTTATACATTACAACTTAATCTGGTTGACTGAAAACATTTACAATATTGTCTACCACTGATACATTGCGCATAAAATACTATTAAGAAATGAAATAGTAACTTTTGATCAATAACTTTGTAATTCTGCTCATTTTCTGTTCCATATCTCTTACTGTCTCAGTATAAAGTGCCAAAAAAAACAATATCAGCCTCAATCTGTGTTCAAATATTAGAAACAAGAGCACAGGGCTGCATGCAGAGAAAATGTTCAACATTACTACTGATAAATGAGGAAAACATGCACAACGAGATGCTCAATTACAGAACATTCCCAGTAATCACAATCCGCGAAATACTCAACGCTAATCACTAGTTTTTTCCTTCCTTCTCAAATGACTGACAGCTCCTGTCATGTTCTCTCCAGCCTGAAGAATGTGTCTGCTTCTTGCTGTTTATTATATCTCTAAAAATTCATTTCATTAATCTCTCTGGCAGTGTGTGTGGAGGGTTGAATCCCTGAGCTTGTCATCCTCCCTCCCCCCCATACGGAGAAAAGGACTTTAGGGTTGAGGCTTAACACTGACCCCATGCCGGGAGTGTGTTGAGTATTAATTGAATGTGTAGCTTGTTTATCCCTATGGAACATCCTTCAGAGTAGTAAAGCACATGATTAATCCATTAAAGCTTTCATATTAAAACAAAGATAGCAGCATTGTTGCCTTTTTTCCTGCTACTGCAAGTCTGCATGTTGAATAGTTCTCAGCACGTACCCTGGGAGCATCTTTTTCTTGAAGTCTCCTAGCTCTCGTATAATCAAATGCAGTGCAACATTCCTTTGTTCGAAAGCGGCTAATTCTGATTGGAGGTTTGCCGCAGCATCTCTTCATTGGTTGCGCCGAGGCCAATGGCGCACTGAAGCCGACCTCGGTTGCTACATCTCTTTGCACAGATTTTGAAAAGACTCGCTTGTTGCCATTGTTTCAGGAGCGCTGCTCGTCTCTTTCTTGAGATGATGCCGAAGCTTGTAAAGAAGTTTGAACGACTGGGAAGGTTAGACATGGGTGGTCTTGTCATTTGCATAAGCGTCACACACACACAGAGCCGTTTATTCTCCGTCATGTGCGCCTGTTGCGCCGCGAAATAGCCTCTGAGCGTGATTTCTTGAATTACTCCAAAGGAATTCTCCTTACACATCATGTTTGAGCAGCTTATCAGGACCAGAGCAGTGGTAATTGAGGTGCGACCCAAATAAGAGAATTTAACATGCACTTGAGTGAGTCTGGAGCTTTGCTGACCTACATATTAAGAGAACATTGGCAAAGCAGCCCCACAATCAATATGCAGACTCCAGCATTGGTCCCTCTCTCTCTCTCTCTCTCTCTCTCTCTCGTTCCCTTCGGCTAATGGGAAGGCTGAGAAATAAGGCACATGTTCTGTATTTTCTGTAAACCGGCAAGCCAAACATACCACGGAAAATGGCCTTGACCATAAGAGGTTCTGGAAAATTATATATTTTTGAGTGCACTTGCTTGCTTACATTTCCAGCACAGGTGCATTTGGGCTTGTGATGAAACGTTGTGAGGAATGAATGAGAGCCTGTGAAACAACATTATTGTTTCATTTTTGAAAATCTTTTGATACTGCTTCCTATAAGAGTGCAAAAAAGATTTCTCGAGTCAGTGAATGAATGTATGAATATTGGAAACAACAAATCTAAAAGTTAATCAACCACAAAAAATAACCAATTTAAAAACCAGATTAGTAGTCTAAGGGGATACATGTGTTAGGTTTATTTTACAGTAAATCTAACCGTAGTACATGACATCTTAATTAATTTGTTATTTTATTAATTAGCTATTTTATTGAATTACTTGTAAAAAAAATAATAATAATAAAAAAAAATATATATATATATATATATATATATATATTCATTTAGATTATTGTATATTGTAAAATATTTTTATATTTATATTTACAAATTATTTATATATTTTAAAGAACACAAAAGAATTAAAACAATGTTTTTCAAAGAAAAAAATATTGTAAGATATTTTAAGATAATTTACAGAAATTTTATTTATGTATTACTATAAAAAATGTAATTCAATTCTCATTACTGTGATATAAAAAGCAATAATTTTAAAGCATTTTTAAACCTTGGCAGCTTTTGTTGTTTCAAAGGTGCTCTAAATGACCCAAAATTGGCTTCAAGTATTTGAAGAATTTTAATTTGAAGAAAAAAAGCAACAACAAATATATATATATATATATACACACACACACACACACACACACACACAGTATTTGTATATATTTTTTGGGATATTTCTTGACCAGTTTCATAAGATTCACCCAAATATAAGACGTGTTGGTCAGGTCTCTTTTAGTGTTTTTCTGTGTCTCTCTGACCTGGCAATCTGCCGAGTCAACTGACGAACTGATTTGTCTCTGCAAGTGAAGATCGGTGAAGCAAAAAGCGTCCTCGCTCAGGCGGAGCTCTGGGATTTGAACTGAATAACTCTTCTCAGCCACTCTCTGCTTTAAAGCAGCACTTAAGTTGCTCAGGGATGGACAGATAACTGCTGTTTATGTGCTTGTTAGTTCATGTGAGGTAATTAGTAACACTCCACCACCCCCCTTATCACACGTCCAGTGACCAGTATAGGTAACAGTCAGTGGTTTGAATCTGGTTGAATGCGGGTTTAATGCTGTTGCTGAGGTTTAAACATTGGGTTTTAATGATGCAGATTTCAGAAAGCAAAGCTCACTGATATCATAATCAGGAATGACATAAAGAAACCAAAAAACAGTCAGAAAAGGTTTATTTCTAAAAGCAAAACTATCATTTCAATCAAGATTCTTACAGTGATAGTAAGAGTCATAATTGTTTTTTTTTTTACTCTATTCACAATCTATCCAGTTTGTAAGCACTGGGAAACATTCATAGCCTGGATCTAATTGATCATGACAGACTCACTTCCTCTTGCTGGCAGATCCACTTCCTCTTCTAAAGAGCCTCTGAACTGGATTGATTTAGAGCTTCCTCCTCCATGTTAATAGCAATAAGAAAAGCAGACAGTCTCCAGCAAGGCCCCATCGCTTACTCCATTACCCGTCCTGTGAGCTGAGTGTCCTGCGGAGCCTCTGAAGTTTGGGATGGGTCCTGGCTAATCACCCACTCGTTGGGTCAGTTGGAGCTGAAAAGCGAGGACTATCAACAGCTTTACAAGAGTCATTGTATGCTAGGGTTTAAAGGTGGAAGAAGCTGACGCTTTAATAAATAATTATATAACACACAATCGCTCTCTCTTTCTAATTTAAAGGCAAAGCAGAATTTTCAGCATCATTACTCCAGTCTTCAGTGTCACATAGTACTTCAGAAATAATACGTTGATTTTTAAAATAGAAATGTTGTGTTTTTGCTCTACTATATACTCAATAGTATTTATACTCTACTAGTTTGGGGTCAGCAATTTGTTTGTTTCTTCTTTTTTTTTTAAAGAAATTAATACTTTTATTCAGCAAGGATGTTTCAAATGGATAAAATAAGTTCTGTTCTTTAAACATTTTATTTATCAAAGAATATGAAAAAAATTTTAAGCAGCACAACAGTTTCAACACTGATAATAAATCAGCATATTTTAATTATTTCTGAAGGATCATAGAGTAATGGCTAGTGAAAATTCAGTTCAGTTCTGAATTTACTTTACAAATTATATTATAAAGTATACTAAAAAAGGGGAAAACAGTATAGAAATAGCATATTTAAATTTTTTCCCCCCTGTATTTTTGAGCAGCCTTGATTAGCATAAGATACCTTTTTCCCCTTCAAAAGTTAATAATTAATTATTTTATTCAGCAAGTATTCATTAAATTGATCAAAAGTGACAGTAAAGACATCTATAATGTTATAAAAGATGTATACTTTTTTTTTTTTTAACTGATAAAAAAGTCCTGGGAGAAAGGCATTTAATTTCAGAAATATTAAGCAGCACAGTTGCCAATATTAATAATAATACAAAAAGTTTGTAGAGCACCATAGCCATCATATTAGAAATGATTTCTGAAGAGTCATGTGACACTGAAGACTGGGGTAATTTATTATAATTTTAAATTGCAATAATATTTCACACTGTTGCTGCTTTTACTGTATTTTTAATCAAATAATGTTGTCTTTGTAAGCAAATAAATGGCTGAATGAATGAATGAATGAATTAACATACTACTTAAATTCCAATTCTTCTGCTTGTACAGTAAGGGAAAATTTTAACATGACTCAGTTTTCGCACTCTGTTCTCGCCACAAGCATTATATATTAAGCATTCAAACATTTACTTAATAATTATGTAAATATTTTGTGAATGTATTACGTTTTTAAATTGCTTTCAATAATCCTCCAGGGATGCAGCGCTGTTGGGGACAAACCACAACTGTCTTAATGAAGCTGTTAAACTCCGCTCTGTGATCCTGTAAACCTGCAACAAACGCTCTCTTTAATCTATCTTCCCCGTCCCGTTTCGGGTTAGCATTTTAGAGCAACATAAGAGAATGGATGCTTTTGTTCTCTAGACCCTTTTAACACCTGATAAGATCTGTGGTTTAAAAGCGTTTGATGGAGTGCTTGAACCTCTTCTTTAAGAGCCCACTAAGAACGATGGCGATTCCACTCATTTGCACAACACTTACTTCATTGTCCTTGTTCACTAAGGTTCATTATGTAGCCTTTTCTAAGACTGTTAAGCATCTTTTTCTCTTAGATTGTTTGGCTGCGGATCATCAACTCTTTTGATAGCGTTCAAGGAAAAGATTCACAGCGAATAATGTTACCGATAGTGTTTGCAGTGTCTTTTCTGTTCAGATGAAGACCACACAGACAGTTAAATAAATTCGCTATTGTGTTTAAACAGACCATGTTGCATAATGTGAGAGTTTGTTTACTCCGGAACCATGCAGGAAATAATTATTAGTGTTTTTCTGAATGTGAGGAAATGGCCGTACTTCTGACCTGCTGGTTAGGATAAAAGACAGGAAGTAAAGAATAGTGAGACATGAAGGGCTGGAAGACCAAAAGAAAAAATTCTGAGAGATAGGAATATGTTTATGTGTTTAGTTACACTGTAACAAAAATGACTGTGATTTTAACAGTAAAAAAACTGTGAAAATGCTACTGTAAAAACCTGTTAAATGGTTAATGGTAAATTCCCGTAAAATTTACAGGGAGTAACCGTAAAACTGACATTCTCAGAATTCCCTGCATTGCCTTTTTAATTTAGTTTGAATTTGATGTTTTTTCTTTGAAATAAATGGTTTCTTAGTTGTTTCTTATCAGTTATGTTTATTAGGGCTGTATGTTACATGTAATGTTCAGTTTAACGAGTCTCACCATGACCGTGTTTGTGTGAATGGCACTGAGAACCTTCTATATATATTACTATTTAAAAGCTGTTTGTGATGGGCTTTGGTTCAAAACAGATTTCAGTACTCTAATAGGTTGGTATTTTAACATTATATCGGTAAATGAAATGACAGTATTTAACTTTAAATTTAACTTAAAATGTAAAACCTAAAATTGTTGTTACCGTATTTTTACTGTAGTCGAATTCTGGCAGCCACAGCTGCTGTTTTTTAGCATAAACTGTGTATAGAGACAGAACACGGATAGTTAAAGGCAGATCTGACAGGAAGAGCTGTCTGAATAACTTAAGCACTTTTTACATAAGCTTGACAAGAAAGAATAAATAATTTAATATTAGCTTTGGTTTGTGTGCTTTAATGGGCACTTCCTGCAAACCTGCTTTTGTTGCCGCTCTTTGTTTAAGACGCTTAACTTATAATCTGGAAACCCATAACCAAAGCTCAACCTATTGCTAGGCTATTAAGATAGAAACTTAAGAAGTCCAGTTCTCAATGAGATCTTGCAACAATCCAGTTTTATTCTGGATTAAACACCGTTAAAAACCAAATGGATTTAGACAGTACAGGTATCTCTCTCATTTTTAACTCTGAGGAAAAAATGTTGGAAGTCTTCTTTGTGTTGTGCTGGCGAGGGATGATGGGGGCTGGGCTGAATTGAAGGAGAGAGCTGTTTTTATCAGAGGAGGCAGACATCCACACTTAATCAGAGAAGATTTAGCTCAGTGGAGTTTGCTCGCCATTTCCAAAATCTGTTTGAAAGGGATGCAACAGATCAGCGGTATGTATCTGACAGCTGCATCACTGGCATGAACATTGGAATTTGTAATAGACATAAGGAATTTTGGAGGGCAATTTATTACCAGTCACATGGTGCTATGTTGCCTTGAGCCTTAAATGTTGCAAATCATCTGTGCACTCTTTCGTGTAAATGATATGTAAATATATATAGTCATTTGTTATTTTTCTTAATTATGTTATTGTTATGTTTGAATTATTTTGCATTTTAATGAAAATATTTTCTGTTTTAATAGTATAATAGTATAAAAATATAACATTATAATGTTATAAATATTAATTTAATTGTTAATTGGAATAACTATACAACACACACACACATCTATTATATAAAACACAGTATATGTATATAAAATCATATATTGTAAATAATAATGTGTGTGTACCTATGTATTACATATGTTTATGTTGGATGTTTATTATTTAATATACTGTTAATTAAATATTAAATGAATTATTCATAATTGCATTAATTATGGACTTGGGATAAACAAAAACATTTAAATTGCTTTGAAGGTAGAAAAAATACAAAATACATGTATAGGTATGTGCTAAGCTTATTTGGGCTAATATTTAAAATTATTGTAATTAAAAATAAAACTGAATTAAAATTAAATTATTAAAACTTGTATGTGTGTGTGTGTGTATATATATATATATAATAATTTATTGTAAAATTAAGTAACATTTTCTTCACAGATTTCAAGATTTGTGTTGACTTTTCTCTCTGCAGCTATAATTTATGGATAATTGGATACTGCGAAAAGTGACTGTGCCAAGTGAGTTCGCTTTAGCTCCAGGATCAGTGCATTACAGAGAGATTGAAAAAAAAATCACAGTCGCTCAGATCTAAAGACCCCACAGCGTAAGAGACCAAAGGCAAATCTGTGTGTCATGTTCTCAACTTTCCGTAGCAAGTCTTCCCATTTGCCCGCTGCGTAATGTCCAAATGAACACCACACACTCAGACTCAGAGCCAATGATCAAAGCTGAGGGAAAAGATCAAAAAGGGACACATACCTTATCTGACAGGAGTACATAACTGTCTTAAACAGCTCCGTGCTCCTCAACACCGATCTGAAGTCTGGGCTGAGGTTGTCTGGGCCTCAAATGGCCCCTTTCTGACCTGATTGCAGCCCTTTTCCTGGCTCTTTGAACCTTTGAAGAACTGCTCTAAAATATGGCATCTATTTCAGGCGTGCAGTGGGGACAGACGTTTCACCTGTGGCCATAGATGATGAAAAAGGAGCTAATTTTTGCGTTTTTAAAACTGAGATATTCAATGCAGCGCTAAGAGATCCTCCTACATGATTCTATTTTTTGTTTGCATGTCTGGTCTTATCTTATTATTTTTTCTTTTTCGTACAAAGGGAAGAAGACTAATGTGTTTTCTAAAATAGGCTTTGAAGGACACATCAGATTAGGAAAGGAATAATTCATCTCATTTTGTTAGATTTGTCGATCTGTAAAGTGTTGTCACGCTAGTTTTTTAGTGAATGATAACAGGCATTGTAAATTAAGTGTTAATATATATCAAATGGATTATTGAAAACCAAAAGAAAACTAAATTTGGAGAACTTAATGATGGAATCTTAATTTTTCAAAATAAGAGTAGTCAAACTGTACATTGTATTAGCTGTTAGCTTTAGGATTTTTATTGTTAAAACAGCTAAAAGTAACAGCTAAAACATGCTAACTATGCACTGCTGGTTTCAAGTGTCTTCTGTGGAATCCCGTTTCTGCCACTGAATAAAAAATAAAAAAAGGTTATTGTGACTTTTTATCTCGCAATTCTGACTTTATAACTCGCAATAACCTTATATTTTATTCAGTGGTGGAAATGGGCTTCCATAGTCTTCCGCCATAACAAGTGCATTTTTAATGCCATGTGGTTAAAAAAAAAGAGTAAAAGTTAAATATAACCTTTACACTAAGTGTGAATTGTATGCTGTTTATACTTGAAAATTATGGCAGATACTGTTTGCCCCAATGAAGGTGAGACATTTTCAATTATAAGTTTATTAAATGCTCTTTAAAAATGAACTCCCACAATTTAACGTCCTGTATAAACTTTATTAAATATTTTCTTTAGGTTTTGTTTAAAATAAACACCTCTCCAAGCTAATATGCGACAAGAATGGGATTGACAAAAAAGCAGATTAAAGAACTTGGGTCATTGCATCAAAAGTTAAATCCACTTTCCTTATTCTCCACACTACTGTCCCAGTTGCAGGCTTCTTTTTTTTATTTCGAATTGTTTGTAATTTTGTCTGCATCAACCACAGAACAAGGTGGACAGATTAAAATGTAAATGGGAATTGACAAATCATGTCAAAACTAAGTTCATTTGGAGTTTCCCAAAGCGAAATTTCAGAAAATGTTCTCTCCATCTCATAAAAAAAAAAACCTTCTTTGATGTTGAAATTTATTTATATCTTCTATTGAGTCCACTGAGGTAAGATGTGAGCGAAAACATGATGGCGGGCTGCTTTATTGCACAAATTAAATTTATAATTTAAATTGAAATGACATTGACACAGGTTTTTCATGTTTAGTCTTATAAAGCTGCTTCCTCGATCTCTAGTCAAAAATCCCGATCTTCATAGTATGCTCCCATTGGATACGATTCCATTATGCAGCATTTCGTTCTTTTTGAGTGGACATACAAATTGCTCATCCATATTTCCATGATGCATTGTGCTGGCAAACTTCACTCTGGCACTCTGTCCTTACATGACTGTTTACATATATTTCTCTTGGCTCGCTGTTGAAGGAAAGTATTACTAATATTTATCTTGAGATCAAGGTATGTAAGACATATGGAGCGAAGTGAGCAAATTCCCTTTGGGAAAAAACACCACTATTGATTTGTGGTCGAAGTAAACGTTCTCCGGCACGTGTAACCAAACCAGCTGCTGGAGAAATCATCATGGCATCTGTATGGGTGTAAACGCAGCAGTGAAGGCATCTGATGCTTTGCATTAGGAAAGCTTTGGAGTGCTTGAGTGCTCTACAGATTCCTTATCCTCATCAATGTTGTGTAAAGAAAGGGAGTTTAATCCTTTCAGGCCCTCAAATCCTCCACTGGGGCCTCTTCTCACAGGAACACTGGGCCCTGCTTCGTCGTGTCCTCTGCCAAGTACGTACCTGGCAGCTGGCCAGTCCCGCTCTGGTTCCAGGTGAAGACGGCGGTTCACAGGAAACAAAGGCCACATTTGTCTTTGACGCTTAAACTACTTGTGACATCAACACCATCAGTCATAATAAAGCTTTCCTTTGGGAGCCGTTCGCAACAGATAAGAAATAAAACTTGATTTTGAATGTATGTATGCAACTAACACGACCGTGAACCAGACTTATTGCTCTGGTGTAAATGTCACCAACACCATATGTTGCACGATGAGGAAGTTAAAAGACATTAAAGCAACTTTGGAACCGATTGTATTTCCATTGAAAAAAGGTAATTGAAACATTTTATCTTACAATTCTGACTTTATTTCTCAGAATTGAGGGATATAAACTTTCAAATTTCACAAATTTGAATTTATATCGCACATTTCTCAATTTTTCTCAGAATTTTACATTTTCATCTTACAAGTTAGTTGTTTCCTCTATTAAAAAATACAAGTTTTATTTTTATTTACCCGAACTGCACATTTTTATGCGCATTTACCTCAGTTGTGACTTTTTATCTCACAATCCTGTCTTTTTTTTGCAATTGTGAATTTATATCTCGCAATTCTGACTTACTTTTCGGAATTCTAAATTTACTTCTTACAATTCAGTTTTTTTTTTGTTTCCGCCATTAAAAATTGTATTATTATTTTATTAATATTATTATTATTATTTTCATTTACCTCACTAGCAATTTTCCTTACCTTTTATCAAAAGCTAAATTTTATCCCACAATTTGGATTTTCTTTTCCGGTCTAAAAGTTCATCTCATGAATTATCGACAAATTGCGAGAGAAAAAGTTTGATTTATGAGATATAAGCTAAAAAAATTCTAAATTGGGACATAAAACGTTGTATGAAATATTTTTATTCCATGGCAGAAAAGGGCTTGCAAATTATTGTCCTTGTTTAAACTCTTGCTGTTCAACTCGCAAAACACTAATGATAAAATAACATCGAAGCCAAATAAATGTGGTGAAATAAAGTGGAATGCAGTTCCTTTTTCCAAAGTGGAAACCGATGGGGCTGAATAGACCAGAGCGTTCATTGTGTTTTTTCGAGCTGGATCCTATCACACACCAACACTGTCCTTAAATTACAGGCTGTGTGTGTGTTATTTTAAGTAATACTCTGTACTGTCTCAGTCAGACTGACTCTAAATAAACAGAACTTGGGCAGACAGTTTGGATCACAAATCATGTTCTAGGAATATTCATGGTGGCAATGAGTGAGTTATGTGGTTATGTGCCGAGACTAATGATCCAGCCTTCTTTATTTCTGGAATACTGAGTGTGGAGGAGTGTGAGAGCATGTGTGCAGTGCATTCTAGCCCTACCGACAAATCCTCTGCCATCTTAATATTTAACTTGAGCAATTTCAGATCTCTGCTGTGTTGTCTGTGAAGAATCACCTTTGGCTGCTGGTAATGAGATAATGTTTCTATTGAACACGCAGGTGAGATCAAGGATTCCTCAGGTTGAAATGGGAAACCTGGGTCAAAGACTACAAGTTGGTGCAAAGTGAGTTCATTTTAGCTAGCACATTTCATTCTGATTGTAGTGTTTAGGCTGTGTGAGGAATTAATATTTAATATCTTCAGGATTTTTTTCCTACTTTAAAGCTGGCATGTAAAAGTATTGCCCATGTATGGTTATCAATTATTAAACTGTATTTAAAAAGAGTCTTATTAAAGATTATTTAAAAGATGTAGTTTGGGATATTTCATATAAATTTGTTATTTAAAAAATAGAAAAATAAAATATTGAAGTATTTGATAAAATTAAGTAATTATTAAATTAAGTCAGACTATAGTCTTTCATTCAGTTTTCATACAGAAATGTCTTGATATTTATGAAGGTAAACATTAAATAAATTTAATGATACCTACATATTATTACATATTACACATAACTTACACACACACACACAAATATATATATATATATATACATATATATTAGCTTAAAATATGTTTGAAAAATATTTGTTTACTTTTTACCTAATACATAGATTCGTCAATCTACATAAAATTGTATAAGTGTGTTTTACTGTATAAACTAGCATGATTATATTAATTTTCAAAAATATAATTTTCATTAACTTGCCATTGTATGCCATTAACTGATTTGTCAAAAACTTCACTAAAAGTTCGTAAACATTTTGGGGAATTGGTGAATACACATGGAGCAATAGGGGCCTTTTTTCCATTTCAGTTGCTGTGCTTGGTTTCTGTTTCTTCTACCTTTCACCCAGAATTTGAGTTATAAGTCAGACGGAATTCAAGTTATGATGAAACTGAAAACGGTTTCAGCACTCACATAAAAAAATATTTCTTATGGTGCTCAGATAAATCAGAAGAACATTTAGCCATTTACAACACACTTGCTGCTCCAGTGAGCATTTATTAATTGCTTCAATATTACAACAGTTAAACTCTCTCCTGCTTGTTCATATAGAAATAATTTCAATATGCAAAATGATCCATTCTTCATACCCTAGACACTGTTGTCCACATCGATAGTTAAAAATATCCCAATGTGTGGAAGCAGATGTAAACATCAACGTGACATCTTATGATCGAATCATAGGTGTAAACATGGCCTTCCAGATTCTAACCACATTTCTTTCAATTATTCCCATGTCACTGTGTCCCTTTGCCTGTGATACACAAATGAATAATATGTTAGGGATGAGTGTAGCTGTTTGGCACAAACCACCCACACAGGCTGACAAAACCAGATCCATATTTATGATCTTGGTGTCTTTCTTTTTAACAGAGTCGAGGGCAAATAAGCCACGAGTCCTCCTCACTGGGAGCCATTGCATTGCATTTCTATAAATTAGCATTTTTATTAATCCAGAATCACTCACTTAGAATTATCGCTCGCAGATTAGTGGCATTTTCTCACTCGGTTTTTTTTGTGGCAATCTATCTTTGCACCACAGAACCCATAAATTCTCACTAAAGAGGGAACACAAACACATGCAGGAGGGGAATGTGGCAAGGGAGTCAGGCGTTTAATCCTCCATCATTATCTAGCTGCCCTGCGAACAGCCATCTGCCTGAGCATGTAGCTTCTACGCCGACGGTTACGAGGGGCGAGGACGCACCCTGACCACATTGCTTAAATTAGCACATCTTGTGTATGCAGTGGAAAACTGCCCGTTGTTCTAATTTACCACCCGACTCTCATATCTCATCATCTCGCGGTCAGGAAAGAGAAAGAGCGGGATAGAACAAGCGAGAAAAAGAGAGAGAGGGAGGGAGGTCAGCGGAAAAATAAAACTCCCCCTCTGTACAGCTGCGAGGTGCCAGTAAAAACACAGAGTCAGGGTTGGGAAACGACGATTAAAATGATGAGTCATCTTTGATATCAAACATGTGGTTAGGGGAGATGGAAAATAGCAGGTTCCTGTCTCTCGTGGAATGCAGTCAACGTTGGGTTAATCAATGGGTCTAATTACTGAAATGAAAATACAGGATTGGCCTCAACACCAGGACAGCTGTGTACCTAAAGAAATCTATTGTCATGTGAAGGGAATCCTGGGAAGTGTGAAAGTCTTAGTTCTGCTCCAGAAAGAAAGTAATGCACATCTAGTTTGTAAAAAAAAAAAAAGATTATTAGACGTTGTGGTTCAATAAAGAACCTCTAATATCCGCGGAACCCTTCCATTCCACAAAAAGTACTTTATAGTCGAATAAAGGTTGTGAAAACTATGGAACCCCATTTCTGCAAAAACAAAAAAATGAGTACTGTCAAACGATTAATCACGGGTAATTCCAAAATAAACGTTTTTATATGTGTGTGTACTGTGTATATTTATTATGTATATATAACAGGGTTGGGGGCAATTCAGGAATGAACTCAACAATTCCAATTCAAAGAAGGAAATGGAATTGGAATTAGAATTAAACAACAATTAAAGGAAACAGAATTGGAATTGAATTGGAATAACAGGAAGTGGAATTCAATTCAGGAAGAATTCCACTGAATTCTGTTTATTGCTAAACATTTAATTAGTCATTGCATTTAAAGAAATACATTTGAACTTTATTTATGATGATTTACAAATATCAAGCAATGTATGAAATAGAGTTGATCAAATGCAAGTAAATAAAAATGACAGTAACAGTACATTATGAATTAATAATTGAAAGACAGTGGTGATAAATTTCTGAATACGTTCAATGTATGATTACCAAATGTTTTGGTCTTGATTTAAACATTTATACTGTGTTTGTATGTATTTATATATGCATAATAAATATACATAGTCCACACACACACACACACACACACACACACACAAACTTTTATTCTGAATGGGATTAATCGTGACAGCACTACATAATTAAAAATTATTGGGCCTTTTTATCTCGCAAATCTTTTTTTAGTTTTTATTTTTTTAAAGTGTATCTCACAATTCTGAATTCGTGTAGTTCTGACCTTTTTGTTCTTTCCATTAACTTCTAGAATTCTGTCTTTTATGTTCGTTTTAAAAAACAGAATTCAGAAAAAAAAGGTAATTGGCTCTTTTTATTCCACAATTTAGACTTTTTTCATGTGAAAAAAACCAAAAAAAAAACCCTCTAAATTGTGAGATAAAAGAGTTGCAGGTAAAGGGATAGTTTACTCAAAAATTTAAATGCTGTCATTATTTACTCCCTCATGTCATTCCTGATCTTTGTTATTCTTTTTAAGATATTTTTGATGAAATCTGAGAGCTTTCTGACCCTCCATAAACAGCAACATAACTGACTGTTTAAGGCCCAGAAAGGTAGTAAAGACATCATTAAAATAGTCCATGAGACATCAGTGGTTTAACAAAAATAATGACTTAATTCAACAATTTTGGTACTTTTGTGTACTTTTGTGAATGCATATCAAAGACTGACACAGAAGTCCTTACTACCTTTCTGGGCCTTGAGTGTGCCAGTTGTTGTTGTGTATGCAGCTCTCAGATTTAATCTAAAAAATATCTTAATTTGTGTTCAAAAGATGAATGTAGTGACGTGAGGGTGAGTAATTAATGACAGAATGTTCATTTTGTGTGAACTATCCCTTTAACTTTTTATTTATAACATGGCTTCCACAAAACCCCCTTTTGGTAGAACCTCTGAGTGTAAGATAACTTGTAAACAATGAGTTTTGTTCCAGTATGACAGAGGCTGGTCTGTTAGAGTTAGATGCAAAACAGCAAAACAGGGCCAGAAGAAAGGACTAACCGAGATAATCCGCTCCACATCTGTTGGGGATACATTAATAAGATGAAAAGGAAAGATATTATTTGCTTACGGCTTACTTAAGAGACAATCGTCATGATTTCTAAGGAGCACAAAGCTTTCTTTTTGTCGAATTCTGCTTACATTGCATGTGTAGACATGAAGGCAATCATTTACACAACATTTACATGCAAATTACCATGTGAAATACATCAAGAGCGAAGTGCTTGTACTTTTCCATTAAGGAATGAGTGGCTTTTTTGTTATAAGTGAGGGATTTACACCTCTCAGGTGTCGGATGGGCTTTTTAACAACATAGCAATTTATCACCGATTGCTACTTTACTGGCAAATGAATACGGTTTTATAACACATACAAAACTATTTCAATCAGTTTTATTATGAATGCTTTTGATAGTATTTGCTACGACTTCTCTTTAAAGCAAGATCTTTAAAAATGTTTACCAATTGCTAATGTTGGTTAAACTTGTCAGAAATGTTTTAATGATATTTGGAAAACATGGCAGCATAAATACTTTTTTACGCATTTATATAAAACTACTGTTGTGTAAAATGTATTACAAATATGCAAATAGCCAATCAAGTGTGTTTGATTTATTATTGTAAGATAAAATACAAATCACTGTCTGCCGTCTGATCTCGCTGCGTGTGTATGAGCTGGTTAGAATGCATGTGTGTGTCTGTAATCTGTGTATTGTTTCCATGATTAACAGCCTCTGATGGGTTGATTAATCACCACAGATGGATGGGAAGCTTCCAGAGGCAGTGCTTCATCAAGCTGACACAGCAATACATCCTCACACCCATTAGTGACCTGGCATAGACACTCAGAATACACACACACACACACACACTCCACAAGCCTTCTTGTGCCATTCACTCAGTCTCTGCCAATCAAAAGGCCCATTTGTCCTCACTGAGTGAGTTTTGATCAGACTAAATTATGGTCTGTCTATGCATTTCAGAATGGCACTGTGTGTTAAATGTTGTTTTTCTAGCATTTCATGTTTTGAAAAGATACTATTCCTGTTCATGATGGGATTCCAGTGTTGGGAATGGAAATACAGATGGATTATAATCCCAGTTCGCATAATCTGGGTTCAGCGATAAACATGTTTATCATGCACGGGAACAAAAGAGAGACCTCAGCCTCCCTGTCTTGTTTATGTCGCTGATGGGTTTTATTTGTTGTTTGTTAAATGGGTTTATCCCAATGTTATGATACTATTATCAAAATCTCCATAATTTCTCTCTTAATTGTTATTTATACCAAATATTGTCACTGCAGTGATTGTAATGATATGAAATGATTGATCACAGCAACTCTATGAATGCTGTACTGGTATTAATCACATCCAAAATATTTTGTGTTTGTTTATATATTTCTATAATACAATGATATTATATATAATATATATAAAATGTATAAAAATATTTAATACATAAACATAAGATATATTTAAAAAGATATACGCGCATGTGTTTGTATTTATATATACATAATATTACATATTATGTAAAAAAACATTTATACATATATGTAATATTTTTATGTAATATCTTATACGCTGAATATAAAAGTATGTATGCAGTATTTGTATGTTGCATATGAAAATATAATCAGAGCCATAATACATTAATATGTATATATTACATATTGTATTTACATTATGCTTCATTAATAATCATTTAAATAAGCTAATGAATTTATATGGTATTAAAAAAAAATAAAAATAAAATAAAATATATATATAATAACTATATTAATAACAATAATAATAATAGTCAAATATTTCATTTACACTGTACTTTATTAGTTATTTTCAACACTTGTATTAATTGATATATTTATAACTTAATAGAATTTTTAATATAGTTTTTAATAATGTTACAAGAAATAAGAAAGTGTGACATTGACATTTCACACCAGTGGCAGTATAAAAGGGGAACGACATCATATCTTTGGCTGAAAATATTAATTTCCATCCCTGGTTCCTGAGTGACACACCGAAAGCTTTTGTATGCAGTGTAATGAGCGCAGGAGGTGTGTTTGAAGGAGACTTGTATAGACACGTGACTCTCGACTCCAGAGACTCTGTCACCTTGATGCTTCACAAATATTGCTCATTACATGAAGGTTTATGTGCTGAAGAAGCCATTGACCTGCTGCACCTCCGCCTCCCTCTTTCTCTGCTCTGCCCTGCTCTATAAATAATCATTAGAGAGCCGGAGGAGAGTGACAGAAAGTTCAGGTGAAATGTAGCATCTGCATGGTTATGGGACACATAATATAATAGTGATGACAAAAAGGTTTTTAAAATGGGGCAGAAATGTAAAAAATATAAAAAAATGTATCATTTCATATAAACTGAAACCTTTATAATAATAATGTCCTGTAAACTATATTTCAATAATTGTCTTCTGTAAAACAATTCACGAGTTGTGAGGTATGTTGTTGTCTTAAAGGATATTGTAAGATTTCATGAGATGTAATAGATACTTAGGAGTTATGTTTCTACGCTATAGGAGTTATGTAAATTGGCGAGCATTCACTAACATTCAGAGCAGCGCTGAGAGTCTGTATCCAGCTTTAGCAGTTTAGGTAAACAATCCTCATGTGAATAAGCCAACAATTCCAGTGCTCTCATCAGGTTGGATTGCCAGCTATTTGACATTCTCCACCTCAGAGCAAGAGGATTAAAAGAACATTGCAGCTTTTCCAAATAGCGGTATTTACAGTACATTTGGTTTTTATGGCATTCATGAACTGTTTTTACATGCTGCTCACCCACATGACTTCAGTAAATAAATGATTGTGGGAACGAATGTGTGTGTGTGCTTGTGTGTGTCTGTGTGTGTGTGTGAGAGACTGAATATATTCAGTTCTCTTTATATTTTTGTGCTTTGTGTGTTTATGTGTTTGTGCATGAATGAGAGGACGTACTTTCTATAAATACAACAAATTCCCATGACTTTTTCTTTTACAATGCATGTTCTTGTTGTGAGACCTATTAGATGTGTTACATAAAGTATTATCTAACCTAAAATTAACTTAGCATGAAAAGTGACTAGTTTTCCCCCCTCTCTCCTCTCATTCTAGTAGTGATTTTGAAGTCTTGACCTTTTTAACTATATTTCACTATTAAAATGACATAATGTTGACAAAATATCTTAAGGTGACATTCAGTTCATTGCATTCCAAAAATATTTTAAATCAATAACTAAAATACTATGATGGAATGCATAATATTCAGGAGCTTAGCATTTAACTTTATTAAATTGTCTATTTATTTTAATTAATTGATTATTATTATTATTATTATAGAGCTGCATGATTTATATAACATTAATATTAATCATTTAAATTTTAATTCTATTGTTTGTATTATAAAAATATTTTTTATTATTGAAATAATTTATTGTGTGTATTCTTGTTTTAGTGTGTTTTGCAATGGCAACCCAAAACAACAAAACACGTTTTTCTAAATATTTCCTGCAGAATAAAAAAGTTTTGCTATCTTATGACCAATTTGTACATATTTTAAGAAGTGACTACTTTGTACGAGTTCATACGACCGTTTTGTCTGGACATCAGTGACTGGTATAGGTTTAAGGACGGGATTAGGGGTAGGCCATGTTTACGAATTAATATGAACAAGTGAACTTATTAAACACGTATGTTTTAGCAAAAATGACATGAGTGAGGTTGTACTGATTCGTATGAATTAACCATCTTATTAAATATGTAACTACAAACTGCCATGAGATCGGGTTGGTCTCAAAAGTTTGGGTGAATAAATGATAACACGATTTTCATTTTCTGTGAACTTTCATTTCAAGAGCATGGCCATACGTTGAAACAGAAGTTATGTTTGGAGACTTATTTTCTAGCCTATTTGTGGAAAGTGCAGTGTATTCTGCATGTCTGCGTTTCGGAAGGGCTAAATGTGTGCGCACATGCCTCTTGTGTGTGTGGGGTCCTGGATGTAGGTGGTGCGTTGCATAAGGGCAGAGAAAGAGAAAGAGCGAGCGAGAGCGAGAGAGACCTGCTCCAGTGATTAATGGGGGTCTTCTGTGAGACGCAGCCAGGCGCCGAACACAATCACGGCCCCAGACTGACGCTCCAACAGACTTGTCCTTCACATGGGAAAGAGAGGGGCCCGCTCCTCCCTCCTGCTCACCACCCAGCCCAGCTACTTCCTCTCCTGCACCTCCCTTCATATTGTTCACCAGGAAGGGAGAGGGAGACAGAAAAAGTAAGTGTCAGCACAACAGCCTGTGTGTGTGTGTGTGTGTGTGTGTGTTGAGGCTGGCAGTAAAGCAGGCAGTGTGAGGCCTGCTGGTTCTGCTCTCAGTCAGAGTTGTGCCTTCTTTTCTGTGCTGTTAAACAGGGTTTTCAAACACACTTTAACCTGGGTGCACTTTCAATGGGGCCTTTGTGGAAGCGGATGTGTGGACACTAGCCCTCGGCAAACAGGACGACTCGGTTCCTTTCTCAAGCTCTGAGGGCAAAGCTGTGAGAGCATTTTGGCTGCAAGAATGGGATTAGTTGTTTAAGTTTCTTCTTTCATTTTTACAGGATCTTCCCTCTGGATATGTTTAATCTCACTTCTGAATTGAAAACTGTTAACCACCAATGATAGATTTGCCCTGTCGGGGGGATGCCTTATTTTGAAATCAGCCTCCTGAATTAAAGCACGTCTTTAACTGTGTGAAATGAATGAGAGCGGGACACGGAGAAGGGGGTGGGCATTCAAATGCCTCCCGAGTCAGCCTTTTGTTAACTTTAAACGACTGTGGATTCATTTAGTTAACCCAGCGCAGCCCAGGGGCACATTTCATTATTGGGGCTCTCTCAGGGTCCCTAATTGGGAAACGCTGTTGTTGCGGCGGCACCTGCGGTTGGCCCGCACGTTGTTGTAGCCTTGGTAACAACACTGTTTTGAGGTCCTGCCAAACTCAGTCCTTCCTCTCTCTAACACACACACATTCCCCAAAGCCTCTGTAAAGAGAGAATATAAGGCACACTGAACCAGTATGTAATGTTCAGAGTCCCTGAGCTGTGTGTTTGTGGTCAAGTATGAATCTGGGGCAACTTGTCACGCTGGTAGTGCAGTGAATATTTCGCAATATAGGTTAATTTTTTAAGGTCAGCTATGAATAGGAAAATTCCTTAGTATTTAAAATGATGGTCGTTCCTGTTATCACAACGATATTTATAGTTGATGCAGACGTTTCTGTTTTACTCAGCATGAAACAAGCAATGCGACTAGTGTTGATTACAGCATGTATTACTTCTATGAGTCACTTCTTTTCAATCAATCAGAAATATACAGCATAAGAATGACTCTTATGAACTGAATTGTTTAAGTGAATCAGACATTTTTTGTGATACCCGAACAAATTAACCAAATCATCTGAATCAAACACATACAGGGATTTTGTGCAGATTCACAAATGCATGACTTTTCTACAAGTGAGTTGTAAACATACAGCATGACCAGTCTTGTCTAATTCCAAAGATCATGACTCTTCTGAACCAGTTTACTCTATAGTGAAACAAGCACGTAATTCACAACAGTCCAATTGCCAAATGAATGACTCTTATGTCTTTTTGAGTGATGCATACAGAGCAACCAGTGTTGTCTGATACCCAAATGACTCCTTGAATCAAATCATCTGAATTAAAAACATACAGTGTTTTTAATTCTAGTGAATCAAAACGTAGTTCTAGTGAATCTTAAACATCCAGCATGGCTAGTTTTAGATTCCTGAACAAATGACTCTTATTATCCAGTTTTGTGAATCAAATACATACATTGAAATCAACAATCAGCTCTTGTGAATTCAATCTAGAAAATAATTAAAATATGGGCAACTAATCCCAAACTGTTATGAACCAGTTTTAGTGATTCAAATACGTCAAGTGCATACTGTGTTGTTCAATTCCCGAATAAATGACTCTTATGAACCAGTTCTTGTAAATCAAAAACATACAGACGGTGTTGTTCAAATCCTAAACAAATTACTTTTATGAACATGTTTGTTTTAGTGAATCAAATCTAACCTAACCCTAAACATTCAGCATGACCAGTGTTGTCTGATTCGCACCGAACTCTAAAATCTAATAAGCTGCTTATTTTTAGTAATTCACATGCTATTGTCACACATAACTGAATAGATACACATCACAGCTTTTATCAGTATTTCATAAAAATAATTATTAAAATGTATATCTGTTGGATTTCTTGCTTAAAAATACTAAAACAAATAGTTCATGGAACTATGAAGAATCAGAATCATTAAGTTGCTTTACACATAGCCACAAGTTTGATTGTTTATCCTTGTCGGTACTTTACAGCTTAATCTGATCTACTGAGTATCTAAAAAAATATTTTTCTCATCTGTCAAAATACAAAGATAGTAAAAGGAAACAGTCATCAAAATGTAACTTAGTAATATAATCACACACACAAAAAAACCCTGCCTATAGCTCATTTTTCTTATGGGTGTGATTCATGTCATTTGTGTTAGTCACACCAGTCCTGCTAAATACACCTTCCTTTAAATGGCAAAGGAAATCCAACGAATATTCCCGTCGAACAGCTTCTGTGTATGGCATTGTATGGATTGGTGGCAGTGTTTCCCAGCTATTATGGGTAGTTCAAACATAGCTTGTTATTTCAGACTCTATATAAAGGGAGAAGCGTACTTCACAAGCGTGTCAGCTCAGTAATAAGGAAGTACCCTGCTTTAACGGGAAACTTTGCAGTGTGTTTGGTTTCCTTTTCTCAGAGGCAGAGTGTGACGTCTTAAAAGGGGTTTCCGTCACTGTCTGTTATCTCCGCCTATTTAGGTGGAAACTGATATTTAGCCTTGGGAAAGTTATTTGGAAAAAACCATGTGTGTGAAGTGAGCAACACAAAGGCCTGTTTATGAGAAAGAGGAAAAGGAAAGCTTATAAATAAGAACTTGAAATCAAAGTGAAATACACTCAACAGATTTGGTGTTGACTGATCAGCTCAGCAAACAATATTTAGTTTAAGTCACAAAACTCACAGACATCAGTATGTTTTTGCTGGTGATACATGCAAGACAATTTCTCATCGGCAGTCTCCTCTTGTTATTTTGGGAGTTTTTATGCTCAAAATCTGTCCGCAGAGGGGTAGTCGTGCAGTTATCAGCCTTGTGAGAACTCGCTGTTCAACTGACAGCTGACTTCTTTGCATTGAAGCCACAGCAGCGCTCAAGGAAAGCACGTGTGCTGCATGTAAACACTTCAATAAGGAAGTGCTGCAGTGCTGCTGACATGACCTGGTGTACACTCCACGCTGTATTGACTTCTGCTGGCTTATCTGTGTTGCTCTAAAAGATATGGTTATTGCACAGGAGCTTTTGCTAGGTGTTTTAGCTGTAAAAATAAGCAATACAGTCAATATGCAAGATTGTTTGAATTGAAGAAGAAATGTACTGTCTATAATCTATTTTATGAAATTTATAACACGCTCACATCTTTGAAATAAACATAAATACTTTGACAATTCTTAAAATGTGTGGGGTCAGTAGATTTTTTAATGTTGTTTTTATAGTCGTCTTTTATTGCATGACTGCATGTATTTGATTAAATATACAGTTATTTTTCATTTAAAAAATATTTGTGTTTTTGTGTTTTTTAGCAGCCATGATTTTAGTCTTCAGAGTCATATGAGTCTTTAGAAATCATTTGAATATGCATATATATATATATAAAACTTTTGTAACAATGTAAAAACTTACAGTACAGTACAGAACAGTAGTTTACATTATTGAATATGAATGTACATTTTGCACCAAATATATAAACAATTCACTTTACAAATTGCTAGTAAATTTCACAAATATTTACATATTTACAAATAACACATTGAATGTAGCTTAAGATTTTAGACTTTTTAAGACTTTTTAAGAATCTGACCAGGAGTGCTTAAAAATAAAAAAGTGTATTAATTTTATAATTAAAACTTAAAAATACATATAAATAAATACCTTTTAATAGACACATTTCATTTGTGTTTTTAAATAGTTCAATAAAACAATCAAAAAATAAATTTAAATGTATAAATAAATAGACAAATGTATAACTGTTAACTGTTAATTAATGCTTTAAAATGTAGATTAATAAAACAATATAAAAGTACATTAATAAATCATTTTAAATAGCTTTTTTAAAAAGCATTTGGCAAATGCTTTCTGTTTGCCAGTTGCTTTTCTTTGTCATTTTGCCAAATGCTTTTCTTAATCCATTTCTCAGTCATGTTAAACAAATACTATTCATCTGTCAATTTCACAACTTCCAAAAAATAGTTTTTACAGTATGCATTTGCATATTGCTTGAATCTCGCACATTGCATATGCATATATCAAAACAATAAAGGTTGCAAAAAGGAAACATCTGATCAGATTAGTAAACAAATGCATGAAGGTCAATCTCATCTCATAATTATCTATAAAAGTCTGTCCGCGTGCTAAAAGAACAGAGATTTGAGAGACTATAGGCCTCTGTTCTGTTGTTTCTACTGAGATTTTGAACATTGATGAACGATCAGCGAGGAGATCAGACTCGGTCATGAAACTCCAAAGATCTTTAACGCTGCTGGGGGGTTGGTCAGAGTCAGCCACTGTCTAGGATCTACGGCCATTTTAATCCACTTGTCACTCATCATTAACCTTTGCAGCTTTAAATTCATGACCCTCCGTTCACTTTCTACTGTGTTCCTGTGCAGACGGGGGCTGCGGTGTGAAAGAGGTTTGTCTGAAGCATTAAGTCACAAGAAATGAACTTACTCTCTTTGATGCTTACATAATGTCGTGAGGATCAATTTTACAAGAGTGTACACCAAATGAGAAATGTCAATTTCACAAATAAAATGGCAAGTAAAGCATTGAATTAAACAGGAAATGTTCTTATAAAATACACTCCATGTTTATTATGTATATATAAATACACATACATACAGTATATATTGAAAAAAAATATTTGCATACATATATATTTTTTATTTTATTTTATTTATATAAATATATTTAATATATAAACAACATATGTTAGTGCTGCAAAATGATTAATCACAATTAATTAATTAAGGTAAATATCTATATATATCTATATATATATAAATATACAATATGCAATATGTTTCTAGTGGACTGTAAAAAAAAGTTTGTTAATATAACCTGACATTTTTCAAGCACTAATCAGCAAATCAGTATTGATATATACTTAGTCTATAACAAACTGTAAATCAGTGTGAGCAATATTGAATAAAAATCCCCGGGGACAGACTCGTGAAGGCATTAGTTTACAGCCTTGCAATGTTTCTAAGTAAACAAAACCAGTTGAGTCTTTCTCTTTTCCCCCTCCTCAGCTGCCAAAGACATGCACAGAGAGTCTGCGGAGGAGAAAAACACACATACACACTGAGGGCAGGGTCAGTATAATGAGTGTTTGTTGGAACTGAAAGGAACTATTGGAAACAGTGAGTGTCTAGTCATGGTGCTGCAGATGCGAGCAAGAAAACACCAGAGCTGTTATCAACAAACACCTAATATTTAGAAGTAGGTAGTATTTAAAAGCTTTGCGAATATAAAAAATCAAAAAATCGAAAAATCAAGCGTATGCATTTTTTCATCAAATATACAGTAAGAATCCAATCACTGAACTCTTCCCATACCAGAGTTTCACAGAAAGTTCTAACGTGAAAGAAAAAACAAACAGTTCTTTGTCTTTGCACCCCGTGACAGAGTTCCGGAGGGAAAATAGGCTTCACGTTTCTGAGCTCGTCTTTAGAGAGGGAGCGAGAGAGCAAGAGAGGGGGAGAAACAAGTAAACTCTCCTTTAATGGGCATCTGATGATGTCATATCACTGGCTGGATCCGTCTGTCTCTGAGTGAGGCAGAAGCTCTGTAGTAATTGGTTGGCGGTGAGTTGGGGGAAGGGTGTCTCCGCTCTCCTCTGCCTGCAGATTAACCCCTGTGTCTAACTCAGCTTTGGATTCTCTGTCTTTTAATCTCCAATTTATATGCTTAATTATTCACAAGGGGCACAAGTTAGTGCTTCTGTGCAGCTAATTTGATGTATTTTTAACTTTAATGTTCGTGCTACTGTCGTGACCCATCCGATAGTGTGCAACATTCGGGTTTCAGAAGTAAAAACTTTTTACATTTATATTTATTTTCTCCACGGGAGATAGATTTTTAACGATAAATTATAAATCTTTGAAGACAGAGCTGTTGTGAGCTCTGAGTTTGTTAATCAATTGAATATGTTTATTGAAGCCATCTGTTGAAATAATTGTTTATTGCACGGAATGATCTGTCAAAAACTACATTACCCATGATGCTGTCCAACGCACTCTAAATACATGACTATATGCATTTTGTTTCTGTAGATATAGTAGTAGAAGAAGTAGTTATATATTTGTACCATGATTTTTGAATTCTTTATGTCATTTGCTTGAATTGTAGTTCACTAAAGTCTTGTACCTCTGTCTGCTTTTCGAATAAAAGCTTGTATTGTTGTGATTCACCTTGTAGTTGGTTGGCTTGGTTCGAACAATTTACTAAACTTTAATTTACTAAACATTTTTTTTCTAATCGCTATAGGAAAATTGAATGGAAAAAACTTGTTTAACAAGTTCCGCTGAAAAAAATGCATGGGTAATAATCCATTCTATTGCCGATCTGGGTGGGAATTTTCTGAAAATTCAGCAAAATGTACCTTAGAAATTCTGCTTACTTTTATTCTGCTGCACACACCGTACTGTCATACTCGCTACGTTGCTGCTACTGTATAAATAGAGAGAGTAAGAATACAGGACGACTGTAAGTCCCAGTGAACAGCAGATCCGGAAATATTAGCACTTGTTTCAGCTACAGGTGACCAGCTGCCCAGCTTTGTCTGGCCTCACTCCTTAGAGACAGCTGGGGCTATCAATCTGTTCCCAGAAACCCTGCACTTCACCCTGACTCCTGTAAGCACCCCTCTCTTTTCAACAAGCACTGGAAGGCTTTGTCCTGGGGACCTATTATCACTGGTTTTCCCTAATTAATTAGCGAACTCCTGTGAGGGTGTTTATTTTTGATTATTTCCAAAAGCATTTTCTGAGATACGAAACAAACTAAAATGGACAGTTCTCTCAGAAAATGCAAGTAAAATGTAAATCTGATTTTATTCTCTGAAAAACAAAAGGTGAGGTTTTAAGAATATCTTGTATTCTAGACATTAAATTTTTTTACATTTTATATTTGCGGTTCCTAGTCTGTTATTAAAAATTATTTAAAATGTTATTAATAATATTTCATATTATTCAAAATGTTTAAGTAAAAAAAAAGATTAAAATGAATGAATTATTTTTAAATTAATGCATTAAATTAATAAAATACATTAAATTAATACATTTTATTTAGAAAGTATATTATTCAGAAATATTAATTCAACTTTTAAAAAACGTTTTATTAAATGTCTTTATTTTATATTTAGAGTTATTCAAAATTATCTAACATTTAAAAAAAAAATTCTAGGTCATTTTAATTTCTAGTATATTAAACATTTTTATTAATTTTATTTTGTTTTACTTTATTTGTTGAAAAGGTGAAGTATCCTGGTCACTCATCAGTAAAAACAAATTAAAACTGGGGTTGTCAAGTTTAAAAAAAATAAATAAATACATATTTTATTTGTTATTTTTCATTTTGGGTCTATATATTTTTACATAAATTCAGCTTGTAAGGTTTGGAATAAGATGAGAATGACTTTATATTTACAGATGTCTGAGTGTACTTTCCCTTTAAAACCAGAATGTAAAACGTGTGCACTTGTTTTGTAATGTATACACAGAGGTATATGAGCCCAGCTCAGTAATGTGCGAGTCAGTTCATGTGAGGTGCTGCTAAAAACATGTGCAGCAATGGCTTTTTTTCTCCCTGCAGATGGTAAGCATTGAGGGCCATTATTGTTCTCGATGTGGGGCGTCCTCTGCGGTAAAGTCTCTGGCACACTTTTAAAGACATAGTGGGTAATATATGCAGGCCTGAGCCAGTGGCCCTGGCAAAACCATTCCCCTCCCCCTCCCGAGGCTTCTTTTCTTGGAACAGCAGACAAACATTTGTGAGTATCAGTCTTCATCCCTTAAACTTTTTTTTCTCACTTTGGGAGTTTGTGATGAGTTCTTTCATGTCCTGAACCATCTTTTATCAATATTATTGCATGTAACAGTAATGCCTTTCATTGTAAGCATGCTGTGTTTCTGTTTCTCTCTTTAACAGGTTTTTTTTTCCGGCTGAAGACCACAGTGACACAGCAAGAGTCAACCAGTCGCTTACAGATATTAGCGGGTTTGCTGGCAGGAGTTGAGTAGAGAAGTGACGAAGTACCAAAAGGTTGACTATCTAGATATGCTTGAATTGTGTCTAAAAGCGTGTAGGCGACAGCCAAGTTAATCAGGAAGAGATGATCTACAGGACATTCCAGCTTTGTTGTCTCAACACGTGCACTAATAGGTAAACCAACACTGATGAATCATGTCAAAAATCATAAGTAAACAGCTATTAGCAACACGAACACAGAAGCAAACAGCAACATGAGCTATAAAGCGTAGTCTTAACAATTTGTGTATTGCAACAACAGCATGCCATGTGATTCTCAGCATGCCATCAGACCTGCCTATTTGTTTTGGGCCGGAGAATGATAATGCTCTTTACGGGACCCCGAGGACTGAAGCCCTCCGAAATGGGGTCTGTGATCCTGTGTTCGATTAATACACTTAGTACACAAACCTCAGCTGTCTTTTGCTGGCTCCACCCAAACATGTACACCTGTGTTGATACTGTCAGCACTCCCTTTTTCTCTAGAAATTGAAAGTTTGGAACTGTGTGTCATGCAGGCGTACGCAGTTAATGATGACACAGCTGTAACCCTTCACAGATGCTTTAGATAGGAGGGGACGTGATGTTCAGTCATACCTGAAATCCCTGTGATTCACCCTCAACTTGTCTTCAGCCTCAGTCAAACTTTTTCATAAACATAAAAAAAATGTAATTCGATTACTTATTCATTATATGTCTGAGAGTTTGCATGTCAATACAACCTGACTGATGAATTAGGCAATAGTTTTACAAGTTTTACTACTGAATGATGCAAAAGTGTAACAGGGTTTACTACTAAATGATGCAAAAGATTTATGACTCATTAATTCAGCGGAGGTTGACTCCGATTATGAATAACAACCACCCAGACAACATCACATGCATGTATTTAATTTTTTTCAGTCACATTTTTTTATACGAGAAATGTAGAAATGTAAAAGAAAAACCCTGAGAGCATATAGAGTAAATTATATATTTAAAAAATATTAAATAATTGATATATTAAATACATTTTCTATAATTAGAGTATCTATACAGCACACATATCGCAATTAATCTCATGCAAAATAAGTGTTTGTTTACATAAGATGTGTGTGCTACTGTGCATATTTATTATGTATATTTAAATACACAAACATACAATATATTATTTTCAATAATAGGAATATTATATTTAATATATAAACATGTTTCTAAAACACACATAAACAAACATAAATAAATTATATATATAGCCTATAAAATTTATAAACTTATTTTGCATTCGATTAATCGTTTGATAAACACACACATTTAAACAAACATAAATCATATATATATATATAGATACATATATACACATATATATATATATACATATATATATACACACATACACATATATATACACACACATATACATATACATATATATACACACTCACATATACATATATATATATATATACACACACATATACATACTCACATATACATATACATATATATACACACTCACATATACATATACATATATATACACACTCACATATACATATACATATATATATATACATATATATATATATATATACACACTCACATATACATATATATATACACACACATATACATACTCACATATACATATACATATATATATATATACACACACACATATACACATACACATATACATATATATATAAATATATATAAATAAATAACACTAATACACACACAGATTTGACCATATAGTAATGTGTTATCATACAGGGCTATAACAAAATAGCAGAAATATTTTCAAATGTCTTACTATGTTTTTAAGAAATGTTATGTACTATGATTACTACAATATTTACAGGAACTACGGTTGCTGTGCGTTTTTTTTTTTTTCTCAGAGTAATGAAACATTTACTATTTCCCATAACCCACGGTTATTGTGTTCCGGTCTTTTCTCGGTCATGTTACTATAGTGATTTAGTGTCAGGATGCGAGCGCGCCAGGAGGAGTGTCGCTCGGCGCGGAAGGCAGGAAGCGGCGCGTGGGCAGTGTCACCGCCTGCGTCACACGCCAGGAGGGAGTTTTCCACTGACGAAAAGACTGCGCTGCTCAGCCGTCTGCTTCAGACAAGAGGAACAGCTTCAGCACGCCGAGCGCACAATAGACACACGGCCAGGACGGGATCTCTATTCGGATAAACGCGCTTTCGTATCGCTTGGATTATTACCGCTTCTTCCTTTCCTCTGCTGTGATACACTAATGCTGATCGGACACGTTATCGGTGAGTAGCGCTGTTTAACGCGGCACTTGTAATGTGTCTAATAGACAAACCTCGCTGCTGGAGTCCAGCCAGATACTTTCAATGTTCTTTCGTCGGCCGATGAAAACAGATAAAACGTGTTGTGCAACTACTTAAAATAGCGAAGCTATGCTGCCGTGACATAGAAAATATAACTAAAGTTTGCGTTATTCACCATTGTGTTGGGGTTTTAATGTATACACACTAACCATTTGTTTCACTAGTAAATCTTTAAACGTTTATTATTTTAACCCGAATGCTTAAGTGTAGCGCATTCGGAGTAAATATGAGCGTTTTCTCTGTCAAACACTTTAAACGGTCGCCGGGTTTGATTAAAAGATCACTCTCGTAAGCAGCTGTTGTCGGTTCCGATCGGGTCCACTGGCAGAATTCCAGCATGGTGGACCGCGTATGCGTAATTGCTGGTTTAGATGTGTTATTTGTTGAGTGCATTCCTTGTTCACGTTTATAGTGCTGCTGGTGTTTCTTCTGAAGCGCGAGCGACTCCTTAAGGTGCCACACCGCATCATTTCAATAGTCTGCCTGCAGATCTGTGTTCAGCCTCGCATGCACTTCCAGTGCTCCGTGACGTCACCGCGGGTTGAACGCAGGTCTGAAGGAAGCCTTGCTTGATCCGAGCCCAACTTCACTCGAGTTTAAGCATCAATGTTATAAATCCATACGCGCATCTGCATTACGCAAAGGGCTCATTCACAACAGCGCGTTTCTTATTCTTGTAATATAAGAGTTTGTGATGATTGCTGTGATTGATATCAGTCAATTAAGAGATTATGCATCAATTACTGACACGTTGTGCGCGGCGTGATTGGCGCAACTGGAGTGAAAATGCAGCCTAATGCTCTCATTTCACACTGGTTTGTTATATTTTACTGGATTCCTTTCTGAGGTAATTCGCAGTCACTGTCTGTGTCATAAGTGGATGAGTGGACGTTTTTTTTATTCACTTTTGAGCTTGTATATAAACTTCAGTTTATGGTCAAAATACCAACTCGACAGCACTTGTTATTGCGATAATCTTCGCGTATTTGTGGTCGTTTGGAAAGTTCGTGTTGCTTCAATGTATCTTCGAGCGAGGATCCGTGTCTCTCGCGCGACCTCACTTGGATTGTTTGTGGGATTCATTAATTCAGCTAATCATATTTTGTTTATGCGCCTCACCTGTATGCTTATGTTTATTCCTAAACCGACCTAAGTGAGTCTTTTATTGCGTTTTATAAAATGTTATTCACTCGAACTTCACTTCACTCCAACTTGTTTCCTACAAAAACAAGGTTACAGTGTTGTTTTGAGTCGCAGCACGCATTAAACTTATCTCGTATAAGCCATAAAAGATAAAAAAAATGTTTTGTTTAGGCACTTATGCTGATGAGGTGTGAACTTGCACGTGTACTGTGGTCATTGAAATCAGTCAACTGGTTTCCTTGTTTTATTAAGTCTTCACATTCTCATTTAAAGCAGCCTATACCTTTAAACTGAGATGATGTCAACATCATTAGTGTACATCACAACATGTCATCTTTTTATTAAGCTCCCACCCACAGACTGGGTGTTCCTATTTTGGATAGTGCACTGTGTTGCGTTTGTGTAGTTGTATTGGGGGAGGTGGAGGTCCTAATGTCTCTAAAACAGAGAAGCAGAGGGGTCCCATCTGTTTTGTCACTCTCTGGCATTCCTCCCCGATTGTGAGGTACCAGTGAGCGCCCCAGACGTGAGCTGCTGACCCCTAAGCTCCCCCACCCTCAACACACAAATACTCTCCCTTGGGAGTCTTAAGAAACTGGTAAAGATGGCTAGTATTTGTTTTTTCCACCATTAAGTTTTTCAGAACAAACTCATGCTGATGACTTCTCGAGGAAGCTACACTTTGTACGCACTGTTGGAAGTTTGCATTTCGGATATTGATGCAAATTGTTCCATGTGTGATGGAACAATTTGCTTTCAGTTCAGGCAGTTTCCTGAGTGATCATATTTTCCACTCGGTGACTTAAAATGCGAGGAATGATTCACTTAAAAGTGCAAGAGGGTGTTTTATGATATCTTATTTTTTATTTTTATTTTTATTTAGTGCCACTTAAAGGCCAAATAAAAAGCTACATTTGTTAGATTCCAGCCCATTATTATAGTACTGTTACATATTTTAACCATTTTGTTTAAGTCTTAATTTTTCTTTTACATTTTTAAAATTACTTTTATGTGGACCCCCAGCACACCTTTTCCCCCAGACTCCAGCTGAGACCCACTTGAAAATCAGAATTATTGTCATTCTTGGATACTTTAATTTCACTTTGAAAGCGAGTACAGTAAACTGTTGTACTCTGTAGCCATACGTGTGATGTTTAAAGGTATTTGTGCATTTGTAATTTGGAAATGCATAGTATGATGAAGAAAGCCCACACAGCTGTATGACACAAACCTTCATCTCCACCCAAATAATTTAATCTGTGATGACACCTCATCAGGAGTTTTTATGGATGTTTCTGTCTGAGGAGGTTCCTCTTGGGCAATAGCGGTCTGGACTGCACAGACACATCTGGGATAGATAGACTATTACAGAATGTGTCGCCGTTGCCAGGGGAGAATTCCTGTGGGTTGGAGACATCGCATTATTTATTTGTTTAAAGTTCTCGCCGGCTACCCTCCTCCCACATCAGTGCACGCTCCTATTTGGGATGAATGTGTACTCCGCATGGGTTGAGGTTCAGGAACAGAATGTCTCTGGTGTAGCTGAACATCTAGAGTGATGATCGGCACAACACACGACCACCTCCTCCCCTGTTACTGCAGTTCTTAAGGTCTGACCAGCAGGGGGCGAGTTGAAACTGGATGTGACCCCACTTATCTTACAAGGGTTTTTAAACGATCTTTCACAGCCTGTTATCATAGTCTCACTTTTTAGATGAGGTACATGCTGCTGATTAATGAAGCCGTGAGCTGGAGGGGCAAAGTCAAGACTCTTGCATAAGATCAGGTCGGGATTCCACTCTTTTAGGAAGCAGCACGGTGAGAGCGGGGGAGTTTGAGAAGTTTCAACAAAGCCAAGTTGTGCTACATTAAACTGCAATGAGCCTGCCGACAACGGCTCCGGTTTCGGAAGTCTGCTGCTTTTGTGGCCATTCTCGCTTTGTGCACGAGATTTATTTCCAGCAACAGCATTGAGAATACCTCATCAGTGCGCTGCCTTTATTGGAATGGCAGCCCTGCATAATTTATGCTCCAGTGCAAATGTTTCACCTGCTCGGAGCTTCTGGGATACTTCGCCGGTGACAGCTTCTGCCTGGATGTGAAATCCAGACCTGCTCTGTAGCAGATTTATGTGTTTTGGTTGCTCACTTTTTTTTATTTGTGACATTCTCGCTCGTATTTCTAGTCGCCGCTGATGTTGAAGTGCAACAGGACAAGCTCCAGATTGACCTCCAGCTGAGCCCCCTGCATCCCCCCTCTCTTGTTCCTGGGATTAGCTCGTCGTCATTGTTTCTGCCCGTTAAGCAAGATTAACAAATCAATGTGTCAGGTAGGCTGCAGTCAAGAGACAATGACCCACTTCTAACACCCAGGTTTCTCTCTCTCTCTCCCCCCTCCTTGTCTCTGTGCCGTCCTCCCCCTCTCCTTACTGTCCAGAGTCTTTAATTAAAACTCCTCAGCTTGCTAGGCATGCACGCTGTCCTCAGGGATTCTTTCTTTGTTAAATGAAGGTAAACTCGAGCACTGGACTACATGTAGGCATGTAGTTTCTTGTGGATTGTTTAGAAACGTGATGGTCAAAAAAGGAGCAATGCAATTTACTAGTCAAATGAGCAGATGAATATGAGTCGTCTTCTCTTGTGTGGCCAAAGTCAAGTGTCACGTTCTCTCTTGTCACCCTGCCATTTATATATAAAGAGATTTTCCTGTGGGCTTGTCTGTGCACAATGCTTCTGGTTTTCAATCAAGACGTAGCATGTAGGGGTTCACGCTCCCCTTGCTGGCTCTGTTCGCATGCAAATCAGGACAGATCTGGACACATACTGTTTGCAGTAAAAAATAGATCATGTCCTTCGCCTGTACTGCTGTTTTCAAGCAAGTCAGCTGTTTGCTGCGTCTTTTGTCCTGGGTATTGCGCAAACTGTTGTGTAACTTTTAAACTGTGTCCTCTTGTTGGGGTTGCTTTCGACTGGTGTTGCACGAACAGATAAGTTTTTCAGGAAGATTTTGTAAGGTTCAGACGAAAGATAAAGACTCACCTTCTGCTTTTTGGCAGTGATATTTGGCAGCCGGGGAGACACGGCTGAATGTGCAGACAGCACAGACGTGCCCTCGATGTCTGGCACATTTGTGACTGCAGCACTAATGTGTGAAACAGACATGCATGGGATAAAAGTTCTGCTACTAAACCTGTGGGGAATAGTCTACACACTATTGTCTAAAGATCAGGGATAAACCAATATTATTAAACTATTATGGGAAATAAAAATAAATAATTCAGAAATTAAAATCCTTTTTTTTTTTTTTTTTTTTTTTTAAGAGTGCTGATAATTAATTGCGATTAATTGCATACAAAATAAGTTTTTTGTTGTGTGTGTGTTCTATATATTTAGTTATAAATAAATACACACACACATGGTATTTATTTTGAAAATAACATATATTTGTCTATTTAAGTTCATTAATTGATATTGTAAATTTTTATATATATATATCACACTCATGTAAACAAAAAAACTATTTTGGATGCGATTAATCATTTGACAGCACGATTTTTACTTTGTATGAATTACAAATAAATTTAAACAAATTATAATTTTAGTTTAGTTTAGTAGCATTAGTTACACAAATGTATTATTGACCGGTACCACCAATGAAAGTCAATTAATTAATCAGAATGGCTCCAATTTGTCAATACAGTTGAACCAAAAAGTATTAGTTTGCTTTTATAAAAAAATCAATAATCAAGTTGAATGTCTGATTATTAGGCAACAACAGACTACTGTTGAGTCATGTTAAGTTAGTCACACTCTGTATGACAGGGATGATTCAGTGTCATGTTGGCTCTTAACTTTTTTTTTTTTTTGATGACACACCATAGACTGAAATCATGAGCTGTATAATCTGCTAGTCATGACCATCTGCTACTTGTTCTTCAAATTGGCTCAAAATTGGGAACAGGCCTTGTTCTAAAGCACTTATTTACTGCTCATTATCACTTAGTCTTCTGGGGGGGGGGGGGATGCCCTTTCTTAGTCCAGTTAGCATTAAATGGCTAGCTGTCAGCTTTGTCAGTAGTGAAAGCTTTTATCTGTAAATCAAACCATTTCCTCCTCTTCCGTTTTCCTTCCTTCCTTTTCATTCTGCCTGTTTGAGCTGGAACGTGTCTGAGCCGTAGAGTGCATCGAGAGGCCGAGCCTGAGGTGAACTAGCTGACCGGGGTTTAGAGAAACAAACGAGTCCACAGCCGCCCGTATCAAATAATGGTTTCATGTAAACGCCGCTGTGCTGCACCGGCTCTGACCCTTAAAAGCTGGTGGGCACCGGCTAGACTCTTCCTGCCAATGGATTGATTGCTTTTATTGCCCAATAAGCAAGCTCTCCACAGGAGCAGCGACAAATGCAGTCTGGGCTTACATAAACATGTTTACTGTGCCAAGCTGTACACGCATTTACTACAGTGTCTCATAAAATATATTTAGCAGCTGTGTAAAGCGTAATTGCCGCTACCAGTTCTGGGATGTGTGTGTGTGTGTGTTTTGAGTGGGGTAACCTAAATTTTCCCTCCTCACTAATGTGGCTATGTAATCAACCCCCATCCTAATCAATGTATTTGTCTAAGCGATTGGATTTAGAAGTGGGTGAAGGGTCTGGTAATTGTTGACTTGCACCAGAGGGACGTGATTGATTGCTTCCTGTTTTCCTCGCCGCTCAGAGGCAGCATAAAGCGCGGTCAGCTGCTTGTTTGGAGAGTAATGTTCATAGCCTGCATTTAAAAACCTCACTGGACATTAAGCTTCTATTAGGACAATAACAGCGCTACATTGGCCGATAACATCTAGGTGCTGCTTGCAATATCAATACCATTTCCATAGCAAAGCAAATTAGCTGATAGTCAAAGGCAGATTGCATTAAAGTACAACTTTCATTTTAGCCCTTTTAGCACTCTTGTAATGCTTTTCTGTCTTTGCTTCTTACCCACAGATCACCAAACGCTAGCGCCATGAGCGGGGTTCTTAAGAGGAAGTATGAGGAGGTGGAGGAGGACCCATGCTACTCTTCCTCCTCCCCTTCCTCTCTCTCCTCCTCTGCCTACTCAGAGTGGGACTCGGATGGGGAGAGCTGCTACTCCGACACCCTGGATTCGACCCCCAGCAACCCCAGCTCCCCAGCAACATCCTTAAGCAGTGAGTTTCCCTTTTTGAAGTAGTAATTCATTCTCTGATTAAGGATAAGAAGTGGTTCTTGTTTAATGGAATACAGTAGTTCAACCAAAAATGTACATTTGCTGAAATTACTCACCAGTAGCCAATGTAAGATTTTAGAGTTTATTCATCATAACAGATTTGGATTGCATTTAGCATTATATCATTTGCTCACCAATGGATCTTTTGCAGTGAATGGGTGCCGTCAGAATTGGAGCCCAAATATCTGTTAAAAACATCAGAATCCTCCAGTAATCAACATTTAATCAGTTTTAAAGATTTGTTTTGGTAAGAAAGTGTTCTGACGGCACCCATTCACCCTCAGAGGATCCATTGGTGATCATGTGATGTTATGCTAAATTCTCTAAATCAGTTTTTAAGGAAGAAATAATTAATTTACTTTATGCATGTAAATTTTCATTAAACGTTTATTTTTGAGTTGAAATCGTCAAACTCCCATTTCCAGTGTTTTTTTGTTTTTTTTCTCGTGCCTAAGGTCTGTAAGACGTATCTCAAACCAGGTGTCCTACCTGATAAGGTGGTGTTGAGATATAGGAGGGTGCAAGATTAATTGCATGGATGCAACTAATTACACAGGATGTTTTGATGCATGCCCCACTCACGAGGTCACCTCCTCCAGGCCCTTCATCTAGGTTGTTGGGGCGAGTCAGGGTAGGGAAAGCAAACAGTTGTGAGGTTCCCAGGATGGCAGGGCAGGGAGCCAGCGAGTGTGCCGTGCGACAGAGACAGAATGAACGCAGAGCTTTGTCTGAGCACCGGGCTTGAACCCAGCACAGGTGCTGAGAAAGGCAGAGGGGCGCGGAGCAGGAAGGCATGGAGGAAGGGAAACGATACGGCTGTCTGCTTGAGTTTATGAAACAAAGTCAAAGAATGGAGCATTGTCAGGGTAGACGGCATATTTAATTTGACGGGGAATGTGAACAAAGCTGTAAGTGACAGACACATGCTACCAATCAAAAGTTTGTGGTCCGTAAGTGTTTTTGTGAGGATTCTTTGATATTTAAAAATAAAATGGCGTTTATTTGAAATAGAAGTCCTTAATATTCTGAATGTCATTCTTTTTCTTTTTGATCAGTTTAGTGCGTGATTGCTGAATAAAATAATTTGACCCAAACTTTTGAACAGTAGTCTTCAGTCTGTTCTGTCAGTAGCTGAACCATGTTTTTTGGAGTTTCTTTTGGATGTATTTTCAGTGTTGCGTAATGATTGGCACAAACGCACTCGAAAAGTACAAACCTGCTATTTGCTCATGGACTTAAAACAATAAAACATGCTGCAGCCCTGGTCACCTGCAGCCCTGACTAAGATCCATAGAGTATTTTGAGCTCATTAGATGGATAAAGTCACTAGAATTAGACTGTAATGTTGCATAACCTGTTTACAGTAATTCATAAAATCACAAAATATGATTTTAGAGCATTTGTGGTTTCCATCATACATTTTTTTTTTCTCCATTAGATGAGCAAAACATATTTGCACAAGCTTCTAGATAGGAAAACATGCAGGGATGAGTTCCCACCATTGCAAGTCTAATGTAAACCAGCTGCAGGGACAGTAAGATCCATCTCCTTCATTCCCTTCAGATAACAATCGGTGGGCTGGTGGCCCTGGGGGAAAATGTGCTTCTCTCTTTCTTTCTCTCTCACAGAGGCTAACAATTCAACATAGAGTATCCCTGCACAGAGCACAAGGAATCTGAGTAAAAAATGTGTGGTTTTCTTGTTTTAAGAAGAGCATTCCTCCCTTTGAGACACTTTAACCACTGACATTGACTGATTCATTTGGTGAATGCAGATTTTCGGCTGGTTGTATGCATAATTTGCAAGGATTGTGCAGACAGATGGCCCGTCTTGTATAAGGTTTTGACGCTATTAAAACTCAACTGTCTTGAGTGCCCTCACCACTTCCAAAAGCCTCAAACCTCTAGATCATCCAGCCGCTGGCTAGTGATTTTGGATGCTTGACTCTCCCGGCACACTTCAGCGCCAAAGGGGAAATTCCTGGGTGGATTGTTTGTCAGACACGAGCGAAGAGGAATGCTGTTGTCTTCGCATATGACTAGATTAGTCCGAAAACTATTCGCTGAACTATTTGCACATCTGTTGCGATGTTGAGTGGTGGAATATTGTGCTCATTTTAGTATGACTAAAAGAAAAGCACTGAGCTGATTTGCTGTGTGTAGCCTGCCATCTAGTGTCGATTTAGTGCATCCGTAGCAATAACGTTAATGTGATCTTGATGTTTACACAAGAGACTCACCCACTCCAAGTCTTCCCATTAGGCCTGGCACACTTCCTACTCAAATACTCCCCAATGAGATACTAGGAACAGAACTTTCTTTCCTCCCCCCCCCCACCCCTCTCTATTCTCTCTCTCAGACATGTGCTCTTAATTTTCCATTAAGAAATTCCAAGCATGAACGCTGTTTTTCACTTAATGTTTTCTTTTCAAGTCCACCACAAGCCTCTTATGTTTATTCCCTCGTTCTTTCTCTCTTTCCTCAGCCCCATCCATCCTGAAGAAGGCCAAGCGCTCACGGCGAGGCAATGTGCAGTTTGACCAGGTTACGGTCTTCTTCTTTCCTCGCTGTCAGGGCTTCACCAGCGTGCCCAGCCGGGGAGGTTGCACTCTTGGCATGGTGCAGAGGCACAGCGCCCAGCACCGTTACTCAATAGCAGAGTTTGCCATAGCACAGCGCCACCTACGAAGAGAGAAAATCAAAAACCGATTGAGGGAGGAAAAACTGGAAGCTCTTAAGCTGAAGGTATTTTTGAGTTGAATTTTCTCCGTGTTGTCAAACATGAGACGTGTTAAAGTCGGAATCATGTAAATATCCTTTTTCTGTGTGCAGCTTACCAAAAATGGTACCCAGGAGTCCGAAGAGGCTGATGGGTTGACTATCGAAGACATCCCAGAGGATGAAATCGATCTCAGCGGAGTAAACGTGGATGATGGCTCCTTCCTGCATCCTTACCCCTCCAAGAGAAGATGCGCCATCCTCAAAGCTGCTGGCGTGAAGAAAATCGATAAAGACGAGAAGCGGCAACTACATGAGTTGCGTACGTCGAGAGAAGACTGCGGATGTGACTGCCAGGGCTTCTGTGAGCCGGAGACCTGCAGCTGTAGTTTAGCCGGGATCAAATGTCAGGTGAGCGATTCAGTCCCGACAGACTTCCTTTAGAATATGCCATCCCAAGGTTATGGCTAATATTTACAGATTTAATTTCTGAAGCTCAAACTGTACAGAATGATGGCAGAAACCAGAAAAGTCTTGGGGTTATACATGACCAAACCTGCCAAATGAATATTAGATATATTTTTTTAACATGTTTGTTTAAAAGTTTTATCTTAAACTTCTATTAAAATCAATTCAAGTAGTTTTAAATACAGGTATAAATAGTTATGAAATAGTCAGTAAATGCCACATGCAGTTATATTGTAATACTGAATTTTATATACACTTTCTTCATACATTAATAAAATGTGTCTTGGCTTCACAGATGGACCATTCATCCTTCCCATGTGGCTGCACTAAAGATGGCTGTGGGAACACGGCGGGCCGCATCGAGTTCAACTCCAGCCGAGTTCAGACCCACTACATCCACACCATCATGAAGCTAGAGCTGGAGAAGCGTTTGGAAGAGCACACGCCAGAAAGCAAAACCCCCTCTGAAGATCTGCCAGACTGCAGTTCCCCAATCCACCCAGTAGAGAGCAGCACCGCACCAGACAGACCCACGTTTCACTTCAACTCGGAGCTAGTAGCCGTGGGCGAGAACAGCTGTAGCAGCGACATGACCGATTCGTCTAGTTCTTCAGGCCAGAGCGAGGACTCCGAATCTGCAGGAAACGCTCCGAGCGAGCAGTTGCCGCTAGACGTCGACGAAAATGGACTTACGAGAATCCTAAGCTTTAGCGACACAGACAGTGAGGACTGTTCTGCCAGGGAGCACAACAACAACTGCGACTACCAGCAGAAAAGGAGCGAGTCAATGGGCTACGGCATCTTCAGCGCGACAGACGACAAGCTCAGCACGTCACAAACAGACAACAGCCGCACCGCCATGTCTGAGCTCTTAGACGAGAACGCTAATCAAGCGAACGCTCTTTTCCACGGCTGCTCCGTCCCCCACACGCCCTCGCCTTCCATCGATCACTCGGCCAGCTACATGGACTTGAGCCTCTCGTCTGAATCAGACCTGGAGTTCTTCGACGGCTTTCCTTGTCTCGGACCGAGCTCGTTGTACAACTCCTTAAAGGAGTACGAACACGTGGACAACTTCTTTCAGTTCCAGTTGCCTACTTACCCCAGCCTTCCGCAGGCCGCCGACCCAGGCACGTGTCTCCTGGAGTCTCTGATCGGCTTGTCGGATTCGGTCCCAGAACCTCCGGCGACCTTCACAGACAATCAAATGCTTGAAGATGCCATGAAGCTGTCAGTGATGGAGTCTGTAAAAGTCTAACGGGGGGGGGGGGCTCTTCTGTACAAATGAACTAGAGGATTGTAAATGAATGCTATATGTTTTGTTTTGCTTTACTTTATGAATGGAGACCCTCCATCCCAGGATATCAATATTTGCATTATCTGCCTTTACGATGTTAGCAAAGCATTAAGTTATTATAACAATCTTTATTATCATTATTGCCATTGCTGTGGCAGCTAACATTTCAGTTCAAAAAGAAGCCTGGCCGACTGATTTTTGAATATTTGTACATATGGCCAGGAAGGTGAAGAACTCGCCTGCGTTTGGTGGTATTATCAACATTTACCATTACTAATATTATTATTATTATTGCTAAGGTTATTTATATGAATCCAGAAGGGGCACCAATGGGAGTCATAATGCTGATTATGCATCTCAGGGACTTTTTCTAGCTTTCAGAAGCAATGCATTTTGACCATCGCTGTTATTTGGCGTTTTTTCAGAGAGTTTCCACCAAAACAAACAGCATCTAAAAACGGCTCCCTTTTGGAGGGGCTTTCGTCGAAGTCATTTTTTTTTTGACTCGAGATGGTGGTCTGTACTTATTTTGCAAAGCTAGAGGAAGACTCCTGTTCCACAAAACGGCTCCTTGGGATTTTCAAACGGTACACAAATCCCCCAGAAGCTCCTCAGTTAGCACTTTATCTGTGAAAAAAATGAACCAATCAGAGCGCAGATGACTCCGTCGCCTCTGAATCTGAGATTGTTTTCATGCCATTTTATGGTGTTGAATCATCAGCACAAGGTGGAGAAAAGTGAACGTTTTTTTTTTTTTTCCTTTTTAATTTATTCTACACGCCGCAGATATCGCGTAATGCAACCGTGATATATGTTGTCCATTATTTCCAATTGCTTTTATTTATTCTTAACGAGTTATTTATTTTGTTTCTCCGAATGCCAGCCGAATATTACCTGAGCCACGCTGTGCTCTTGAGAAGTGGAAATAATGCATCTCGTTCACGTTTCTCACCTTCATGAACCTGTGTGAAGCACATCTTTTATGTTTCAGCTGTGGAGGAAGGGGCACCAACTGCAAAGTATTTAATAATCTATTCTATTACTATGAAGTAACACTTTTGGTTAAATTATTTCACGTTTAGCATTTCAGCGTTAGAACTTAATTTATTCACGGTGAGGGCAATAAAGAGAACGGTGTGTTTAACAAAAGAAAAGTTGAGTCTTTGTGCCTGTTAACGCGAGGAGCCGCTTGAGACGATGCTGTTTGATTAAAAATAATCAGTTCCTATGATATAGAGAATTAACATTTTCTAACTATGTAGATTTGAGAGAATTCAAATCTGTTTATTGACAAATTATTTTATTAAGAAATCCACATTGTTCTTCAAATATCGAAACATTTGTAATATATTAATAGAGCTAAATCTATGCTTGAAAAAAAATGTATTCTGGCCAGGCGTAACTACCTAAACAAATTGAAAGATTGTACTGGTTGGGTGAACACAACTGACATGAGTTGAGGGTATGATTTTACTAGTTTTAAAAATGTTTTGTTGAAGAAAAAAAAAAAAAACCCTGCATATATTATGCAACATGTATCATATTATGCAAATTTGTGTTGCCCGTATGGTTTCCACTTCACAGTGAAGAAGTTTGTATGTTTCTGAATGAGCTTTGAGGAAATGAATCGATGTACATATCTGACCATCTAGACTTCAGCTGTCGGAGTTTTTTGACCCGATAAAGGCATCTGCATGCAACACCCGTTCATTTGTCTCAGTACTACATGCGTTTAGAGCAAAAAAGTGCACAATCAGAAATGTATTTGTTTCATTTTTGCCTTCACGTGCTGTTCTTGAAGCTAATAGCTTCGTTCATTTGAGTCCAGCTTCTTACTCGCTTGTAAAGATGTACCTCATCGCCATGAAATGGAAATGATTGGTATTTATTAGTCTCGATTGATGTATGTTTTGATCTCTGATGCTTTTCAAAGTGTTTCTTACTTCTGCCTTTTTGTTGTATATATTTTCTGCTTCAACGAAACTAAAGACAAAACCAAGCAGTTCTTTTATATTATATATTTTCACGCTTAACGGTTTAAAGCTGTTCATTTCATTCGAGTCATTTGACAGTAGTTTGTCCCTTCAAAATAAAAGTCAAGCTTTTTCTTATCTGCCGTTGTTTGTCTTGGTCTTTTGTGTATGTGAGTGCATGGGTGATAAGTGTTTGTAAGTAAGTTAAAAACGACCAATTATCATTGAAATACTTATTATAAAGCTGTCTTAAAGGCCACTTTTTACATTTTTCCATCTAAATGCATAACATTCTAACATCCTTTAAAAATTTGTAGGTGGCGCCGTTTACTAAAAGAGAAACTAGTTTCTGAAGAAAAAAAAAAGTTTAATTTAAAAACAAATATACTGCTTTGGCACTGAAATATGAAACCATTTGGTTGTTTTTAAATGACATGAATAAAACAACTTCACACTGTCTTTGCCACTGCTTTCTAAATTCTTTTATTTCAATAAATACGTCAATAAAATATTGAACCAAGACAGAAAAGTAAACGAATAGTTGAGTACTGAAGACAAACACAGCTGGTTTTTACACTGATCTCGAATCAGCCTTGCTGATAGCAAAAGTAAAATCCAACACATTCCTTTGACGTCAAATGTGAGCTGACCTTTCAACGAAATAATTTAAGATTTTGAGGTGCAAATGAAAAAAAAGGAAGAAGAAAAAAACCCTGTGTGAATGTTGTGTTGCTCTGCCAAGGCACCTGAAGTATGGGAAAATGTGTAATTGGTGTATGTATGTATATATATATATATATATATATATATATATATTATTTCTCTTCAGGGCATTTGTGCCATCTCTTGCATTTCACTACTTAATTTTCTCTATTTTCAGATCCAATTTCCATTTAAACTGATTTTGAGCAGCTCACATTATGGGTCAAACTATAGGGGAGCTTCTGATTGTTGTAAAAAGGTCAGACCTTTACCACAGTACAGCTTAAGTTCACAAACATGGAAAAAGTCATTTCAAGAAGAGCTTGATTTTACTTCTTACCCTAATTTTTCATTCTAAAGTCATTCTAATACTGAAGTCAGCATCTGAAATACCCTCACATTTTATGAAAAACACTGACAATAAGAGGTCTGGAAAAAGTATGTTGTCCTCATATTGTGGTTCGGAAATTATCATAATACAGTACAGCTTCCAAAATCACTTGAAAGTAATACAGCACGGTCTCCATTTTTTCATTAAGCTGGGCTTTGTTGTTTGCATGCATCTAACTACCAAGTTAGTCCCTCAATAATCATAACTGAACCAGATATACTGTACCTATGTAAATCACATGGCAAATGACTATTGTTTACTGATCAAAAGTACCTGGACTATGCAATCTATCTAATGAACTGCCAAACTGGCTTTTATAAACCCATTACAGAGTACTGAAAATCTGAGGTTTGCATATTATTAGGCAGAAGTTTATTTCTACACAATTGGTGCATAAGAATAGAGCCAGTGCTTGAGGATCAGGCTATAGTCGAAGTACATGCTCATATACATCAACAGCTCCCAAAACCAAAGCGGAAAATCCATATTCACTATGCTATGGCTTTACAAATGCTGTCAGTAAAGCTGCTTAGACATGCTGAGGTATTTGGGCGCAGCAGCAGCAGCATGAGCGGGCGACTGAATCATGAATCTTCCTCATTTGAATATGGATTTGAATCGCTGTGTTCACACTACACACAAATCCGGTTTGGTTTTTACCAGTCTTTTAGGAATAAAATTTTTGTGATCAAACTGATGATGATGAAATCTGATGTGTATCAACATGATGCCAGACTTTCTTAAACAACAACTGATTGTAAAGGGCTGTTCTCACAAAGCATGATATCTATAAGGTTTCACAATTTTAAAGTGTAGCCTTGGTTCATATCTATCATGACATCTTTAAGTACCCCCATCACAGATTTTTTTCATACAGTGTGTAACACAGCTCTAAGTGATTAAAAACATCCTACAAAGTTTTAAATCCGCAGGACTGGGAAAACTTGAGTATTGGTTGGTTTTCACATTGGTCTGAATGAAAATGCAAATTCATTCTTTGCAACTAGGGGCTGCTTTTACAGTAGTAAAATAGCTGCTTCCCTAGCAACGGCTGTACACAAAACAGCACTGCGCTCACAAACGATGCTTTATCAGGCATGATGAAATAAAAATAAAATCAGCCAATCAGACCAGTTGCAGCAGATTAGCATCAGGTAATAAAAGAGTTTGGAAAAATGAATCATTGAGTGAATCATTTGGGAGTCGTTGAGCAATTAAGGTAAAAATAAATGTATGACGATGAAAGGGTTTTTTTTGACCTTGCATGCATCACGCTACGGTAGGGCACTCCCAAACCCAAAATATGAACCTTTCACAACCCATAACAGGGGCACTTTAAGTTTGAAACATTTGATAAATCATACTGAAAGCACATTTTTTTTAGGGTTTCAGTGTGATCTCATAGAAGATCCAATTTGGGTTCTGGAGGACATTTTTTTGGACTTCGAAAGAACAATGTAAAGCAGATTCTTAAAGGTTCTTCATGGAATCACACACGCCAATAAAGAACCTTTTTTTGTTCTGTATATAAGGAAAGAGAAAAGAAAATATTGACATATGTGGCCCTGGTCTTATGTCACCTGGGGGTATATTTGTAGCAATAGCCAATAATACACTGTATGTGGTTTTTTTTTGTGTCAGAAATCATTGGGATATTAAGTAAAGATCACGTTCCATTAAGATATTTAGCGAATTTTGTACTGTAAATATATCAAAACTTATTTGTTGATTATTAATATGCATTGCTAAGAACTTCATTTGGACTTTAAAGGCAATTTTCTTAATATACTTTTTTGCACCCTCAAATTCCAGATTTTCAAATAGTTGCATCTCGGCCAAATATTATTTATCCTAACAGACCATACAACAATTGAAAGCTTATTTATTCAGCTTTCAGATCTACACATCTTGAAATGTATGACTTTATGGTCCAGGGTCACATATCTGATTTGTCTGATTTTACCAGCTAGCCTGAGAAAAAAAAAACAGATTTCAAACCACATATAGATATGATTTAGAGCGAGATCAGATTTCATGTGTTTTCTACTGTTCACACTTACAAAAACCAAAACCAGTTTGAATACAGAAAAAAAAAAAATCCATCTAATTTGATCTGACTTCTTCAACACCTGATACTGGACCACTGAACAAACATCTGATCCAACAGTATGAATCTTAACACATTTCGCCACTTGACATCAATCACTGAACAGACTGAATGATTATGAAAATGAAGAACGAGAAGACAAGTCTTCAAAGTTCTTCTCTAAATGCATTTCAGCAGTCCACTCAGTGTTAAGCGCCAGCAGACCTCACTGCTCACGGGGCAATCTGAGGCACTGAATTTACATACAAGACCATGTGGTCTGTCTGGAGGAGGCTGAATGTTCTCGTACAGCTGCATCTCAATCACACTGATGCCTCCAAACGAACCAGAATATAGTTTTAAACCCCATTCTGAAGTGATTTTCTTTAGTGATTTGTTCATGTGAAACGTTAGGAATACAGTTGTGAATTATGATCATATAGTAGAAAGCCACTGCCTGGAGGCTTTAATGCGGTACAGCGTTGCATAGTACTGATATCTGTTTGTGCTTTGATATAAAAATCTTGGAATCCAAGACTGGATACAGAGAAATGTCCTCTCCGTTCCTCAATTAGCACCATGAGTTGTCTTCAATACGCTTCAACAGCAAATACTACGCAATGCGTATCTGCTGGGAGCTTGTACTGGTGACAGCACAGCATGCCCCTGGAGCCAAAGAGGCACGGGTCGCACGCCATTTCGAAGGAGGACACCTGACAGGAAGGCACGTGGAGGCAGATGTCAGGGCGCACGTTCCTCAAATGTGCATTTCCTGCAGCGAGCGAGCAGGTGGGGTTATTGCTTTGAGGGTGTTTCCGGGGCAGCTCTGGCTGCAGTGTCCTCGGTTGAGTGCCGAGGAGGGGTCGGGGAGCTCGGGACGGGGTGTGAAGATGGGGCAGGAGCGGGTACGAGCATGGCTCTTGTGGCCTCCCGCGTGACAGATGAGCTCGCTGACGGTGCCCAGAGGCGGTAGATGCCGCTGCCAGCGCTCCAGACGATCCTCTTTGTATTTAATCGAATACCAGGTGAGGAAAATGAACACAAAGCCCACAAACTTCAGGCTGGCGGCCAGGCCGAAGTACACGAAGCGGAAGGAAGTGACATCGTACTCCCAGCACGAGCCGTGAACACCGCAGTCCTGCTGCCAGAGCATGCAGGTGGTGTCGATCACCGCACCAAAGTAGATTGGTGTGGGAATGTAGGCTGCAGACATGAAAAAAGAGAAGAAGATTTAAATGTTAACTTCCAATTGATTTCGTGTTGTTGCGTCACTTCGTGGCTCGGCAAGCTTTAAATTTCTCCTAATATCTCATCTTGTATGATGCTGTAGTTTATGTTTAAGAACACAAGGTGGTGCTATATGAAAAGCTCAGCTGCAGTGATAAACAAGGCTGATGGATTTCAAGGCAAAGTTAATTTTTAAAGCTTTGCATTCTTCAAGGAAATAAAGCATTTATGACTTACCCAGAGTTCTTAGTAGCACAAACTGCATTCCTAAAGCAAACGGTCGCTCTTGCTCTTCTACTGACCTGCAAAAGAAAATCAATTTATTGTATTTCTTAATATATTCTACTAATAATTGCATGAATTGATAAATAAATAAATAATTAAACAAACAAATAAATATATAAAATTATGATACACTACTATTTTAAATATTGGTATCGGTAAGATTTTTCTTTTTATAGCAAGGTATTATTTTTAGGCAGAAAGGATGGAAGGCATTTATAATGTTGCCATATCTAATTTCAAATAAATGCAGTTTTGTAAAAGCTTTCTATGCATCAAATAAGCCTGAAAAATGTAGCTCAGTTTGCACAAAAATTTTGACGACTGAAAATGTTTCTTAAGCAGCAAATGAGCATATTAGAATGATTTTTGACAGATCACGTGACACCTAAGACTGGAGAAAGTTGTAAAATATATTATAATAAAAAAAAAAGCTATTTACATTTTTAATAATATGCCAAAATATTATGATTTATTTTTTGTAAACCAGCTGATTTATTTAATAGATATAAGAGGATTCTTTCAAAAACATGTAGGCCCGGTTTCACAAACGGGGCTTAGCTTAAGCCAGGACTAGGCATTAGTTAAATTAAGATATTTAAGAAACTTTTACAAAAATGCCTTTTAAGAAAATATTACAGGTGTGGGTAAAAGGGGGGTAAAAGTCTTATTTAATCTCAAATATACAATGGCTCAGTTTCAAAGACAGGGCTTAGCCTAAACCAGGATAAGGCCATAGTTAGGACATTTAAGTCATTTTTATGAATTTGCTTTAGAAAACAGAATTACTGGTGTGCATCCTAAGACAAAACAAAGTCACAGACGAGTTTTAAGATCAGTCAGGGCAAGTTTATTTCAGTTAAAATTGCTCAGATTTAAATTTAGTCTGGTACTAAGACTTAAAAGTTTTAAATGAAAAAAAATGCACCTTTAAAGTCAACATAAAAGATGAGAAATTTTATTTACAGTTTCTTACCTGAGAGTGACGATAATGGCGGAGGGCTGTGCGCAAGCTGTGATGAGCGTAACAATGAAGAGGAAGATGAGGAAGGGGATGAGCGTGTTGCAGGTGCGGTCGCACTTCCCTGACACAGCGAATCCGTTCTCGTTCAGGTAGGTCTTCACTATGACCAGCTGCAGCTGGTTGCCTTGACCACTGGTGGGTGGAGTGATGACCTGCCTGCTCTGAACGCACGCACAGTCTGTGTAGTTTCTGATCTGCATTAAAAAAAACAAATCGCACACGAACATTAAAACAGATATTCAAGACATTGATGCGATGCAATTCTGAGATTTAATATGAATATTTTCCGCAATCACATTAATTTACTGATTTAAATCTAAACTAATTAAACTAAACTTTTAGATTTAATCTCAGTGTTTAGCATCGAGTGTCTTGACCTGAAATGATCTGTGCTGTCCTAAAAATGTGGAGCATGTCCAGAATGACTCACCCCGGTGCTGTCATTGCCGACAGTGCTGCATCCCGCCAGGCAGGGGTTGAAATATGTGATGCCATCTGAGCCACAAACGGGAGCGTACTCATTGATCCGACAGCCACAATTCACATTACAGCCTCCTGTCAGGTTTCTGTGGGTCAGAGTGAGGGTCGGCCTAAAGAAAAACAACAGAGGGGGGACAGTTTCAGAATAAAATGCATCACATGAGCTGCTGTAGACAATATTTGAAATACGCTAAATTGCATTAAACATGATCTGACATATAACACTAAAAAAGGTGTATGTTAATTTATATTTACGTTTAAACAACAACCTATATAAGTAATGCAAAACAGTACACTAAGATTGACTGATTGATTGCCATTTGACTATATAAAAATCAAAAATGAGTCTTAAAGCGTCTAATCCTCTCAAACGATCATCTCCTGCAGAGGAGGATAAAAGAGTAAGAAAAAAAAAACAGGCAGACAGTAACATAAATAAAAAGATACTGTATAAACAGTTATTTTAAAGCCGTGGGAACGACGACAGGCAAATTCAAACAGAGCTCTTTCCCACATAAAACAGAGCAATCAGCAACAGCTCTAGTTGACTTTACATTATCCTCTCAGATCTGCAGCAGAATGAGGGGATGAATCACATCATAACACAGCCAGCAAGACGGACGGAAACAGCAGCGATCGGAATCCAGTCTTTTTAAACATCGTAACAGTCAGAATTTAATCTGTGCACAAACTATCTCAAACTACTACTATTAACGGAAGCAGTTTTCTCATCAAGGTCACCCGAGCCGAAGCAGCTGTGGTTAGTAAATGAATAAATAATAAATAAGACCTTCTAAAGGCGCACGCGCCTCCTTTAACCATAAAGGAATACTGCTATAGAACATACAGCATGAGGGAGGCTAACCTTGAGAAAAAAAAGAAACGAAAGTTCAGACGAATGTGCAATGCCTATTAATACTTTGAGTTTTGAGACGTATTTCTACATGTGTGAGTTCTAATTGTTGAAAGGGCTTCACATTTTAGTGTGGACAAACACGCTGTTGCGCTGGTCAAGGCTGTGCAAACTCCTGCAGACTCCAGCACAAGAAATCTGTCTCACTCAGCGGTGGACAAAAGGAAATGGACAATAGACCTCGCAAAGAAGGAATGTCAAACACATGGCTCATGGGCCAAATAGTCTCTGAAAGAGCTCAAACCACGAGGAAAAAAAAGTTTATTACATTTTTATCGCATATTCAATATGTGACCCTGGACTGCAAAACCAGTCTTAAGTCGCTGGGGTTTATTTGTAGCAACATCCAAAAATACATTGCATGGGGCAAAATTGCAGATTTTTTTTTTTTTATGCCAAAAATCATTAGGAAATTAAGTAAAGATCATGTTCCATAAAGACTTTTTGTAAAATTTCTACTGTAAACATATCAAAATGTAATTTTTGATTAGTAATATGCATTGATAAGATATTCATTTGGACAACTTTAAAGGTGATTTGCTCAGTATTTAGATTTTTTTTTAAACCCTACGATTCCAGATTTTCAAATAGATGTATCTCGGTCAAATATTGTCCTAACAAACCATGTATCAGTTTAAGTTTAACCATGTATCAGTAAGTTTATTTATTAAGCGTTCATATGATGTATACATCTCAGTTTTGTCAAATTTTACCTTATGGCTGGTTTTGTGGTCCAGGGTCACATATACTGTACACTGTATTTGTATGAAATTCAAATAAACAAAGCATACGTTTATATTTACTTTTTATTTTTTACTATATATATATGTGTGTGTGAGAAGAGTTCAGAACAGATAACATTTATTAACCATTCTCAAAAACACAAACAAAATTGTTTTTTTTATTAAAAAAACAAGTTCTGAGGAATCTGTTTTTGCAAATAAACTATTGTTTAGGTTATACATATATAGTTACATAAATAATTGTTTCTTCATTTTTAATTGAAATAATTTTTTCGGCTTAATGTGAATATGAAAATGCTATTTCAAGGTCTGAACTGTGTAATAATTGTGCATACTTACTAAGTTTATTAAAGAAAAGGTTGTGTAGGCTTGCAAACAACCACAGAATCAATCACATATTTTTTTTTTCAGGCCATACGGTCAGACATATGTAAGGGGATTGAAATACGGCATGACTCAAGAAACAGCCCAACATGCTGTTCAACATATGCTTCTTACGTTGTGTGTAGTATTTTAGTCTTTATAGTGTATAACTGAAACCTCAAAACATAAATAGGATACCCAAATCTACGCAGTTTATATTAAATCTTACACTGAAAGGTTTTAATGCCTGTGTAATTCACTTACCCTGTGGTGTAAGGGATATTGATCCCGCCCAGGTTTATGCTCTCACAGCCCACGATGAAGAGCGTGGAGAAGCACAGAAGAGACACCCCGCTGCAGATCATGGCCAGCTTGGCGGACTCACGAGCTCCAAGCTTGAGTTTCTTAATGATGTAGCCACCCAGTACAATGCCCACCCCTGCACTAGGCACAATAATGACGCCTAGAAGAAGAAAAAAAAGGAGTCATAATAGCCACTTTGCTTTCTGGATTTGTATTTATTTATTATGTGTATAGAAATACACTCATACAGTATATATTTTGAAAATACTTGTATGTATACATTTTATTTCCAGAATTTATATTCTATATACATATATTTAATAAATAAACATAACACATGCATCAGACCTGACTGAAATGTAAAACCATGATGTTTTAATGTTAACATTTATTTACCTATATACTGCATGTACAAACATTGTTCAAAACAAGAGCACCAGCAGGTTAAGTTATAGCAGGAGTCTGCTTCCCCTGAGCCCATTGAGTTTTAACAGACCCCTAAAGGGTGTGGTGGGTTTAGTCGGGGGTAACTGAGAATGAATGGGGGAAAGTCACATGAGAGGAGGCAATGTCTTCATCGCGATATGATTGGAAATGACTGGTTATGATCAGCTGTTATTGGTTCATGCAATAAATCCCGCCTCTTCTGCATATTGTGTGTTCAGGAATCAGTCTGAATAAACAATATAATGCCATTAATGGGAAAAATTATTTTTTAAAGTAGTAAGCAAACGACACACACACTTTGTTTTGTCAAAATAAGTCTTAAAATAGCTTGAAAATCTGTGGGAGTTTTAAGTAAATAATTAGCTTTGATGACTGTTTATCCAAAAAAATGTAAAAACAGTTAAGAGTTAACTATTAAACAGAATAGCTTAAGATACGTTCATGAATAAAATATATTGCTTATTCTGCAACAACCTTCTGTTATTATTTTGTAATAAATGTAAAATGCTTTAAAACACTAACTTGATGAGATTCATACTAGGCTTTATTAAATAGAATATTGATTACATTGTAATGTAAAAATATAAAATAAGTTTTTTCTTATTGTTTCTTATGTGTAAGAAATGTTTAACCAAGAAAATGTGAAATGTGGAAAAATAAAATAAAATTATATATATATAAATAAATAAATAAATAAAAAACTGACTTCTCATTTCCTTTTTCTAGATAGATAGAAAGATAGGTAGGGGACAAAAAAAGGGAATTTATAGAAGCTAAATGTGACATTGCAGCTCAAGAAAAAGAATGTCCGTATATTTCTATGGGTGGAAGTTAACACAAAGGAATGTAAACATCCTGAATAGGACCATCAGGAAAAAGCTGTTCACATCATAGCCATTTGGCTGTAGATTTTAGAGTCTTAAGATTAAAGGGAAAAAGAAGCATAATAGTACAAAAGACCAAGGACAAACATTTCTGTAGTGATTGAGTGACTAAGAACCGCAGATCAGAGGCTGGCAGAATAACAGTGAGCGGGGACAGTAATGTGCATGAGGCAGAGCAGTGTGGCACACGTGCTGGCATCACAGCTTGGGATTTGAAAGTCAAAGCTGACTGCTGGCAGGCCGAGGTCACTGTGTAAATCCATTGGGTGAGCAAGGCAAGCACATGCCTGCTTTCAGCGCGGTCAAGAGTGAGCCTCGTAAAAGCAAATTTACAACGTGTAAGACAAGCTGGGTAGAAACTCAAAGCTCGCGCTCTAATAAATGCAAAATAAACTGAAATTCCACATCAGTACCTTTTTGTTTTAAACCAAGGAGGTCTATATCCATTAGCTCTCTCATTTATCTCAATGACAGTTGTGTGGTTGGCGCAATATACTATTCCACTGCAAAGCTATCCATTTTAATGTCTGAGACAGCGCTTTGCGTTGAGTAGAAATAAAAGTATGGTCTCATCCATTTCATGATGAAAAAAATAAAATTTTAAATGATGTAAAACCATAAACATTCTTTTGTTTTTATATATATATATATATATATATATGTATAGCCATTTGCAAAGTCTACTAGCAGGGGCTATCTATACTATGTTAACCAGACAAATGTTGACGTGTTGGGCTAAACCAGCAAGGATGCTTAGACAGTCAAGTACACCAGCTAGACTAGCACCAAACTAGGATAAACTAGCCAGGAAATCCATGACAGTCAACTTCAAGCTGATTACATCTAACTTCACTGCACTCCATCAAATGTGCGCACTCTCACACGTGGATAAACACACACATACCCTTCCAACCTGACAAGGTGGTAAGAACGCCCGTTCATGAGACAGCCACGGCTGTGTGAAGCCAATACAGTGTTTCTCTGGGCTATATTTAGCCAGAAGTGCGTCAGGAACACCTCCCTGTCATGAAACGAGAAGGAGGAACAAGCACTATTCACACAAACCCTCAGTGTGCCTAGAACGTTGAGGAGAGAGAGTCTCCTTGAGAGGATGTCCTGGGAGATTCGGTCCTGACTGTGTGCACAGCTGGCATAGAGCTGCGTGTGTGTGTTGAGGAGGAGGGCAGCGTGGGACAAGCAAAGGCAAAGTACAATGATTCCTGTAGGCCACAAGCTGGAGCAAAGCAGGGTGTTAATGACCACAACCCTCTGACAGATCTCTCACAGACACACACACACACACACACACACACACTCTCGCTCGCTGTCTGAAGTCACGTAGTCTTGAAAACACAACAAGATGGATAAGAATAAAAAAGACCAGAAACCCACTTAGAAACAGTTTGGGTTTTTTTTATGTTAGATGACAAATTTAAAATTAATTTTGAAATCATAAAGTTCTAACTCTTAATTATGAACGAATGAGTCATGTTTAAAAGGCACTATAAAATACAGACACACCTGTGATGCACATTCTACAATAATGTCCTAATGTATTAACTGCTCAACCATAAACAGTCAACACTTAGGCTAATTAAATCTATTCTGATTAACATCATACACAGTGTTTAATGCCTCTATAGGAACAACTCACACATTCATACAGGAACACTGTTGAAGACATTGTTGAATCTGAAGTCAAGCTGTGATTTACAACTGAATTAATTTGTAGTAAGCTGGGGCATATACCATAAACTTAAGCATAAGTTTTATGGTACACCGTCTGTCTTCTGTCCATCTTTAGTTTATTGCAGCTGTGGTCTTATAGGTTGAAGGGTATCCTGGCAGCCATAACTGAGGAACCAGCACAAAAACGACAAACTGCTTGCATCTATTGATGTGTAAAACATCCAGTCCTGTGTGAAGGCTCTGACTTCAGCAGGCATATCAATCTGCTGTTAATACAGCACCGGTTTAAATCAGAGAGCGTTTTACTGGCTTCTGTTTGATGGAGAGACCTTCTGCATGAGGGTTATATCCTGGCAGCTCTAGCCAACAAACGTTCTTGTTATAATCTAAGAACACACAAGCATAGTTAAGAGTCCGCATAGCAACCATACCATTAATTTGTGTCTCTCCCTGTAACCTGGCAACAAGCTTAGGGGCAACAATAATGACTCTAAACCAGAACCCTGCTAGTTTATATACAGAAACTAATCACAGGGACGCCACTTTTTTTAGAATTATTGCTCATATTTAAAAAAGCCATCATTATTAATGTGCATATTTAAACAAAGACTATTAACATCTAACGTAATGTAATGTAAAAATTCCCAAAACCCCAAAATGAATAAAAACACATGCAGCATTGTGTCGCTGATTTCTTAACTCACATTTAATTCTTTTACAGAGCCCCTAAAATCACCTATAGGACAAAGGTTTACAATATTAATATCAATTTGAGCTGCCAAATCAATTAAGTGTGATTAATCGCATCTAATGTAATAGTCTGTTTACAATACATGTATATGCTTAATAAATAAATTCTAATATATTTAGATTTTATATCTAATATATTTATTTCTACAAATATATTTATATATGATTTATATTATACGTAAATATATATTACATATATAAATGCATGTGTATTTATGTATATACTAATGCTGTCAACCAATTAATCATAATTAATTGCATCCAAAATATTTGTCTTTATTTATTATGTGTAAAGAAATACACTCATACAGTATATATTTTGAAAATACTTATGTATACATTTTCTTTCTAGAATTTATATTCTATATACATATTTAATACATAACACATTTTTCTTAAAAATAATCATGCATGTGTGTTTATTTATATATACATACATCATACATAATACACAGTACACGCTTATATTATGTAACAAAAATATACACAGTATTTTGGATGTGGTTGCATAGAGGTCGATTACACTTATTTTTAGATTTTATAGTAGACTATTATAATTTTTTTTTCTTACACACACACAGACATACTGTATAGTACTGAAAATCTATTAAATACTATATACAAGATTATCCAATTTAAATCATAACAATAAATGAGTAGGACAAAAGTAACCTTAAAATAATCAAAAGTAAAACTGTAATGCAATGGATTACTGACTACATTTTTTATCATACAATTGGAGTCAGCAATATAGCGTAATTTATCTTATTCATATTCATTCATTGATACAGTAAATAAACAGGATGAACCGTGCTGGTAGAAGTGGATCACACTCTCTACTCAGTCCTGGTGGGCTGTGATTAGTAATTCTGGCCAGTCTCCCATTACCTTATGAGAGAGCATCTGTGCTGAGATATTTTGACATATGCACGACTTAATAATGATGTAGAGTCCGAGATAGAGGGCAATATGTTTTTGAGGGTTGATGTAGATGAACAACAAAGACATTTGAATGGTATCTTGAGACCTATGCTTGAGCAGAATATACAGCTTTATATAGTAGCTATCAAATATGCTTCCACAACATAAGCGGCACAACTGAGAAAAGAAATATCACGCATGTCTTCACACTTCATTTTTAACACGTGTTCTATAATGTGAGGAACAGAGTGTGAATCATGTGATGTGACGAGAAAAGAAATGATACGTAAAAGTGTTAAAGAGAACTAAATAAAAACATAGGACGATGACTTTAATGATGAAAACATGTACCTGTGTATATGCTGGCGTTGGAGGCAGGGATTCCAAACTGAGACTCGATGAATTTGGGGATGAAGGTGATGAAGGCAGTGACAATGGCGCTCTCGGCTGTGTAGGACAGACTCACGAACAGGAACGTCATGTTGCTGAGGATCCTTATGGCAGCTTTGGGAAGGTCTGTACAGTTAGAGAAAAAAACAGCATGAGCAACGGCTCACACCAATAACTGTTAGATAATCTGCAATATTTTATCTTAATAAATTCAAAATGAAACACTAAAAAACTAAAATAAATCTGTGTGAAAGCTACAAATGATATTGGTCATTATGACATTGAAATATTCAGTATGATAAATTCATATTCATTTTGTCGTTTGCTAAAAAGGACATTTAAAGTTAAATTATTACTGCTTTTAAATACTCATTTTAAGTGAGTGCTGTACTGTAAAGAATATAAATGTCTTCATAAGACGTTTTTTATAAAGACATTTTGTAATCCTCTTTGTTTTCTGTTTTGAAAACAGAAAACACTTTCTTGTTAAAAAACTGATGTATTGTGCCACTATGATTGCTTAAATTCAATGTGCATTTTTTTTATTATACCAGTGTTGGTTGAAAGGAAATGCGAGAAAAAAAAAAGAAATCACTGCTCCCAATAAATTTAGGCATTAAACATTAAAATATAATAAATGGATATTCATTTTGTCTTTTGCTAAAATTGTTATACTATGTAATTAAATACATTCAAGTAAGCGTTAAGGTAAAGTAAAGGTAATCTAAATGTCAAAATAGAGATAATAAGCATAAATGTATTATATTAGCAGATATATTTAATACCAAAACATAAAACACACTTATAATATAGGTCAATAATCTGCATAGTACCAATACACCGTGCATCAATAAATAAAAAATAATAAAATAAACTATTATAATATTCTTCAAGATATGCTTGTGGTCACAGATGCGACCCGCTTTCTTTTCCCCGTCATAATAAGCTCTCGAACCAGTCATAATCCCCACTAACAGATGTTTGCTGTTCTAATAGGGTAAAGACAGCTAAACCTAAACATGGTGTCTCCACAGCTCTTCTGGATTCATCGTCTAATCTATTTAAATCCCATACGTTCACAACAAAGCCGCCACTTTTAATTAGCAGATTAATGCTTTTCACAGTAAACGAACTATAATCAAACATTCATTAGCTCCTGTAGGTTGAACTCTCACACCATCTATGGGACCTGTGGGACTGACAGAAGAGACATAGAAGCCAGCCAGATTTAGACTTTACCTACTAATGAACAAAACAGCTTGTCGCTCTCTACATCAAAGTCCCAGAAACTACTCTGGCCTACTGTAAGGCATTGTAGAACAGTTGAAATGTTGAAAGCCTACTTATGCAAACACATGCAGGCCGGGGGGAATGGAAGTAGGTTACAGTGGGTTTATAGAACAAGGCTTGTCTTGATTTTAGTCACTTGTGTGTATTTGTCAAAGCAGGACAAAAGCCTCTCCGGGCAAATAATAATTGGCACTTATCTGGATACAGTTTAGAAACAGTGTGACGAGAATAGCAATGAGATTTACATCACTTAATTGACACTGTTCTAGTTTTGTTTCATAATATATATTTTATAGTGCTGTCAAATGATTAATCATGATTAATTGCATTGAAAATAAACGTTTTAGTTTTTGTGTGCACTGTACATATTTATTATGTATATATAAATATATATTTTGAAAATATATACATGTTTATATTCACATTCATATAATATATATATTATATATAAATACATTTAATATATAAAATTATAATTATACATATAAGGTTTGCATGTATATAAAGGTAAAGATTAAAGGTGATTATTCATGTAACAGCACTACTTTAATATTTTTTTAAGATGCGATTTATTCCTTTGATTGCAATTTCATGTCATGTGATCCTTCAGAAGTCATAATGTGTTGATGGTGCTCAAGAAACATTTTCTATTATTATCAATTTTGAAAACAGTTATGATGCTCAATATTTTTGTAAAAAATTGTAATACTTTTTATGTGTAAGCTCATTAAAGATAACAATATATATATTTTTTCATGAACATAAATGTCTTTACTGTCAGTACTGAAATGAATAAGTCTTAATAAAGGTGTTAGTTTCTTTAAAAAAAAACAAAAAAACATGATTTATTTTAATGTATTGTGCCACTATGATTGCTTGAATAGCTGTATTGTGAATTGAATCTCTTTACATTGTGATCTCACAATTCTGACTTGTTACTCCTCTAGTGTGACTCCTATTGCCACTTTATATCTCAGAATGTTGATTTTATATTCACAGTGAGTTTAATTCTTATTTTAAACATTCATCTCATTTAATTACTTGCTTTATTTTGTTGTTATAAAGCATAAATAATTTTAATTGTCATCTCAGAGATAACGTTTCAGCAGTAATTTCCCAACTTCCCAGCAGCAGAGTAACTGCAGTTTGGTAATAAACGGGACCGTATTAGTGATGATGGTGGCAGAATTGTCATTAATGCTCTTCCCAGATGAATAATGAAAAGCAACTTCTTCTAGCTTACGCAGTCTTCATTTATAACTTTTTAAGCTTGATCATCAATCTACAGTTTTTATATCAGCATTTGAAAATCTCCTGACAGTGGTGGTCAGCAGCACTGTGTTATTAAATAAGGGCAAGACAAACTCTAATGGTCAAAGATCTGGGCTGATAACTCAAATACTTCAGGCTCACATCTCACCCGTGAAGGACACTAAACCCTAGAGGATTCTCTTTGATAATAACTGTACTATAAGATGCTTTGATAAATAGTTTGCTTTTTTGAAATCACACAATCCTTAAAGGACCAAATAGCCAAAGGTTTTCAATATTACGACTGAACTGATAATATCTGCTAATCTGATGATTTCTCAGAATGGGACAAAAATAACTATGTCTTCAAGGTAACACTCTAATATGTACAGTACATGCATGGTTCCTGTAGTGTGCTCATCACATGACCTTTATCAGATACACACCTTTGATGTCCTTCCCAAAGCCCATAGAGGATGCCACGGTCTGGCCTTTGCTGCTGGATTTCTCTTTCAGGACATCGTCGTCATTAGAGGTGCCATCTGAACCATGCTTTTTCTTCTTCTTTCTGTGACGGGGGGGCAGTTTTTTGGGGAAAGTGAACATGGGGAAAATGACCAGCAGCATGGCGAAAGCACAGAGCAGGAAACCACTCCACCTGAGAAAACAGAGATATGAAATCAGCTTTTGTTTGATCTTCACAGAACAAGCTAAAAGAAATGGTGACGTTCAGTGTTATTTTTAGTCAAGTGTGATCAAAAAGTGGTCAAATAAATTTTATTGGAATGAAAATAAATCAGTTAAAATGGGGATTAACAGTATTATTTATAGCAAAATGTGAACAAAACACGAAAAAAAACAAAGGCTGGAATAAAAATAAATGAATTGAAACAGAGATTTCTAGTATTATTTGTAGTAGAATGTGCTCAGAAAGTGGTAAAATGGAATTCATGCCATTCTTTCAAAGGCTTGACGGAAATAAACTAATTGAAATGTGGACCTCCAGCGTTACATGTAGTAAAATGTGATCAAAAATGGTCAAATGGAATTTACACACTTTTTAAGGCTGGAATTAAATAAATTGAATTGGGAATCACCAGCTTTATTTCTGGTAAAAGGTGCTTAGGAAGTAGTAAAAAATTACATTTAGGAAGGAAGGAAGTGACATGTGGCCAGGTATGGTTCCCCATACTAGGAATTTGTGCTCTGCGTTTAACCCATCCAAGTGCACACACACAGCAGTGAGAAGTGAACAACCACAC
>JAUMHI010000070.1:8686724-8718149 GCA_032359435.1 Enteromius unitaeniatus | reverse complement strand
TTGGGGGAACGGTGCCTTGCTCAAGGGTCTCACCTCAGTCGTGGTATTGAAGGTGGAGAGAGTGCTGGTTATTCACTCCCCCCCCACCTACAATTCCTTCCAGACCTGATACTCAAACCCACAACCTTTGAGTTACAGGTCCGACTCTCTATTCATTAGGCCACAAAGTTACATTTTTAACAAAGGCTGGAATGAAATTTAATAAACTGAAACAGAGATTTCCAGTGTTGTTTTTAGTGAAATATGCTCAAAATGGAACTCATGCCATTCTTTCAAAGGCTAGAATGACATAAATGAATTGAATATAAAGTGTGCTCAGAAAGTGCTAAAAAGCCATTTTTTAAGGCTGGAATTAAATGGAATAAAGGCTCTGAAAATAGTAAAAATTATATTATGCTTTCAAAGGCTGGAATATAATAAATGAACTGAAATGGGCATTTCCAGTGTTATGTTTATGCTAATGTGTATAGAAAGTGGTAAAATGTTCTATTTATGGATGGAATGAAATGATCGAAACAGAGATTTCCAGCTTTATTTGTAGTAAAATGTGCTCAAAAAGTGTTAGAAATGTATGTTATTCTTTCATAGACTGGAATGAAGCTAAACACACTCTGATGCAGAACTGATCTTACCAGTTGCCGACAAAGCGTGGGTCACTTTGGTCAATGTTGATGATGGTTTTGGGATCCACGTAGAAGCCGATCAGAACGCCTCCAAGCAGGTACCCCGCAGCCGGCCCCAGAGCCCCCATCACATACATAATAGCTGAAAGACACAAACAACCATACGCTGTACACCCACATAATAATAACATGTTTTCATTTCACAGGATGTCTGATTAAGGCTGTTAATGTTCTTTCCACTTTCAGTGCCACTCTTGACTCACTGGCCGACTGAGTCAGCCACACTGAGATGATGAAGAGTATAAGGGGCTAATCATTAATAGTGCGTCATGCTTCCACTTAGTTAAAGAACATCATGTATTAGTAGCAGTTTTCTAAGTGCCTTACAGCTCTGTTTATACCGGTATATGGAGGAAACAGAACACTTGCTAAAAAAAAAGAGAGACATTTAGTCGATTCTTTTTAGTTAATCATGCTGCACGACCACTGTAGTCTGATTCCTGGAAAAAATGACTCTTCCAAGCAATTATTTTTAGCAAATCAAAAATATACAGCATGACCTGTACAGTCTGATTGTGGAACAATGACTTTTATGAGTTCTTATTAAAAATAAAAAACACAAAAAGCACCACCACAGTGCATTTGAAAGAATGAAAGAATGTCTCCCACAAGCTAGTTCTTTTTAAGTGAATTTAATGAAACAGCATGAAGTTAGATTTTTTACATAAATGACTTTGGAAGCTGGTTCTTTGTATTAAATCAAAAACATGCAACAAGACCAATGTAATCTGAACCCCAACAAAAGATTTTATGAGTTCTTTTTTTTTTTAAACATACAGTGCAACAAATGACCTTTATAAGCCAGTTATGACCAAAATCTACAATCACAATGTGAGTAATTTTATTTCACAGTAACAATATATAATATAATATAATATATATATATATATACAGTGTCAAAATCACAAAAATCACAAAAAGCTAATGTTCAGCCTCACTAAAGACAAGTAAATAGTCATAAAATGTATAATATACTGCATAATCTTCACTGTATAAATGAAACATATATTTATTCTTATTAAAGTTACTAAAGTGATGTAGTCAAGAGCAGTGAAAGGTTTTTTCTCTTTTGTAGTTTGATTAACATGAATGACAAACAGCACAAATATTAGACTGCTGTCACTTTAAGAGTTGCCCAGATCCAATACGGTTAGATATTTTATTTCTCAGCTGTTTGCTTTATCTTAAGACTTATTGTGTTGCCAAGGATACTTGCAAAGACTTGACACACACAAGTCTTAACATGCACAGGTTTCTCAGACTGCGCAATTAGCGAAATTAGTTCTTTCACTGCCGATTGCATTTCAATGGTTTTTAAACCACAATAGAGATGATAGTGTAAAAACTCTACCGGTTGACAAATTTCTACCGGTTAATTGTGTCTACTGGTATATCACCCACCCCTAAACGTGACCAGCATAAACCAACTGACTTCTCGTCAACACAATAAAACTCTTGAGTTGCTTTTTGATAATGTTAGGAACATTATCTTTGTCAAACAGTATTTTATTAAAATAACTTATCGTTACCAAGTCCATGGTCAAGACATCAAAAAAGTGTATGTGTATATAACTTTTGTCAGAAACCATTAGTGACTTTATCTGATACTGCAACAAGATTAGCCAATAGTTTTGGAGATTTCAGCCTTTATCCATTTAAGTAGATACAAGCTGTACTTGCATGACTGGAAATAGCCTAGAGGTGACACCATAAATGACTGCAGAGTGCACTGACTTGCTTTAAAAAGGACTTTAGCGGCATTTGCTAATCCTCAACATGGACAGGTGCATATGCAAGGCTCAATTACTTTGTGTTGTTGCTTTTGAGGCAGGAGGGATGCGTGTGCTGTCAGGAGAGCATTATCCCTACAGTCATCTGTTTGCGTCTGTTCGCAGAAAGCAGCAGTGGACTCTCTCCACTTCCACATGGCCCACGCCGCTGCCAAGCTGGTTGTGATCCAGCCAGAAGCTCACACAGAACTGAGGCAGGTGCAGCAACACAACTAGTCCTAATCTCTAATCTGTCTCAGCACGGGAGAAAGTTTGGCCAAAGGCCTGCCGGGTTATATAACACGAGCACAAACATGTTGAGAGAGACAGATAAGTCACTTTTTATTTGATGTAAACAGGACAACGCTGGTCTAGACTCTTGTCTCCTGTCCTTATGCGAGCCCTCTAAAGCTAGCTCCGAGAAAATGAGCCAAATCTAACACACACAAAAACACTCAGTTGCACATTACAGGCAGAGCGGCATGACATTTGGGCACAGATATTTCACACTCTGTACCATATTTAGCAATGGGTGATGATCACACCGTGAAATAGGATAGGCTGACTTTTGCTTGATTACATATTACGCTGCCTTTTAGTCTCTTTGGGATATTTGTACTTTTTTACAATACTTTTACAATGTGATATGCATTTAAGTGATTCAGGTTGGAATAAAATGGATGTATTTGAGCAATTTCTTCTTCTTTGGATGTGCTAAAATTCTGGCCAGTATTGATAAGCCTAGTAATGCCTAATATTATGAAGATATACTACTCTTGAAAAACAAAAATCAAAACAAAATCTAAATAAATATGGTTAATAAGTACATATAAGCATTAATATATGTAGATTTATTATCAGGCATGAAAATGGGTCAGGGGTGAAAAAGGTGAGAAGGGTGCTCGAGGGGTGATGTGGCCTCTGATGGGTCGGGAGGTGGGAGGATCCCACAGGACAAATATTATGGTCTGATTAGTGGACATGCTGTAACTTTTGTTTATTCTTCCATCATGACTGACAGACAGGTTTGTCTTTTTTTGGCAAAGAAATCAACATAATAAGTATTTTCTACCATTATCAAAAAATATACAGTCAACTACAAAGCTATTTGCTATTGCAGACAGAGCAAACCAGAAAAATAACGTGTTTGATAATAGTTTCCCTTTGCCAATGTTTTACAGTAGCCAAATAAATTGAATGGAATAATAAACCAAGCACAGGTTCTGAAAAAAAAATACTGTATTGACATTTGTCTAAAGACATATGTACATCCCTAAAATAAAAGGACACCTCTTGCCCTTTAACTGAGACCTACTGATGACGTTTGTATTAACATTAACGATACTTTAGCATTAAATGTAAATTACTCTCTTAAGTGTAGTTCACACGAAGCATCTAAAAACGCGTGGAAAACACGAGGCACATCGCTTCCTCCACCAATTTCAAAGCGAGTGTGCGCTCGCGCTTCTGTACTAGCGTCTGCAACCAGGCAACCATAAAGGCGCTGTCAATGCTTTGAATTTGAAACTGCGCACGCAAATCGCGCTGCATGTAAACGGCCCGGCGACACATCGCGGATTGTCCCAAAGGAAGAAATAGCACCCTGGATGTCAGTGGATGACACGCACGGTCTACAAATGTGGGACGCTCAGCTTTCACGATTTGAAGTGGCTGAAATCCACTTCATATTATATAAGTTTTAAATAAACAATAAATACCATTCAAGACTGATTTTTTCAAGACCCCCCCACCCCCTCAAAAAAAATTCTCATCGGATCTTTACCATTCACGTGGGTCACCTGTTTTGGCTTCAAAATGGCAAATTTCGCCAAAAGGTGAGGGATTTTCTTGCCTGTATTATGTATATATGCACACACATACATTTGAGGAAAAATATTTTGGATTGTCGTGATCTTTTGATATCGCTGTTTTCCTGACATTGTGATTTAATAAAGATAAAAATAATAGTTTCAGGTTTGCAGAACTTGTTTGAACAGTTCTGAGAATATATCTCATCAGTAAAGCCGGTTCTTTGATTAGTGGTAAATCTCCATCAGCTGTTTTCAAAATGAACGCCAGCTTATAAACAAAGCCGTAGATCACTGAGAAGCTATGCTTTGAGTTTCGCGGGTGATTCAATGCCACAGCTTTGTTTATAAGCTGGCGTTCCTTTTGAAAACAGCTGATGGAGATTTACCGCTTACCAAAGAACCGGCTTTACTGATGAGATACGCATAATATATCGTTCGATATATATCACCCAGCCCTAATATTAATCTCATTTTACACTTCAACTAAAAAATTGCAATATTAATATTTGTCTTCATTTATCTGTTAATGTCTTTAAACTTTATTTATTTTTACAATTTTAAATGACCATTATATTACATACAATATACAATGGTGAAGATGTGCAATAGAATAGCAAATTACGCTTTAGTTACATATTTTGCTGCAGAGAACAATGAGGTATATATTCTTACACTGGTAATCTTCAATAACAATTCACGGTGTGTTTGGGGGGGGGTCAATCGATTTAGGCATTTTTAAAAAATTAGCATTTTCTGATAATTTTTTCTGTTTAGACGATAAGAGTTACACCGTGTCCTAACTACATACGACACGTCAAGATTCCAGTGACAAGTAATTTGTGAAACATCACTAAAATAGAAACGTTTTTTAAATAAACAAATTCACGTGTCGCCGTCGTGGCTAGTTAGGACAAAAACCTACTTGTGTGTTCCCGCGTCGCATCGCATGTAGTTAGGACACAGTGTTAGAAGTCAAGACTTAATAGTTAAAAGGCAATGACTACCAGTCACTATTAAAAAAACTATTCATTTATTTAATTTGAAAAAAGTCTTTTATCTGCTAAACAATAAATGCCAGGAACCATGCAAATATCAGCATTCAATTGCAAAAATGTACACTTGATATACAATGTGCATTTTAGAGAATGGCTGGATTTGCTGTTAGTCGAGTCATTGTCAGGCACTGGTAATGCTTTCAGTCTCACACCCTTTCATTCTGCCTTTTTGCCTTCAACACAAAAGAAAGCTGTGTCAGTGTGAAGTCACTTGCAAGCTACAATGTGCCACGGCATAGAAATAGCATGGCAGAGAGTCTGAAACATGTCTCCCATAATTCTTTTGTGCATTTCAAAGCGTGAGCAGAGAAAAATAACGCTGCAGGCTTTTCCCGTAATGCTATTAATTTTATTCACATGGGTGGCCTTCTTTGCAAACTCTGGAACACTGGGGTCTCATCTAGTTTGGACTTCTCAGATATTCAATCAGCCTTATCTACAGTCTAATTAAATAACAGGTTCTTCTAAAATACCACTGGAGACTATGACAGCAGGGAGAAATTATTCCTAAAAGCACAAAAGCTTCTGATAAATGCTCTTATCAGCCCAAAGCAGAAATGCCCAGCACACAGAACCAAACAGCTGGACAACATCTAAGAAAGAGAGAGAGGAAACAGCATTCAGTCTGATAGACGAATACACCTCACTTTTCTGTCAATTAATTCATCATTAATTCATTAATAATTAAAAGCCATTTTATTAGTGCTTCTGTTGTATCAGGATTTCCATTTTTACTGCGCAGCATAAGCAGATGGAAATTTACTATAAAGGATGTGAAATCAGAGTGGCATGTCATTACATTAATGCTTCAATACTAATCCACTTTAACAATAAGAAGTGCTCACACTGAGCACATAATGAGTATTGGTAAAGACCGCCATGAATCCTCTGAAGTCTCACTTAATGAAGTGAAATCTCTAATTCAATGTAAAGTAATTGAGAAACTACAAAAATGTTATTTAATTTGATCTCCTTACTCAACAGAACGAACAGGAAACAGCTGATGTCCCTGGATGAAGAGAAGTTGAATCATTTTTGGTATAATATCCTTGATCTAAAGACGGAAATATGTGATGCATTTTTATTGCATACAATAAATAAATTAAAAATACCATGCCGGTTTATCAGTAAGTATTAGCTCGAGAGCTTTTGAAGTGAGGCAGTTTTTTTTGGCAGAAAGACATTATGCCTGCTATGAATGTACGAAAAAAGTGTAATGTAAGAAATAAATGGGATACGCATCTATTTATGAGTGATAAAGCACCATTGTGAGACATAGTAAAATGATAACCTATGTTAAGGTATAAAATGACACTGTAAAATAACATTTGTGAGAAATAGGCCCACTGTTATATATAGCTGCAAATACGTGAAAAAGTTGCATTAAGATAAAAGACATTCTAAGATATAAAAGTACATGGAAAAATATAAAAGAAAAATGGTAAAATAGTCACATTTACACAAAATAAAAGTGAAAATGTGAGACATGGTCACACTGTGTGATATACAGTCCCACAGTAAAATATAAATGCAATTATGTGAAAAAGTTGTGATAAAATATAAGATGTAAATAGTAAAATAAATAGTAAATATGACAATAATAAAAAGTAATAAGATATCACTTTCATAAAAGCAGAAGAATCACATTTGATCATGAATGTGATATTGCGAAGTTTGGCTCTGTGTAGTAAATGCCACTCCATCTAAAAGGAAGCGATGGCGACTTACTACTAACCACAGAACCGGCTTTACTGGTGACATGCGCTTGACAATCACACGAAATTAATTGCACAGCCCTATTTCTAACCCTTTCCTTATGCTTAAACTTAATTTGAACTTTTCCTTATCCTTAAAATCGGAGCAGTTAATGATTATTATCTACATTAGAATCAAGTAGGTCCTCACTTTCATGCTTGTCCGAGTTGTTTATTCTTTAACCAATAATCATTATGACAGACATTCACAAAAGCAGCTTTTGAGCCCACAAAGCCAATCCATAACCATTAACATAAGTGTAAAGCAAATTGATCCCCTCAGTAGTCAACAATCATATATCGGAAGTCAGTATATTATTGATCATCAATAGTTTCTTTGAATCACTAAAAGGGTTCACCTCAAACGTCAAACATGTTCGGCTCAATTGATCATGCTAATAGTGTTATGCTTAAACAGAGGGTGAAGGAGAGTCATTTAATTGGAGATCCTTCAAGGTTGCCTGTTGCCTGGCAGAAACCCAGCGTAGATTTTAGCTCTGCCCAATGTGCTGTTTCTCCTTCCTGGGAAGGACAGAGGAGGTGTTTGCTGAGGAGAAAAACATGCTGTCTATGCAATACCGTACTGTCGTAATAAACGTCAACAACTGACGTCACAACAGCACGCTACACGAATTTCAAATCATCCTTTGCGATGAAACTTACGCAATAGACCTTCTCAGCAGATATGATGCAGAGTTAGTCACTCGAAACAAATGCAATGTTTACAATATAGTCCTTGCAAAAAAAAATAAAAAATCTAAGGATCCAATCCGGTTGCGGTAAACTGAAAAACCCCCCCCTGAGCGGCAGGAGTGGGAGTTGAAGGACGTTTATGCTGCAGCTGTGCATCAGTAGAACCAATCATACACCAACACACATCAATGTCACTCAAGGACATAGTTTTCTCCTGGCAGGAATCTTGTTTTCCTCAAAAATAATTAAATGTGGAAATATATTAATAAATATGATATATAATAAAGTGTACAAATAATGAAATACAGGTGAAAAGTAATACATTACTCACATTACTGAAACTGGATGGCATAATTACAAAGTAAACAATTCACTCACTCCCTCTTGGTCACATCACAATTAAAATGAACTTGAATGTGACATGTGAGCTAATTTTCAACTGCTCAGTTCCAACTGAGGGACTCAAGGGACTCATGAACAACTATGACAAAAAATAAAGAGAAGATGTAGATCATCCAGGAAACTACACACAGTATTAAGATTCAAGGGTATGTAAACTTTTGAATAGGGTTACTTTTATAAATTCAGTATGTTGTCTTGCAGAGAATAAACATTATATTATATTATATTTCATATGTTATGTGAAAAGTTTATTCAGGACAGTACTAAATAAACAATAGCATGTCAGTTTCATGTACCCTCTTATTTTGTTAAAATTATTAACATTTTGCATATTCTCCAAGGGGCATGTTAACTTACATTATATATATATATATATATATATATATATATATATATGTGCGTTTGTGTACAATGCCTATAGAAAATCATTCATAGGCATTAAAACCTTTACCTTTTGTCAAACCATAGAAAATAAAATAGATTGAGCCTCAAGTGCAATAAAAGGAGCTGTTTCTTGAAGAATCCACTGTTAGTAGTGCATGGTACAGCAAAGACTTTAAGGGAAGTTAAAAGAAGGCTACAAAAATATTTCAAAGGCTTTAGCTATCCCTCGGAGCACTGTTCAGAGCATCATTAAGAAGTGAAAAGCTTATGGCACCACCAGCACATTTCCAAGATCAAGCGAGAAGGACATTGGTAAGAGAAGCTACAAGGAGGCCAAAGGCAACTTTGAAGGACTTTCAAGACTTTATGGCTGGGTCTAGTCAGTCTGTGCATGTGACAACTATCTCCCAAGCTTTACACAAAGCTGGCCTGTATAGCAGGGTGGCACGAAAGAAGCCTTTCCTAAAAAAGCGTGAGACCAAAACTTTTTGAACTGAATTCCAAACATTATGTTTGGCGAAAAGCAAACACATCACCCAAAACACACCATACCTATTATGAAGCATGGTGGTGGCAACATTATGTTGTGGGGGTGTTTATCTTCAGCTGGAACTGGGTGATTGAAGGGAAAATGGATGCTGGCAAGTACATCAAAAATCTTGAGGAAAACCTGAGTCCGTCTGTTAGACAACTGAAGATGGGCAGGTCATTTACCTTCAAACACGACAATGACCCTAAGCATACTGCCAAAACAACAGCGAAATGGCTCCAAGATAAGAAGGTGAATGTCCTTGAGTGGCCAAGTCAGAGCCCTGACCTAAACCCAATTGAAAATCTGTGGATGGATTTAAAGAGAGCAGTCCCCAGCCCCCAATATTCCCCAGTCAAGACCAAATTTGTAAATAAAGCTGGAAAGTTTATTTGGAATGGGGTTTGATTTCAGGCTGTGTGGCAAATAAAGTAACTTATTCAAAGGGTATGATGATTTTCTATAGGCACTTTATATAGTAATGTTATTTTTATTTAACTGTAACAATAAACCTTATCTATATTCTTTTTTAATCAATTTTTTTATATTAGAATATTATATATATATATATATATATTAAAATATATTAATTTATTAAAATATTAATTTTACTTATTGTATTAAAAACAATATTTTACATATTTTACATAATTTAAAATTATTATTTTATAATAATAATCATTCATTTATATAAATATTGTCAAAGCATGTAAACATACACTCAGAAAAAGGTACTTCTAAAATGATTGTTTTTTTATTAATTGCATATAAATAAACAAAATAAATAAAAAATACTTTTAATAATAATAATAATAATAAATAAATAAACACACTAAATTTGAGTGCAATAGTGTTTTTACACACTGAATTTTAGTGAAATAAGACTAAGGTTATCCCCAAGCCTTTTAATCATCAAATATAACTGTTATATTAGTAATTTAGAGATATTTAATAAATCAGCTATTTACATTAGATTAATAGATTAGATTAACAGCACATCACCGATCCCTTTGCAGGAGCGCAGCTGAGTGTGTTCCCCTCTCCCCTGTGTGGATTGATTTAGATACGGTTTGTTTCACGGTGTGAGGAGCTGCTGTTTTCTCTCTCTGAACCTGTCGTCAGGCATGGCTCACAAAGGTTGACTGAAATGCTCCCGACCCTGACTGACTCCTCAAGGATTTGTTATCGCAGCAGAAGAAGATGAAGTCTGACGCGAGCACCTTTCATGCTAAATGAGCTGCGTCCCCAGTGGCAAAAATAATTAGAGAAGATTAAGAAATTGATTTCATTACATATCGAAAAATGAAAGTCAGCACGCGCTCACCAACATTGTGTAAAGGAGAGCAAAAAGGTTACACAAGGTAAAGTCCATAACGCTAGAAATAATTAATAGGCCTTAACAGCCTTAAAACAGCATATGATGAAATAAAACATAGCAATGTCCTCCAAAGTCACCATTTGTGCGCTGTGAGGGATTCTTTGCAGGACGTCTATGTTTTTCTTGTCCTGTTATGAACATGAATCTGATTAAATATGGGCTTGAGTTGTATAATCTCACAATGGGCTCTAATGAAGCCTTGTATCCCTAAAGAACTCTGCTTGAGCAAAACAGCAGCATAATATGCAGCAATTCATCAGCGTTGAGTGGGGTGAAGCACGAAATATAACAGAAGAAGAATTCAGAGAGAGCCTTCCAGCCTTTTTGTTTGTGATGTAACCTATGAAAAGCAGCATTCTGAATGAATATAGAGCACTTGAATGAAGAAGAGAAGAACTGTAAGTATATAGCACTGAATCTCTGTGGTTGTTCGACCCTATAACCTTGCTAGGAGACAGGGCTAAAAGACAATGAAATGGGGAATGATATTGTCATGGCAACTTGCTGATGCAGCAGTGTCTTCTTACATGTTCTACCCTTATATATCTGTCCCAGAGAGCCCCATCAGAATGGCCTGACACAGCTGTGCTGCCAGGTCAATCTGGTCAGAGCACTAGACATGGCTTTGGTGATATCCTGACAACATTTATTTACAAAAACCCAGAGAAAATGTCCAAAAAAAAAAAGAGTTTAAGGACAGCTGGGTTCTTACTGTATTAAAAATCAGAGAGCATATGGGGTAATCTGCTACATCACTGAGTAAAATATGAGCTAGGGACAGGAGGTATAATTGTAGGATAAGTGCAATGCCACAAATCATTAGAATATTAAGCAAATATCATGTTCTATGAAGATATTTAGTAAATGTTCTACCATGAATATATCAAAATGTAATTTATTTTTAATGATACACATTGCTAAGCAGTTCATTTAAAAACTTTAAAGGCGATTTTCTCAAGATTTGTATTTATTTTTTTATTTTTTTGCACCCTCATATTCCTACAAATAGATCAAATATATTTCTGGCCAAATGTTGTCCCATACTAACAAACCATATATCAACTGAAAGCCTATTTATTCAGTTGATGTATAATTCTGCATTTAAAAAAACTGACCCTTACGACTGGTTTTGTGGTGCAGAGTAAAACATATAATTTTATTTTGAAAATTAAAAACGCATGTGTAGTGTCTACACAGATCTATGGAAATCACTTAACTGAGGGACAAGAACCTTTTGTGTAGAAAGCTGTAAGAATGGGAATGGACCAACTACAAAGCCTTGAGGCACCCCCAAAATGATGGTCAGAAACTTCACACAGCACAGCAGCAATAACTCACTTCACCAAGCTGAACCTAAAGCACAAATCTGCCAGGGAACCACAGTCCTTGCATTTGGGCATTTGTGTCCCTGGGGCAGGTGTGACTTTGAGGCTAATGAGGTGCAGAGAGGACACAGAGGCCTCAAAGGCCACAGAGCAGCAATGATCCATCAGACAAAAAGAGCAATGTAGCTGACACAGAAGAGAGACAGATGATAGAGAGACAGAGAGAGAAAGAGGGTGGTGGGGGGTGGGGGGTATTTGCTCTGGCTTTATTCAGCAAACTCACCATTTCTACAAAGCTACATTCATTTTAATAAATACATGAGTATCAATATTTGCTCATAAATTCCAGTCTGTTTTGAACACAAAGCTGTCAAATGACTAATGTCTAATAATTGGAGTAGTTTTATAGTGATTTCTTGTTCATATTGAAGCTTGACAGCGTCCATCCCCATTTACTTCCACTGCATGACACGAATAATGAATTCAGCTGAACATGTTACAGGTTTGAGGCCAAGTAAATGGTGACAGTATATTTTTTTCCCAAAGTAGCCCATCAAAAATGTTTTTGCTAAAGCCGGATCTGTGTTAACTGGGTATCAGGTTTCCTTAAAAGACCAGATCTTATTCCAAAAGCTGTCATCTTCAGCAAACTCGGCCTGAAGCCATGTTAAGATACTGTATATCCTAACCTTTTTAAAGCAGGCTGGTAAACTCGTACACCTGGCCACTATGGCCTTGTTTGCATATGGTCAGACCCTCTGGCTACATCCGATGATAAAGTACACTACCATTCAAAAGTTAATGTGACACTGGAGTAATGATGCAGAAAATTCTACTTCATTAATTAATTACATTTTTAAATACATTAAAATAAAAAAAAGTTGCTCTAAAACATGCAACATTTATTAATACAACAATTTTTTTATAATTAAAATAATTAGCAAAATATATTGAAATAAAAACAGTTACTTTAAATCGAAAAAAAAAAAAATAAAATAATAATAATAATAATAAATATATATATTACTCTATCTTGATAAATAAATGCAGCTTATTACACAAACTTGAGCATTCTCAAACACTGTGCTGGGCTCTTTAGTAAGTCCTTTATAATTATAATATCTAAGTATATTAGTAAGTCCTCTATAAGTCAAAGAAAAATAAACAGGACAGGGCATCTAGCCATAAAGGTTTCACTCACACCAAGCTTTATTTGCTGAGGCAGTGGGTCTCTCCAGTGGTTCTGAGGCACATTGCTGACTCCCTTCACAGTTTCTGCTGATTCTGATGCAAACGCGTGGAACTCCGACTGATGCAGACAGCAACATTCACTACAAATCTGAAACACTACTGCTGATGTTCCAAGCTCCAAAGACCGCGGCAGGAATTGCCTTCATTAAAAATGCTTCAGGAATTCCTCAGCTGTAACTTTATCAACTTACACTTTTACCGTGTAAAACAAAATGCTTTTAGCGAAAATAAAACAAATATCATATCTAGTTTCTTTTTTCTTCAGAGAGAAGTAGTAACTGATCCACAGACTCTCCATATTTGAGAGCATCCGTATGATTTCAAGTTTCAAAATTTAAAAGTATCATAGAAAAGGTTCATATGTTCTCAACAGTGAACTGTAAGAATGGTATTTCTACTAAAGTAAAAAGCAAAGATGGTCTCTTCTCTAACAAACTCCTTCTGTCTCCTTCCTACATCCTGAGGTGGCGCTAACACTGCTGACCAGCTCCTCATGGACCTGACCTCCTGCTGCACAGACTAATTGCCACCTTAATGGTATTTGCCACTTTGGTTTTACTGGCTGCCAAGAAGTGCACTTGAGACCAGTTTCAACGTAAGACAGAACTTCGAAGCAAGAGAAAAACTGAATGGATTTGCTACCTGCTAATCAAATATAAACTGACAGATTAATTAAAACAACTCAATATGGGCATTCTGTGATTCTCTGAACATTTTGCATAGGTTCTTGAGATCTGCACACAGTGATGTTCTTCCCTCTAACAATAGTCATGGTAGTCTATAAAGATTTATTTTGCCACTGAACATCCCAACGTAAATATGCATTTTCAGTTTGTTTGTATTTTTCCAGTGGGGATTTTTTTTGCTGTTATTATTATTATTATTATAATTTTATAATAAATTTTGCTGTTATTATAATTTTGCTGCCCCCACACTTTGGCAATCACCACCTCCACGTGAGCTGCTGATCAAAGGCGCACTCCACTCCATTAAATGGCTTTACTGCAAGAATGTTATTAAGAGGAACCACCCAAAGAAAAGTTGGTAATCCCTTTGTACCTTTTTCCTTGCCAGCCACAGGGTCATTCACCGTGAGGTCAGATGCTCACTCTGGCCTTCTAAATCTGTAATCCTATCCGCTCTTTCTGCATCCCTTTTGCTTTCACACACTCTTATATCTCTGTCACCTGACCATGAAATGAGAGAAAACACGGAGAAGTAAAGAAAATTTAAATTTTCAAAATAAAAACAAAAAAAGAAACAGCTGTAAACTATATAAAAAAAACAAAAACAATAAACAAAATACAAAATGAAAAATAGGATAAAATAACCACATACAATAAAACGAAAAAGAAGAAACAGTAGAAAACAAAATAACAGCATAAGATAAACTTACAGCAAATAAAATAAAATAATAATAAAAAATAAAGAACGTAACTCATTACTGGCTTTTGGATGTTACTGCGACTTGTACATTTTTGTAATGCATTATTTCAAAAATATATTTTTATTATTTTATATATTTAAATATCTTAAAATATTAAAAAATAAACATGTTATGATAAAAAATAACAAACAAACAATAAATAAATACATTTTAAGAGGTAACATAATTAGTTTGCCTAACTTTTAAGTTAAGTTGATGCCTTCAGCAAGCACAGCATATGTGTGCCATACATTATGTCATCCCTATAATAGTCAAATATGCTGACAAGCATTTCTTCACGGTTTTATTAATCTCAGGGTCACAATCACAGGTAGGTGAAGACATGCATGGGCCATCAGAGTATATGTCTGCCTTTTCCTCCTCGCGCTGGATTACAAACTGGCTTTGCACTGATTGCATGAGGTTTAGAAATGCCTTTGCCATGACCCAGTATTCTGGGTAAGTGACAGATGATCCCTCGGCACATTCTTTCTAAAAGAGCCATCTGGGCTGACTGGCTCGTGCACACTGTATAGTGGTCACAGACAATGAGGGCCCAATGGGGGAAGGGGCAGTGAGACAGATACCCACTCTTTTGTGTGTGTCTGGTGTCAAAGAATGAACACACATGCACCTGCGGCTTTTCCATCTCAAAGTCAGCGACAGGTTGGTGTGGATGGGGTCAGTGAATATTCAGGTCTTAGCTCAGACATCTGTGAATGCATCTGGGGCTATCATTCAATGTAGCATAGACACATTTTACAATACGTTTATATACGCAATTACAGGATGTAAAACTAAACACTAACCTTAAACTTGACCTCAGACGCAAACCAAGTAAAAAATGCTGTAATTGTGTAGGTGTGGGCAATATGACTATACAACATCAATTAATCTAACTGATGAGCAACTACAATTCACGGAAACAATATATATTATGATATGGTTATTTTTGCTTTAAAACGGTCTTCATGATATCAAAATACTTGATACTATAGGGGGAATTTTTAGGGGGAGTTTTCTCTTTTTTGTTGTTTAATTAACACGAATATCAGACAGCAGAAATATTAGACTGCTGTCACTTTAAGAGCTGCCCTGATCCAATATACTTTTACACAAGTGTTTTCTTGTTTATACTTGCAAATATATAGTCAATAGTCAAACATAGTCAATTGTGTTGCCCACAACTACTGACATACATAACCAATTATGAAAGACAAGGTCATAAAAGGTAATTCAGAGGTTTCCAGAAAGGTTAATCCCAGAAAGCCCATCTATTACACTACATACCACACTACATACTAGATTGCCAAAGTCACCCTAAACACCAGAAGGATTCCTCAAAGGCTCTGTTCTGGGCCATCAGAGTTAGGACAGTCAGATCCATGAACATTCATCCATGCATTAGCAAGCTCTATAATAAATCAATACTCCAGGCAGTCTACAAAAAAACTCCAGATCGACTGAGCAACAGATGTTACATCTACGGCTCTGAACTGGGGCAAGGTCTTCAAAATGAGATTAGCATAAGAATTGAGAATTTGGGCTAATTAAGATATATAACTGAGACCGGCGAGTCAAAAGCTTGTGTTGTTGCTGCATGGGAAACTGGCACACGGAAAATATGACTCAGCACACACAAAAACAGACAAACGACCTTTCATGCTCCATTTCTGACATTGTTTCTAAATACCAAAACCTTGGATTTACAATTTCAACCTATGAGTCTCAGCACAGGCATATTTTATGAATAAAAAAAGGTCTTTTTCATAGCTTCTGGGCTGGCACTGAGACATGGCAAACATGCTGCGGTACAGAGAGCCTTATGTCCTGAGAGAAGGTCATTAGATAAGACAAAGTCACATCTAAAATCCCAGACAGGCCAAAGAGTGATTAAGGGATATAAGCCATATCAAATGCACTGAGAGGTTGCACATCATCACCTCACCATGTATTTATAGCAAAACAACAGGGTTCTGTGAAAAAACGGACATGGCATGAGGTTTTGTATAATCTCTTTCTCCTCTCGTTTAGGTTTAATGTGGTTTCCAACCGCATATTTTGCCGTTTCAACAAGCAGCAACAAGATGTCTTTTGAGAACAGGGTCAGCGAAGACAATAGGTGTCTTTCAGAGCAGTGTTGTAATGGAGATATTTACATGCCCACAGTACACATGAAGCTAGGGGCAAATGTACTTCTTAAAGAGGTCACTCAAAATGTGAAACCTTATGAAAATTTTTTTCTTTAGAGGAATGCAAACAGAAACAGTTCAAAGACTGTGCTGGTCACTTTTTTCCATGTGGTTGTACCGAATAGGGACTGAAACTTTCAAACTTAAAATATAATGCACTTACTTTTTTTCCTGAGTCTACATGACAGCTTTTTGTAACAAATAAATCAATAAACTGCATTGGCATCTAAGTGCATGTTTTGCAAATAACAAAGTTTCGGGAGGAGCGCTGGATGTATTAATCACAGCTGGCATCGCATTATCTAATCAATCTCCTCGTTATGAATACCCTAGTCTCGGCTAGACTGACGGCTGAAGGTCTGGAATTCATAGCCGCTTTCTTTGGTTAAGGCCAGCCCATAATGCCGTTTGACCGACATGTCAAACAACCAATCACAGTTCGTTTCGTTCACCATTTCAGGGCGTGGAAATGTCCCCACAACAACAGAATGCTGTGCAACAAGTCATTCAGCATAGAAAATCCTGCTGAGACGCTCACGGTAAACATCTGTTTGAAGCATATCTCTCCACTTTTTAACACCCAAGAGCAATTCTCGAACACAATACTGAATCGGCCAGCTGCGATGTCAGCGTCTGTTGTTTCATGTTTGCCAGCAAATCCTTCCTGCCTACTATAAATAATCCCGTTTTCCCCTTCTTCTGCATCTGCAATACTTCAGCATTTATTAATGTTAATTTGAGCATTTACAAATGTAATATTAAAATCACTAATTGTGTTTGTTAACATTAATTAACGCACTGTGAACTAACATGAACTATCAATGAACAACTGCATTTTATGAATTAACATTAACAAGGATTAATAAATAGCATAACAAATGTATTGTTCATTGTTTGTTCATGTTAGTTAATACATTCATTAATTTTAACCAACGCCACCTTATTGCAAAGTGTTACCAAAATAACTCTGACACAGATCTTTTCAGCAGATTCTTGATATGGTCTGAACTATTTTTTACAGTCTGAATGATGTGTTCCTGAAACAGATTGATTCAGTTGATTCAGAATCAGTGAATCAGCCACAGTTGTTAACAGTTCATTGGACGAGATGATTATCAATAAACAACTTAAATAACTGTTTGTCACAATAACGGAAAACAATAATAATAAGCAAAGAACAGCTTTAGAAGATTAATATTTTTATTATATTCGCATTCCTACATTCTTGTATCCTTCTTGAAGCTTCAAATTAAATTGCATTCATTGTAAGTGCTTTGAAAAGAACAAACATGGGCTTTAGAAGTTTACCTTTTATGTTTCCCAGTCATACAGGTTTAAAACTACATGAGACATTTTTAATTCTGGGTGAAGTTTCCCTTTAAAAAGGCATGCTTTTCTACCAAAGAACATCCTGTCAGAATCAATCAAGCATCAAGAATCATTTTTAAGCGTTAAGTAACTTCTTGGCTCGTCTATAAACAAGCTTAACACAAATCCTGTACCTAGAATGCCGTAATCTCAAAATGCTGAGATGTAAAAACTCCAAAAGGCACATCAACAAAAGACTCCCGGGGCACAATACAACCAAAGACAAAACTTGAAATAACTCTTCATCCTATTCTCTTGTACTTTTAACAGCCAGTTTTCATTTCAAAGGCAGAAGGCTTTAAATCTCCCAGGGCCAAAGCAATGAATAAAGTGATCTGTAATAATTTAGCTCAACCTGCTGTCATTCAGAGACAGTCCCGGATCTGCAACTATGGTTAATTTGGAGAATAAGGTTGTTTAATTTGAGTTGCTCAAATTGACATGCATTGTTCGCAACCCCTGCGGACAGGCACTAATTTCGATTAACGCCATAACAAGTGCTCTGATCCCATTTTAAACTCTATGTGACATCTGTCAGAGCCAATCTGCCGGCTCACAGGCACATAGGTGTAATGGCCCCATTTACAATGTTAAAGCCATATAAAATGGTAATGTATCATTATTATGTAATTTGATACGAACACAAAATCATTTATTATTCACATATCCCAGATATTAGAACTAGATATTTGGGATTTGTGAGCAGCAGCACTAACGCACCTCAAAACAAGCCGACTGTTTCATAACACACAAAAACTGGGTACTCAGTTTTCATGTGACCTTTCACAACCCAAAGACCAAACACTGTAACGTACTCACTTGGAAACATCCGGTATTAGAATCTACTGCTGCAGAAAATCAATTTTGCATATACTGAAACAGAAGACTTTCTAATTATACAGTTCATTCCCGGCGACGTGATACATACACAAGAACGATAATGTGGTTCAATGCGGGGGAAAGTATGGAACAGTGAGTGAGGGTGGTGAAAAGCTCTGTGGCTATCTGCTGAGTAACTCTAATGTGGCCGAGTTTGGAAGTGGAAGTCTGTAGCGTGACATGGGCGCCAATGTTTTGTAAGGCCACACAACAGCCCAAGCACAGCCCTGGGAACATGATCGCACGTAATGGATGGAGCGTGTGCAGGAAAATATTAAACTCAGGGAGGACTCAAGAGAGGACAGATGTATTTAGCTCAGTATGTGTTTTTGGAAATGTTGAGCAGCAATTTGTTACAATGAAAACTTCAGGCACTTTCACATACCAGAAGGATCTTAGAAAGTTGTGAATAAAACAAGAAAATACAATTTCAGTATTCATGATGTATAGACCACTGGACAGTGCTGGTTTACAAATTAAAATAGTGGAAGTATGAAAAGTTTGTTCAAGAAATATTACTTGCTAAAACCCCACTGGGACCAAAAGTGTCAGTAGTTGAAGAAACACCCATTAAAGTCAAAGTCTCTCTCCTTCTCACATACGCACACACAAAAAGCAGCAGCTGTCACCCCTACTAAATTTAACAGAAGCGGGCTGACAGAGTAGGTGTGTTTACACAGGGCGTCCTCATATTGGGCACAGCAATTTAACACAGCCTCCATCCATCTCGCAGTATTCCTCAATTACTACCGCAAATAAAACTGCTCATCCACCAGGGAGCCGTCAGTGCATTGTGATCAACTATCTCTGACAACACAGTCAAAAAATAAATAATGCAGGCCCTTAGTTATTACAGTGTCAGAGCTTAAAGTAACAGAGCTGCTACTGAAGTATTATTACTTCATTCTGCATTTGGAAACAAACTACAATAGAGACACACACTGAAGAGCACAGGGACAATCCTATCAAAACCGACCCCCTCGGGTTGACTGCTGTCTACAAGCCACAAGCACCATGCTAAGAAAATCGTTGTAAATCAGCCAGATAAACACCTGGGCCCCACATTAATGAATTGGTACCTAAGAGGAAATTGCAAGCTGCCAAAGTCTTGTCCATTGTTCAAATGAAAAACAAGATCATTAAAGGAATAGTTCAACCAAAAAATTTCAGTTCTGTCTTTATTTGTGCAGCTTCATGTCATTCCAAATCTGTTATAAAATATGATTTTATATATATATATGTGAATTTTCTTGCAAAGACTTTGACCTGGAATGTATATAATAGTCATATATTAGCACTAAATAAAAAAAAAAAATCTGAATTGTGAGATATAAAGTCAAAAGTGTAATATAAACCAGTAATTCTGACTTTGTAACTCACAACTGTTTAAATCATAATTCCTAAATCATAATAATCAAACAATTACTTGATTAGTTGTAATTGCGAGCTTATTTCATGTAATTCAGTGAAAAACTCAGTTTCCAATTTTCATCTACAAATTCTGACTTTAGAATTTGCATCTGTTAGTTTATATTATGCAATTGCAAGTATATAAATTATGACTTTATAACTCAATTGTGAGTTTGTATCAGGCAGTTTTCAGATTTACGAGATGTAAACTGACAATTGCAAGAAAAATGTCATAATTAGCATTTTTATTCGGCAGTGAAAAAGAGCTTCCTTTTATATCAACTTTGGTATAGGTATTTTTTAGGCCATATTTAAGGTATTTTTAGGCCATTATTAAAATAATTTGCATCAACCAATATATAACTAAACAATATATATGATAACTAAACAAGGGTCAATTTTAGTATGAGAAAGTGTGTCAGAAAGAGGAAACACATTGGGCTTTGGTTTACATCAGCTCATTAAAATGAATCTGCCTGAGGGATTTGGGGGTATGTAAATGTTTCATAATGCAGACTCACTGTCTGTTGCTGGCAATTAACTCAGGCACCATATTAAAGAAAGCAAATTATAGGATGCATGGAAAAAAGAATAACTATGTTTTGCAATGACAAACCCTGTCAGAACCACCTGTGTAGAGCACAGAGGCATGCATATCGGATGCTTACAGAAAGCATGCACCGCTTAATCAAGTGCTGAGAACAAAGCAAACATTCAACTGCCTTAAACTTATGGCAGATTTCAATTGGCCTTTTCTTGCCCCAAGTGTTTTACACAAATTGTGATGGGGTTTGAAATAATTGGAACAGGGAGATGCCAGAAAGAAAGTAGGCAAAATTTTGACACAATAAATTGTTCGTTTTATGATTCTTATTTTTAGCTGCATGTTAGTTGGAGTCTGTGAATCAAAACTCAACCAAAAGTCTGATGTATGTACTTATTATAAATACTGAGCTATTTTTAACTACAATATCTTACAGAATGAAAAGCACAAGGTATTGCAATCATAGCATTATCAACATATGCAATACAACTGCATTATTATAATCCTAATCAACCCATTTAATGCTTCATACAAGATAAGGAAAGAAACTACAGTACAAGAAAAAAAGCTCTTTAGGGTTTATATTCTGTTTTCAGATATCAACATAACAAAAAATGTTTTCCTAGCCGTGAAGTTTCAAGGGAGAAGAAAAACCTCAGGCATTCAGAATATAGAGAAGCCAGTTGTTTTGTGTCTGTTGCTCTCAGTCATATCAAGCTCACTGAACTAGCTTCAGGTGTAAGCGGTGATCAATACATTGACTTTAAGGCTGCAGCATATGTGCTTTTTAATGGGTGTTTTTCTTCTAAAGCATTATCACCCATCAAAGCCTGTTTCTGCATCAGTGCTGTGCTTCTTTTAAAGATGCTGACTGGGAGTGTGTACAGCTGGGGGTTACAGTCAGACGGGTGTTGTCCCAGACAGAGGGTCTATCACTGCCCCACTTACTCACCAAGCTGTAGATAAAGCGTTTCTACAAAAAAATGTTAAATCGCTGGTCTGTCCCAATCAATCATACAACTAAAGCAGCTGTGTTTTCTCAAAACCTGTCACTATGCACACTCCCAGCATGCTTCGTATTTTTATAGTTACCATGGTTATGACATGTTGATAATAGCAAAGTGCTAATTAAAACCAAGATTATTTTACACTGATGTCACCTTTTTCAAGGTTTCTCAACAAAAGTGCACTCAAAGAGGCTTCATACAAATTCGTCAGCATGCTCACTCACAGGAAGTAAGGAATGGGATTTGAAAAAGATTAAGGATAAAGATATATGACAGAGGAAAGAACAAGGGTCATGTGATCATGTATTAACCCCCCCCCGATTTGCAATGACCTCTGGTGCTGCCAGATTTTCTTTTTAATGATTTTTGTAATATAATATATTTATAAATTCTAGCAATTTCTTTAAAATATACAATTTATAAAATACAATTGTGTGTATATATTGTAGTCTATGTATTAAATAAATAAAATAAAAAAAAACTACATGTCTTATACACCATGTCATATATATTATGTTTACTAATTTATAAATGTAATAAATTATTTATGCAACACAAACTATATAACAAACTATATTTATATATAACAATCCTTCTGTAAATAAATAAAAATATATATTATTATATTTCACTTTTTATACATTTATTTTAAATGTACAATATACAAATATTTGTATATATTGTATTCTATATGTATTATTTAAATTACACAAAACTTTAGTAATTAAAAAATTACTAAAAACAAGTGTGTATGTTTCATATTTATTTACTACTATACTGATATATTACTAACTATAAATCTATATTTATTGATTAATAATGTTTTTACATAAAATAAAAAAACATATCTAGTGTGTATATTTGATATTTATACAGTTTTATGTATAGACATTTTTAATAATCACATATGTCATACCATATATTTGTTTGCGTATCTATACGTTTATGTTTATGAATATAAATGCCAATAATTTCTATAAAATAAATACAAAACAAAATGATGACACTGTTAACAGTGATATTAGAAATTAAAGGTCACACTTTCTTTAACAAAAGCAAAACCAGAAACATAAAAGTAAGGAGATAATGACACAAAACTACAAAGACGTTTCTTACCAAGGTAGAGGGAAGCGTTCTCCTTCTTCACGTTATCATCCAGGTACGTTGGTCCCAGCGTGTAGATAGGAGTGGATCCCATGCCCACAAGGACCTGGGCGCAGACGAACAGGGCAACATATATGGAGTGATCGTTGCCCTCTTGGTCCCTTGGACAATATGACACATCCAGAGCGTCCCTCCTGCTCCCATTCCCAGTCGAGCACAGGCCCTCGTTCCCCGTGGACGAATTGACCTCTTGGATTTGATAGGGAGGCGAGATGAAATGCGGAAGGGAGAACAGAGCTGCTCCCAAGGCAATGAACACCCCTCCTACCGCCAGCCAGCGTGGCCTCTGGCCTCGACCCCCGAAATAACTGATGAAGACCACCACCAGAAGACTTCCAATGTCAAAGCAGCTAACCAGCAATCCTGATTCTGAACTTCTAAGACTGTATCTCTTCTCTATAGTGGTGATGACACTACTAAGGTAGCCAGAGACCATCAACGACTGGATGAACGTCAGGTAACACATACAGAACAGAAAACACCTAGAGTCTGACAGAATCACCCGTACGTACTTCCTCACAGGAAAGCGGATGAATCTTGCCAAGGAAAAGCCTATTTTTTTGCCACCTGCTCGGTTGGATTCAGTTCTCATAGAGCTGCTGAGACCCACCATACTGGACATGGAAGGGGAGAAATCTGTCCTGGTGGGTGAATCCAGTTCACTCGAGTCTCCTTTCTGCTGCAGCTCATTGAACGGCAAGCGCTGGTCGGTATTGACTAAAGCCTGCGTTGTACTGACCAGCCTCGGTTCCAACGACTCATTAATGGTAGGACACTCTCCGTTAAGGACGGGCAAACTTTTGGATTTGTAGTAACCACCCGGATCGCCGTATTGTCCCTGGAAGTCACAGACTTCCAGAGATTCAGATATTTCACTCCTAGTCTCATCGTTATAGGATGAAGTCATTTTGGCTTTGTGCAGTCAATGCAAGCAGATTACACTAAGATTATAAATTAAAGTTATTCTACAGATTAGACACTCAATAAACTGATTAAAGATGATTACACTTCCAACCATGATCCCTCTGTATAGCTATCCAACAGCTAATTTTCTTATTCCTCATAATAATATACTATATAATAGTTCAACTGTTTCTTCTCTTTCATAAGCATAGCAGCAAAAAAAAAATTCTTCATCTCATTTGAGCACACATTGAATGATATGATCTCTGGTCGTGGTGCTGAAATGATTCTTTGTAGTTCAGCGAGTCAGAATCCTAAAGACAATGGAAATAAAGACAAACTAGTATTCATATTTGTTTACTAACTGTTGAAGGAGGAGTACAAATTCGTTTCATTTGTTTAGTTTAGTCGAGCTGTTGTCTGGTAGATTATTGCTCGAGCAAGACAAAGAATAAGAGTTCACGACTGATAAAACACTGGGAAGAAAATTAAAAACCGTGTCAACCTGCTCCAATTCTTGGTTTAGCTGATTCAACTAATTCCCCACCTAACGTTTACGAAGTCACCACTTTATACTTAAGTGTAAGTATGTTACAATACACTATCAGTCCAAATACTGATCCTTTCTTTGAATTCGTTTACAGCTCGACTCTAAGCTCTGATTAAAACAACGAGACATAGCAATCATAATGAATAGCGAAGTGAATAAAGAATAGTTCACTTACGGGGGGAGAGAGAGGCAGAGGTAGCGAGTTGTTGTCCTCGACACGGACAGTGAGTGAATGAGATTGCGGATTTGATGAAGGGGCTGACGGAGCCCTCCGAGTGCATGCTGGGAAATGTAGGCTTATTTCCCTTTTTTTTTTACATTTGTTTTTAAAACTAGCTTATCCCTACTTCTTGACCTCAAAAACCACAATTCATGATGTTTAGATGGAATAAGCGTTTATTAATTGTAAGTTTACTTTGTGACATTGTGCCCCAATATTTGCCACTGAATAGTGTATCATAGTCATCAAGATGTGACAAATAATTCTAAAAATAACTAAACAAAGCAATAACGTTAATCTAAACGCTTTTAATAAACAGTATAATTAGACTATAAAGTAACTTTAAAAACGTGAGCAATCCACTTTTTGCAGCTACCTAAAGTATTACGACAAAACAATGATAAACAAAAAGTTTGAGAATGTATGTAAATGTGAAAACTGATTTCTTTAGAATTCTTTACCAAATAGAACATTTAAAAGAACATCATTAGAAATCTTTTGTCTTTACTGTCACTTTCGGTCAGGTAAAATGTTTACTATATTTACAATGTTTTGTGACCATGTATTATGCGTACTAGCAGTATTATGTATGCTTTTTACATTTCCATGAAAATATAAAGGGTTTAAATGTTTTACAAATACACAGCATGTACTGTGTAACTGCAGTTCTTCATATGACAACTTCGTTATCATCAAAAAATAAAAAACAAAAAACCCTGACAAAAGGTAAAACCTGATCTGCTGGTCTTAATGGAGTCACTCTCATCCAGGTGTCCAAATGACCATTGAACCATGTCTTCGGGCAGCTTTTTTTTTTTAGTGTCAGTCAGCAGCTTACTCCACAAGAGTCTAAAAACCTGTATCTGGCAGTTGATGAAGTGTCCAATGAAAGTCTGAGAGAAGCATGTTGATCATCTTCAAATGAAATAGCCACAGAAACAAAAGTTGCAACAAATGCATAGTTAAAGTTTTTGCTTTGAGTCATGTCTCAGTCTTGTCTCCTTCAGTGAGAACACCCAAGTAATTACTTTCCCACATCTCTCTTAAGATGTTCTCATACATACACTGCTGAAATGAGTACAGTAACTCCACCTGGTGGTCATATGCGTCTATTACATCAAACAAAAACTACAAAAAACTGTCGCTTGCTGCAAATGAAATACTTTTATTTTAATTAAACAAGAACATTTTAATGTGGATTACGATTACTTTGTGATTAATTTGAATCCTTAATGTTTTTTTATAACAAAAAAATAATAATTGTGTAGTCAACACGAACTACCCTCTAGTGGTAGACTATTTCTGCTGTAAAACTACACTGTAGTAATTGTTTATAATAAACGAAAAACAGATCACGGTATAATCGTAAATCTAATGCCTAGTATTTAAAACCGTAATGTCTGCAAACATAATTGGCATGCAACTTTGAACTCCAATTAAGCACGTTAAAAAAAGTGCCAAGCGATTTGAACTATTTATCCTATTAACATTCAATTTAAACACTATATTAAAGTTAATAAATTAAACCACTGCTACTGTAACTTAAATTGTATTGTTGTCAAACCTGACTAATCTTTCTTAAATAAATACAAGTAAATAAAACTGGTTTCTGCAGCCTTTCTGAAGCGCATATAGTTATAGAGCATTCTTGGCAGAATGTTACTAATGGCTTGACTGTTATTCAAAGCACTCAGCCCAGGACATGGACTAAAATAAAAGAACATGTGGAGATATAGAAAGCAATGTTTATGGCTAGAAAGGATCAAACTAATCACACAAATTCCACAAGTATGAAATAAAGCGCATATTCTTCATATGTTCATACCTTTTACTCAGCTAGCTTATTTTCTTGATCCTGGAAGGCAGAATTGACACTAGATAACATGAACTGTAAAAATCTTTACTTTGCAGTACATGTATTTTCAGTTGCAGTGTACCATAAGTGTCAGTTTTTAAAAATGTAAATTTCATTAAATTGTACAATTCAGTTTATCAGTGAAAGGTTAGAGGCACAATGTAGATGAAACAAATGATTGGAAGATTTTTATTTAAAAACAGCTTCTTGGCTTTCCAGAAGCCAGAATTGTTTTAACACCACTGGTTAAAATGTAATGTAATATTTGTAAATTTGGCAGGTCATCTCATATTCAAACAATTTTTACTTTATAAATGACTTTAGACATCACAATTCTAAAAAGACAGGGCGAAAATGGTCAGAAAACTCTGAATAAATGCCCATCTCACATTCTTCACAAATGAAACAAGCTAATTTAAAGTAATAACTTTTTGTAAGTTAGTGAAAATTTTAGAGTTAACCATGATTAAAGCACTTATGGCGAATGCCCGTCTTATGAACTGAATGCAGCTGAACTAAACAACATTTGTGAGAGAACTATTTCACCAACAAGTCAAACCATTGAACCCACAATCCAAGTGTATAAAACATGTTCAAGCAGTGTTTTAAAGTGTAAACAGTGAACCGAACCTTACAAGCTGAAGTAAACAAAGAAAACACCAATGATACTCAATTTCGAAAGCGAATCCAACAAAAAAACACTTGTGTTGGGTGTCAACATGGAGTTGTCTAAAGAGACTGCAGAGGTCGAGAAACATGAAAAAAGTGCATCAAATATCTGGGGAAACAATCTGTATGTGGTTATTTAACGCCATGTCACGACCAATATGGACGTATTTTACGAAGCTGCTAATTCGTATGACCTCACTTGTAGGAATTGTCTACATCCCAGTGTGTCTACATAGATGTAGGTTATTTACATAAATTTGTAAATATAGTACGATTTAGAAAAAAATCTTATGAGTTTGTGTGAGTGAGGTCGTACGAATTTAAACGAATTAGCCAGCTTGGAAAATACCCAATGTGACGGTTACACCATTTCAACCTGTTTCTTAATTAAAAATATATTAAAACCTTACTTTAATGGTGTTTTCCTACTTGCATTTTAAAAGTTGGGTTTGGTTTTAAATCTCATCTGATACGTTACCTCTACATTTTTATATATATATATACACACACATTTTTTTTTTACAAAATACATAACACTGATTCTAATAAATGGAAGCACCTGTAAAAAATAAAATAATTCATTGGATTATACAGGAGAGCAGTCCATGCTCCATGGGGTTAGTGTCTCTGAGTTGGCTGGCTTCACAGTGCATGGCAGCAGTCCTTTCTCAAAAGGGGTTGGTCCCGAGGCACTACCCTCCGAGTCCTGAAGGTCCCTGGGCTCGTGGGTAAAAGGCTTGACACTTTCATTCACCTTCTCCTGTGGGGTGTCACTGCGGGCTGGAGGAGTTTCTCCAGCGGGCTCTGGGGGTCTGGCTGGCTGCGAAGAGAGGGGAAGGTAACCCTGGGCCTGAAAAATGTCGTCCCCCTCTTCTTGCAGGTGGGTATCCAGAATTATTGAGTTGCGCAACAGAAAGTCATGGCGGGTCTCCAGTTCAGTGACGCCGTTGCCACTAAACGTCATTCCATCATTGTCCAACTCGCTTTCCAGCTGTTGAACCCAGGTGTCTCCCCTGGGAAGCATGCTTGGTTTTACTGGGCGACCTTCTGGGAGTTCATTAAGAGACTTTACACGGCTCTTTTGAAGAGTTTTGGGGGTTGGACCTTTCGAGGGACTTTCGGTGACAGGAATCGGGAGCCGTTCCTTTTGGATTGGGAATCCAGCACCGCTGGCCTCCTCCAGGACCCCAGAGCCCAGCTCAGCCAGGGGGTCAAGCTTATCGGTTTGGTTGAGTGTCTTTAAATTTCTCAGCAGTGCAAACATACTATCTACATCCTTCCAAAAGTTCATCCAGTCATTCAGGTCGGGACTGTAGTTGCGTCTTTGTTCATACAGACTCTCGTTTACGCTGTACAAATCTGCCAGTCCTTGCCAGTCGATGTCCTCTGTAAAATTGGGCAGCTTAACCTTTGTGGACGTCCCAGGCTGGTTGTGTTCTGGGAAATGGGAGAGGGGGGGAAGTGAGAGAAATCAGTAAGGGTTGATGATTGTCACACAGAAAAGCATTTGCTTTAGAATGAGTCTAAAACATGCAGTTATTCCCGGCCTACTTGTGCTGAGGGGTCTTGAATTAGTGCCTCAAACACCTCTGCAGTGCTTTTTTAGACCAATAGAAAAGCTCTATTCTGAAGCAGTAAAGCAGTGTGAATGCAAATCAAGGCAACAAATGTCCCTCCAAACAGACACCCAAAACCAATACATCATAAATAATGATTGCGCAGACATACTGAAAAACTGTGCAATGAGGTTCAAACCAAAATGAAACATCCAACGAGAGACTGAAAAGATGGAAAATCCTGGAACCAAGAAATCAGCAACCCAAAAAAACTAATTATGAGGCTGAAAGGGGTGGGCGAGAGGTAGAAAATGAAATACTGCAAAAACAAAAGCGTGTTAAAGGAGTGCGAGAGAATGAAATGAGCATTCCCAGAGCGGGTCAGGCAGTAACTGATTGGCCTAGGAGACATGGGCCGCACTGAACCAGAACTGCCACTCAACTCTGGGTCTATGGAGATGTTGGTGTGCAGTTTGGAGAACTACTTGAGAGTGGAATGAGAACAGAAATGTGTTTATATGGTCTCAAAGACTCACAGGAATGAAAGGCTTGGCCTCCTCAACTTTGACCATTTTCGATGCTGCTGTTGCCTGGTAAGCAGGTAAGCCAAAAAACAGATGTCAAGATAGGCGTGAATGAGAAAAATGTAAGAAAAAGTCTGAAATATTGATGTTCTGTGGGCTTAGAAGTCCTCACTAAATGATGTTTATGAATAGACTTGGATGTAAAATTTTGAGTTTAGGAATACATAAAATGCATAAAAACAACAAGCAATTGCGAGCATTAGGAGTTAAAATTAGAGGAATGATCCTATAATACTAAAACTTTCTAAAACTTTCGTTTTAAATAGTAATGTTCATGTGATTTTTAAATATACTTGAATTGTTAGCTCCACCCAGCATGCAACCACAGACTTAGCTCAATGAAATATGGCGTATTAGTGGAAACAAGCTGCCCATGCAGTTATTTCAAAAGCCAATGAGGGATTCAAAAAGTGTGGATACCTGTGTTGATCATAGCTTCCTCCATCTTTACTTCCTGATCAGGAAAATAAAAGAATTTCAAATGTTAAATGTCTATTGTGACAAAAAAAAAAAAAAAAAGAAAAAAAGAAAATCACATTGAAGTTCTTCATGCATAACCCCCAGCTCCTGAGGAGAGGTTTTGTTAGATTAAAGACACAAAGGAATGAGGATGTGAAAGACATATATGTGTCCTCGGACGGTCCTGAAGAAAAAGATGGTAAGTGTAGGGTTAAGAATGGAATGAAGGTTATACGATGACGTTGTTAACAGTGTTGCATGACTTAAGGTCCCAAACAACATGAGAATATGTCAACATGCAGACTAATATGCATTAACATGCACCTATTTTTGTACATGACTATGTGATAAATCCTATTTTTATTATTTGTCTTCATTCCTCAATTTCTCGTCTATTCATGCATGGATGTGTGTGTTCACACCAAAACTTTTCTTACATTGAAGAGAAAAGTAGAAATTTACAAGCGGTCCATTAGACGCTATCTTTCAAGTAATCTGAAATCATATTACGGTTTTGTGAAAAAAAAATCTGATAAATGTTTGATGATGAATATATGATTTCAGAAGACTTGGTGCTTTGGACATTCACTTTGCACGGAAGAGAGTTTTGTTTCAATGAAAGAGAGTCAGTCATACAGATCTGGAATGACATGAGCATGAGAACATGAGAATTTATTTTTGAGCAAACTGTGATTTTATTAAAAACCAAAACCATTGTTTTTGCCTCTGAAACACAGGTGCTGACCTCACTATTGATTTAGTTGTTGAAAAGCTATGACAACTTATATAAAGGCTTTTGTATTATTAAATATTTTGATTTATACATCTGTTTTTTTCTGAGGTCATTATGATGAGTCAGTCTCCCCTTAAAGAAAATTATAAACGGTTTTCAGAACAGTGAAAATCTCAATGGTCCTGGCCACAGCAGGTTTTAAATCGCCAAATACCCGATGTTACAGAAAGCTCTTCCTTCCAAGCAATGAACAGAAAATAATGCTGCAAGAAACCACAATTCCACTGAATATTAAAAAACACTCAGAGATGAATGTGTGTCAATATACAAGTTTATAATTTTAGAATTTCAAAGTTACACAAAAGTACATAAACAGCCACAAACATAAAAGCATCTCTTTCACGGGAGCTCATCTAGTCTGGCATTCACTAGGAACAGAAAAAAAAATGCAAAAAGATTATGTGATTGCTAGGTTGCTGGAATATTATAGTCCCCTGGTGAGGAAATAAAATGGAAAATATTAATGGAAAAAAACGAGATGAGCAGATAGTTTGGAGAGAAACCGAACTCAGTGACCAATCCATCATCCAACATTAGATACTGTGCCACATGGCATGCATCACCCCGTGTCAAAGTAATCCATGCTAGACCAAGTTTTGTTAAATATTGACTACTTTCCTCTCAACTTGGACAATGAAGTATTGGCTAAAAAAAAAAAAAGTGTGTATCACCCTCTATTAAACCATGCCATTTCTCATGTGAGCATTTATGGTAAATACCTGCTGAAGAAAGCCCCTGGTCTGTTGGTTGGTTTTATAAGTGTTTTAGGCACTCAATATGGTCAGGTTGGGAGACCATTTGAAGTAGACCAA
>JAUMHI010000070.1:8645055-8686567 GCA_032359435.1 Enteromius unitaeniatus | reverse complement strand
AACATTGTGATTAACCAATCAGATTTGAAGAAACAGTTTACAGTTTTTGTGAAGTTTAGGCTTACAATCAGTGTTTGCTGCTTGTACATCATTGTCCGTTATCTATCATTAAATATGATTTTAGGCATTAGTCATGGGTAAGGGTAGATTTAGGTGTAGCGATATGTTCCAGACTATATTTTTGCATTAAAATATTGTCCCATGGTCAACAAAGTGTGTTGCAAAATCAGGACGTGCATACACTTATTGAGTCAGCTATGGTAAGTGCTGTAATTATAGATAATGACTCTTCTTCCTGTAAGAGCATGCTATTATCTTACAGTTTTTTTTTTAATTATGACCTTCTAAGGCTTTTAAACAAGAAAAAAGAGGGATCAAAATTGTACATACATCCCCACATCTCAGACTTAGAGCAAAATTTTCTATTAAAATACTACTGAAAACACATCCTCACCTGGTATGGGTCACTGTTTAGATCAAAATATTCCAGGAAGCCAGTGGCAAATTCGCAGAAGAGTGTGTTGTGAGTTTCATTTATAGTTCTCAGACACCAGTATGTGTTGTTGTTAGAGCTTGTGCAGGCACAGAAGCCACCCACTATAGAAAAGATAATTTTTTGTCAATGTATTTAGTATAAAAAAAGTCAATAAGAGTAGCAAAGTCAATGAACAATTCCTTACAGTTCCAGAAGGGGGCGGTCTGCCAGTGGTCATTATTATGCGTGAAGCAGGTGAGACCAGGAAGACTGCAGTCATCACCCTTCTTTTGCCTTTTCCTCTCCTTCCTCTCTTTCTTCCTGCGGCGGATCTCATTGTAGAGCTGAGTTTTGCTGTCCACTTCCTGCATGGCCTCTCTGGTGGCATAAATAAATGAGACATTAGTGCCATGGTGAAAGGGAATTCCATCCCTGATGAATAACACAATGATGAGGGAGTCAAACCAGCCAGCTCCGCATATAGATGGGGTCAGAGGTCATGAGAAAGTGTAAAGATTGGGTACACACCACCTCCCCTAAAAACCACAGGATTCTTGTCCTATTTTCAGACCAGGGTGTTTCATAAAATGTGACTTTGTGGTTAATTGTAATGATGTGTTGATGCACTTTAAATTATGTTTATGGGTAGAAATGCTTATGAAAAGGGGCTCTAAATTTAATGACCCCATCAGAACCGTGACCCATGGGCTGAAAAAACAACATGCAGCCTACATATGCGTGCTTGCAACAATTCACATTTAACAGGATGAAATAAGAACTGTTGGATTCAATTACACTTCAGCTTTTCTACCAGATTTGCTGAATTAAACATAATTCATAAAACATTATTTTACATTAAAAATTATTTGAATTGAGTGGCAGTATTGTCAATGTGAATCGTACTACACAGTCAACAAAGTGTGTTAGACATGTATTGGGACATAAATCCAACACTTAATCTCAACAGGATACTACAGACGACAGACAAGTTGACGAGGCACGGACACACGTACACACATGAGAAGCACTCACTTAAAGGGATGGAGATGGTCATTCCTATTCTTCAATCTTTCGGGTTTGTTTTTCTGCTGTCTCTCTTTGCTAAAGTAGCTGGTTGTAATAAGGAGAGAACAGTACTCAATTCAATGAGTCCAGCTGGAATTTCTAAAAAGGTCTTCAACAAACTCAGTCTGATTCACAAAATACTGCCGTTTAGATTTAAAATGATTGATTTTCTCAATCCTGCTTAAATAAATCAGTGTGTTGTTAAGGACAATACCTAAATTTTTTGAAAATTGAGATTTATGCATCATCAGAAAGCTGAATAAGCGTTCCATTGATATATGGTTTGTTAGGACAACATTTGGTTGAGATATGACCATTTAAGAATCTGGAATATTGAGAAAATCACTTTTAAAATTGTCCAAATGAAGTACTTAGCAATGCATATTACTAATCAAAAAGTATGTTTTAATATATTTACAGTAGGAATTTTACAAAATATCTTCATGGAACATGATCTTTAATTAATGTCCTAATAATTTTTTGCATAAAAGAAAAGTCCATCATTTTGACCCATACAATGTTTGTGGTCCTAGGCCCCTGTGATGACAAAGCTGTATTATTTTGGTCTTCAGTGTCATATTATCCTTCAGAAATCATTCTACTATGCTGATTTGGTGCTGAAAAAACATTTTTCATTATAAATGCATTATAAAAAGTTGTGTTGCTTATCATTTTTGAGGAAGTTGTGACAGATTTTTGTGTAATAATGTAAAATCAGTTCTATTTGTTGCACTATTAAGTATCTTAAAGTATATTTAGTATCTTAAAACTTTTCTTGAGCCCAAACTTTTGAATAGCAGTGTATATAGAGAATTAAAACAAGTGATGACCAATCATTGTCCGCTGAGATTTGCCTCAAACTGATCCAGTTATCATTATCCAACAAGGAATTGCCTAACAGAGATAAATGTCAACTGACCTCTTCTTTCCACAGTCACACTCATCTGGTCTCCTCCTCTTTAAATGGCCTCTAACCTCACGCAGTTTCTTCATTTTATCCTGGAGCAGTTCAATCTATGGGACAAGTGTATAAAATGAGCATCATATGGTTCAAACAGCTGTAATCTTAAAGATAGTACAGGACAGTGGGTCTCACCTCTTGGTCCACAAAGTTCTTGTGGTCTTTCCACGCTCTGGAGGACTGGTAAATCTCTCTTTCACATCGAACCGTGTCATTCATTAATATGAAACACCTGTGATTCCAAGGTAAAATGAACAACAAATGAGCAAAACACACTTTACATACAATAATACTGAAGTCAGTTTAGGTGACCTAAGGTTTGGAATTCTTACTTATGTGTGACTTTAAGAGAATTGGGGTATCCCACAGCATTAGTGTCATCTGACTGCATCTCCTCCGATCCATCATCGGACTCTAAGCCGAAGTCCGAATCAAAACCTCCCTCGGGTTCCTGTTGCCGTTTGCTGATCTGTCGAGGCTCAAGGGGGGTTTTGTCATCAGCCTGCAGGTCCACATCATAGATTTCACCCTCAAACTCCACTGACAGGGATCTGGCCGGCCGAGTGTGAACAAAGCGGGGTCTGAAGCCTGAGGGAAGACATCAGCGTCAGCTAGACATACTTAAATATTTATATGTCATAGTTAAATGTTTATATACATATTGCTAGCGCTCATAACATTTTCTCCAGGCGAATATATTTTAAAAAATATGCCACTTCAGCTTATCACCAATAGATGGCTCCAAAAAATATGAGTTCTCTCACAATCATGGAATTGCAGAGAACAAATAATTACATTTAAACAACATTTTCAGAATTATAACAGCTAGTTTCATTTGGGCAGTTTGTGTGTATTATATATATATATATATATATATATATAAATATATATATTTTGTTTAATTAATTAAATCATATTAAAATAGAAAAATTATTATTTAAAATTGTCATAATATTACTGTTTTTAATGTATTTTAAACAAATTTAAAATAAATACATTAAAAACATTTAATCCTAAATTTAAAAGAAGTCTAAATTACTTTTGGAAAATATTTTTTATTTAGTTCTAGGGTGGCTAACTAGTTCAACTTAAGACAAAAGAAGTTTGTAGCTTTTCAAAACACTGTTTCAATGTTCAGTGCTTTAATATTGAAGAGTTGGATTCTTCCCAGTGACTCAAAAATTTAGCATCTTTCCACTCTATTGATTTGCTAATTAATCATTCCTAGGTTAGATCATTAAACCAGTAGGTGGCAACAAGTGACTTTCAGTCCAAGTCTAAAATGTCCACTGTTTGTCTATACAGTCATGAATAGACCCCTTCCTTTAACTGTCTATCCTCCTTATTTGAGAGTATATACTTACGTGGATTACTGCTCTGAGTGAACTGTCTCTGTGCCCGCCGCGCTGCCTTGGCTGTTTTGTAAGGCCGTTCTCCACAGTGGCAGTCTTTCTCGTGGCTGTCATAGCTTCGAGAGCGCAGACTCCTTGCCCTCTTCTTGGATCCTTCCTTCAGTGCGCCCTTACACTTCTGCAAACGCCACTTCCCACTGACCTCCTCCACACAGTGCCATTTCTGTAACAAAAAAGGAAGGAATTCAGCTTGTGGGAAGACATTTTTGTCTGGCTAACCACTTTGTGCAAGGGCCGCCTCATTTGCATAACCACAGCTGTTTTTCTGAATGAAATTAATCTTCTGTCTGTGAACGGCGAGTTTAGCGGTCAGACATCTGCATCTGTAGAGTAATCCCATTAATTCACAATCACACGGCACAAGAGCCTCCTCACAATTCTTTCCCATAAAAAAGCAATTTGGACTTAATCTCCTAATTTCGCAGAACTGTTTGCTTTGCAAACTGACCACAGCTCAGACATGTGCTCACAACTATGGGAAACCATATCCAAACAATGGCCACAACCCTGTTCTGATTTCCTGTGAAGCTCTGGAGTGCCGTCATTGAGTTTATGTATCTGCGGGTGATGCTGTATCTGTTCGCAGCGAGGATATTTGTTTGAAGGGCGGTAAACCAAAAAAGAAGTTCGCCAAAGCTTGCTTGAGCACTTTCACTCATTTAGTTCCTCCAGACAGAGTAGCCAAACACACTAAAACACGTTGAGCATTTCTTGTACCCCCCCACCCCCACCACACTCACACACATAGAGACTGGCTCCAAATAGCCAGAAGTCAAACAGACATAAGCAAACAGTGCCACGGCCAACTATGTGAAGCCTCACTACTTGAATGACGGACTTAGACTCAGGAAGAAACAGGCATAAACTTTCACACAGGCTCAATCAAACACACTGCCCTCATTGACCTCGCTGCAGGCAGTAGGACTGTGTTAATGCAGTCTTTGCAAGGCTTTTTCAACACATTCCTACTAGTCACAGAAAAATAAAGTGTATTGGAAAACCAGACACTGATACTCTATTCAAGCTAAGACTTGAGCTGGAAGTACTGTAGTAGACCATAACAACAAGTTTTGTCTGTGCTCAACAATTAAACCATGACAGTCTTCCAAAAGAGTGCATTTCACAGGAAAACGGTGTTATGCTACCATACTTATTAAAAAAAATCTTACTGACCCGATGACTGGATGTTTTCAATATGCTCAGCCACTATTCTTGTAGCTTCGTAACATTAGGTTTGAACCACTGATGTCACATGGACTATTTTAACAATGTCCTTTCTTGGCATTGAACTTGTCGGTTGTGTTGCTGTCTATGCAGAGTCAGAAAGCTTTTGGATTTTTATTTTGGGGTGAACTATAACTTGAATTAGGCATTTAAACTGTAGGACAAGAGACATTTGTTAAAGGGGTAGTTCACACAAAATCTAGAAGTTCCAAATCTGTATGAATTTCTTTGTTCTGCCGAACACAAAGGAAGATATTTTAAAGAAAGTTTGTAACCAGGCTGTTTTGGGTCACCACTCACTTCCATAGTTATTTTCTTCTCCTACTATGAAAGTAAATGGTGACAGCCTAGTGAACTATTCCTTTAAAAATGCAAATAGCATCAATTCTGATTTCATGTCGAATTTAACAAAGAATTCAGTTGTTTTCTATTTCTTCAACTTTGTTCTGGCAGGTGACTGGACCAAAGAAGACTGAAGGCCATATGTTATTCTGACAACTTTTCTGCATTCAATCAAATTTCCAGACAAAGTGTTGCAGGCAAACACTTAACCTGACCATAAAAAGAATCTGGTTCGCATTACTGCAGTCCTTGAAATACTGTCTGCATTTATGCTACCTGAAATTGTACCAATTTGTAATGTTCAGCTCTCTCTGATTCATTGCCACGCCACAGTGGTTCTGGTGGAGCAGGCACACACTGTGCTGATGAAAGAAAACTGTGACCGATCTCCAATTATCCTTAATTTGTTGTAAATATCGGTTTCAATTACACTGACTCCGACTGTGAGCCACACACTCCAATCTCCAGTTACTTGTTGGAGAAGGTGCATATCATCATTTAAGGTTTGGACAAAGAGCAATTTTTGTGCATAAACACCCTGGTTCAAGTCAAAACAGAAAGGTAAACAAGGCTCAGTTTAAGACTATTTGAATGTTTCAGAGCAAACATTGTGCATTATATATTTTACACACACATATTTATGTATAAAGAGTAATGCATAAAGAGTGACACAAGTGTGTGTGTTTGAGGTTATACCTGTCCTGGTTGTTCGCAGGGCGTCTGATACTCTGCCTGCTGACACACCTCCTTCACTTTCTTGTATTTGGGTAAGTTGTTGTTAGTGTGTTGTGTGTTCAAGTTGCCTCCTGACTCATCTTTCTTGCGCAGGATTTTGCTGGAATGACAAATGTGCTTTGGTGAGTTGCTAGGCCACACTTTAAAGTTGGCAGTCTCACTGAAGTTTCGGAAGCCTGGGAAGCACAGCCATACCACCCAGGTCAGCATCTCATAACTAATGTGTGGTGAGCATTATAGCTTTAACAACACACAAAAACATTGTGACCAAGATCTTCCATGATATATCTGTCCTCTGGAGATATTTGTTCTAGTTAATTAGTCGTAGCTAGTTCTGTTATATTGCATTTAAGACATTTTTGATGTTTGTTAAAGGAATAGATCACTCAAAAATGAAAATGTACTCACTTTACTCAACCTCAGGCTATACAAGCTATGGTTTGTTTCGTAGTCAGATTTCGTAACAGATTTGGATAAACGTAACATTTCACTGTAGAGGATCCATTGGTGAGCAAATGATGCAATGGCGCCGTATTTATGAGTTCAAACAGCTTATAAAAGTAAATTTACATTTTTTTAAATTAATCCACAAAAATCTATAAATTAACAAATATGACATATGCAGTATATATAGAATCTATTATACCACTTCGTCTACATTTTATATTTTTTCACATCAAAATCCACACACATTTGTTTTTAACAGTTTTTGCTTGTAAAAAGTGCTTGATCTGTGCATATGGAAAAAGGATTCATATGTTAGCCAGAAGCAACAGTTCAAAGGTAAAAATGTCCTAATAAGGGGATTTATTTAGCCCAATTTCACAGCAATTCCAACACAGTCTCATGACTGAGGTGATGAAATTGTGCTAATTCGTACAAATTTGTATGACCTCAATCATACGTTTTTGTATGATTTGTCTAAACTCCAGTGACGGGTAGGTTAAGGGGCGGGTTTGGTGTAAGTCATTCGTACAAATTCATATGAACTGGCAACTCGTAAAATATGTATGATTTAGCAAAGAATTTGTACAATTCCTACATATTTTATGAGGTGGCTAATTCGTACAAATGTTTGCTAAATTGTACGTATTTTATGAGTTGCCAATTCAAATGAATTTGTATGAATGACCTACACCTAACCCCACTCTTAAACCTACCCGTCACTGGGGTTTTAGACAAATCGTACAAAATCATAAAAGTGAGGTCATATGAATTTGTACCAATTAGCACAAATTAGCCACCTTGTAAAAAAACGCACAAATTGGTTGTGAGACTGTGTTGGATTTATTACAAACATGCAGCTTGTTGATTATTAATGTTTTCGTTTTATTAGCCGTTTGGACTCTCATTCTGATGGCACCCATTCACTTGCAGTGGATCCACTGATGAACATGTGATGTAATGCTATATTTCTACAACATAATCTACATGTCTGATAGCCTGACGGTGAGTGCATTTCCACAGAACGTCACAAGAATTATTCCTTCCCAGCCAATCCATAAAAACAAATCATAAAAAGTAGAATTAGGATTCTGTCGGCTGAGAGAACCCAGAAATCGAGCAATTCCAGATATGAACACAGTCCATCAAACGGCATGATTTAAAACATTTTATGAAATTCAATACATATTAAATTGTTCATGCTCATTTGGCCTATTTTTACATTTAAAAATGGCTTCACCATCATCTAACACATTTTTCATATTTTAAAATATAAAGAGCTGGAACGCCATTAGGGATCATTCCGGCCCAAATTAACCTCGGCCTGTAAAGGAAATGAAGTGTTCTGCATGATTTCACCACAGTTGATTAATGAAGTACTCACTAATCTGACTTCTCACTAAATGGGAGCTGTCGTAAGAGTGCAAAACAGGTTGAATTAATGGCATTTTGGTATAAACACGCCTCAAGTCCGCAGTCTGGCTTTATACACAACAGTTACTCAGTCACGGAAGCAACAGCCGGCACTGATCAACGATGTGCTTTTTGATTGCGCCATTCCTGAAAAACCTTCTTTCACTTAGCCTTAAGCAGAAACAAAGCAAGGGCTGACTGTGGGAGCAGCAATATGCCATTACGCAGACTGACAGCTATCTGTGAGTGACATGAGGAATGTTAGACCGTGCTTGTGCCCACGGCCACAGATACAATATATAGAGATGTTAAATAGGGTACCCTCAATACCATACCCACATTCCTCACATCAGTCACAGAAATCAAGAGAATCGCTATGCACATGTATCAGGTTTGAGTCTGATACCACAGGTAATATATATTTCCCCTGGGGAAGGATTTTTGGTGAGTTGTGAGTGTCCTAGGTTACTGAAACCTATCCGATAATGAGAGTCTAAAGCCGTCATGTGAATAGCTGAGAACATATTTGATCGAAGATTGTCTGACGCTGTAGTGCTCGGTCATTTTTGTGATATTTTTTTCCCATTTTTAGTGAACAAGGGAGAAGGATATGTGTGCAATGGAATCCTAAAACCATAACATGCACTTCTGATCTTATCTTTTGGCGATTTTACAGTGAAAGCCTGGAATGGTTTGAATCACACGCGGTGAGCCTCCCTTACAAAATAAATCAATTCAAATTTATTTCGCACATTCTGTAGCATGATTGAGAAGAGAGGGGATAATGTTTGCCTTACCCCCGCTCCACGAGGAATGTGTCCCTCCAGACCTTGGGTTTCCGGTTGGGTTTGAATCTGCAAAACGAAAACACAAATATTTTATTTCTCTCTCAGTCTTTGTGTCATTTGCATACCATGAGCAGATGTTTAGCTTGGCCTGAATTATGACACCTTAATCTGCTCAACATCTCCTGCCATCATGAGTGGCAGCAACCCCAGAGCACTTGTTTACCTGCCAGAAACCCCTTCTAAATCAACTCCAAATGTTCACAAACCGTTAAACTCAACTTGAGTTAATTGAATTAAAGCAATAAACAGATACTCCACAGCCATTTATTACACTGGGAATGTGTACATGGATTTGACTTAGCTCACCTATTCCCAGTCTTTTCTTGCTCCAGAAGCTTCAGGACAGATTTGCCGTCCATATCAGGTGGAGTGTCCAGACCAGCTATGTCCAGGATTGTGGGTGCGAGATCAATGTTTAGAACAAGATGGCTGTTTCTGTGTGGTATACAAAAGTTTATGTTATGTATTATAATAAAGAAATTGTGTGTATGAAATGTGTATTATACCATGTTATTAGTACTAATAATATTTTATATATATTGTGCATACGCACAGTACAGTAAATGTATATATTTAAAATATACATTAAAACAAACATAGAAAATACATGTTAATGTTTTTATAAATATTTTTAAATGTAAAAAATACATTTAAATATAAATATGTAATTTAATAGATATAATTTTAAAATTAGTATAATTTAATACATTTTATGTTCGTATATTGAGCATACACAGTAAATTTAAATATTTTAATGTATACATAACTATATAGCAAATTTAAATATATACATGCATAAAAAAATATACATGCAATAATACAATAATATATATTTGTATACATGCATTTTCAAAAATGTGAATATTATATATACACATTTAAATATAAATATTTAATTTAGTATATATTATTTTAAAATAATGTGTTTATGTTTACATATAGTGGTTAAAAAAAATTGTATTATGTATTTTTACATATTGAAATATATTATGTCATTTTTAACTACTATGTGTCAAAATCACAAAATGTGCATTGTACTATAATGCTAATAAATATATTTAAAAAAAATTATATAATTAAAAATAAATTCAATATAATGAATAATATTTTAATGTCATAAATACTGCACTTATTTATTTCTATTTCTATTTTTATTTTTGAATTCTATTTTTAATGCATTATTTTAAATCTATTATGATTTTTATTTTAACAATGAATTTAATATAATATATTAATTAAATAATTTGATACACTTTTTAATATATAATAATTTTTTTTCATTTATTTAAAAAAACTATAAAAATTACCATATTAAATTTTTATATAGAAATAAACACATATAAATAACATATGGATAGAAATGATATAAGGCAAAATGTGCATTTCAAAAACAAGTTGATTTTACCTTGCTCCTGCTTCCACATTAGGACCTCTGACAAAAAACGGCACTCTGATGTCAAAATCATAGGGCATAGACTTCCCCTTGACCAGGCCAAACTGGCCAATATGGTAACCATGATCAGCTGTGTAAATTATATATGTATTCTCCAGCTCCCCAGTGTCCACCAGCACATTATATATCTGTAAAATAAACACACATTTCCTTTCCGTTCATTTACAAACTTTGTTAAATATCCAGAATTTGGAGCCAGAAAGTCTAAACTGCTGACCTTTTCCACAGAGTCATCCACAGACATCAGCGTCTGGAGCCTCTTCCTGTGCAGGTAGTTTGTGAACTCCATGTGAATGGGCTTCATCGGGCCGGTGTACTGCATGATCCAGTGCTTGTCCATGTTTGGTGCGTAGTTATAGCTGGGAGTTCTGCGTGAATAAGCACAACATGCTACTGTGAGGAAAACATGCACCTGTCTGCCATTTCACAAGCACTTGCAGTCGTTGGAGTTGCCTGTTGTATAACATACTTGACAGGCATCAATAACAGAGCAGTCGACGGAAACATACTAATTCTCCTCGCTAGGTGTTTTTCTTGGGCTCACTCTTCATCTCTTCTCACACCATGCTGAGAGTCTCAGGGTTTCTTGGCAGCGTTTAATCGTTTGAGGGTTGGCACATGCATAAGAAAAATAATAGCTTCCCCAGCCTTCGGGCCCAAAATAAAGTTTGTAATAAGTCCAGCAACGACAGGGCTATAACTCATTTGCATCTGAAGTGGAGAATAAAAAGCTGGGTAAACAGGAGGCAGTGGACTTGTTTGTGGAGCTAAGGCTATGAGATGGCCACCTGTTGACTGCAGTTGGCTGAAAGATATGGCCTTCCTTCGCTTTCCAGACCAGACTCTTGTGCCTGGTGTCATAATGAATGATGGCCACAGGAAAGCTTCTTTCTGTCTGAGTGGACGGCTTCTGCCCTCTCCTCCTTAGTCCGTCTTTGTCCGCTCGCTGAACTCTTCACCCAGCTAGAGAGGCACACTAATATACCACACAAAAGAAACCCAGTCTCTTTTCATAGGTAGAGCAAATTTGGAGGTCAAAGGATGGAACTAGTCCAGATTCGACACCTGTCACAAAGCAGGGTGGAGAACTTTGTCTTTGAGATAAAATACTTTGTGTATTTTTTTGTATGTTTTAGCACAGGAAGCATCAAGTGTTTCTGAAATCGCCCTCAATACTCTTTCATTCTCACACAATAGTAAAGTTAGTGAGAAAAAAAACACATACTTTGCCAATATAATTGATCACATGGCATCTGTGCATTTGAGATTATTGGTATCAACTACCACATCAAAAACCTCAAGTGCTTACGCAATGCTTTTCTTCCAGACTGGCTAGAAAATCATCTGTGGCTTTAGTTCACTTTTACATAATGACTCTAGCAGGGCCACCTAGTATGATTTTGTATTATGAATTAATTATAAAGTCAAACAAAGTTTAGACTGTTAAAATAAAATAGTAAAAATAAACAAATAAATAAAATAAAATACAAATTAAATTACTTTTTATTAATTGAATATCATTAAACGTAGACAAAAACTAATAAAGACAAAGTATATTCTATAAAAAAAAAAAATATATATATATATATATATATATATATAATAAAACAATTTCATAAAAATATTTTTACATAAAAGTGAATGTAGAAATTTTACATAATTTAGATATTTTACATAAGCCATATATTATTATGTAAGGTATCTGTTCTATGTAAAATATCTAAATCGGCTTTTATTTCTATTTTACTATATAGTAAGTTATAAATAAAAGTAAATAAATGCTTATTTAAAAATGTATTTATATATTATAACTTTAGCAAAATATATATGTTAAAACAAAATAAACTTGCAAATTAAAATACATAACTAAATAAAAAGTAAATAAAACTAAATTAATAAAGAAAGAAAGAAAAGACAGACAGACACAACTAAAACACACACACACACACACACACACACACATATGCGTGTGTTTATATATATATATATATATATATATATATATATATATACACACACACAAAATATATATATATATATATATATATATACACACACAATTTATATATATATATATATATATATATATATATAATAAAATAAAATAAAACTAAATAAAACCTGATTAAAAAAAACAACAACAAAAAAACCTGAATATATAAACTTTAGTCAGATATATATGTAAAATAAACACATAACACATGCTTAAAATATAAATAAAATATTAATTAATTAATAAATTAAGAGAGAAAGAAAAAAAAAAGAAGAGAGAAATAAAGTTCTTAAGCCATTTTTTCCACTGCTTTTTCTATATTTACCTCTTTATATTTGATGAAGCACCTTATTTGTGTTATTTGGATATGGGTGCTTTTGCTCATTTTTACGCTGATAATACATAAACCCCAAAAAGTGTGTGAAACCCTGCTGCATCACTCCAGAGAACAACCTGCGCCTGCCATCTGTTTCCCTGCTCATTTGGCACAACTTGCCCGGCAACCCTTTCGGCACCAAAGCGCCTTGCCAGCCGATGTGAACCTAGGGGTATCCAAGTGTGATCCATTCAGAGCCCATGCACTTAAAAAGATATTAATAACACAAAAGGGTCTTCTAAGACAATGCATTCCCCAAACCTACATACTAAAAGGCATGATTGATATGAGAAGAGCCAGAATGTAGTGTAGGAAGACAGACTGAAAGGAATGGATAGGCCTAAGGGACAAAAGTGCAATGTCGCCCTGACCAGGATCCTGACATGCCTGAGATGTTAAGGACTTGGAGATGGATGGCCTGTTGCCACAGCGCTGTTTGTGGAATAGGAACCTAGCCACGAAACTGATGATAGTGCAGTGAACCCATCAAGGTCTTGGCTCCGGAGTGAGAACCATAAAAATCTCATCCCCCATCATCTTACTTGGCATGTGCCAGAACTTTACTTGGATGATAGATCACTTTAGTTTCATGGTGGTAGAGTCGAGTGTGAAGTGCATTTGAAAGCACTGTCATCTCTTAGTCTAATTTTAATGGCGTATCTAAATATATGAGGCCACAAAAAATCCTGAAGCTACAAGCTTATATTTACCTGCAAGCCAAAGTATAATGGTTTAAAATTTATAGGAAAATTATCCTCTACTGTTCTACTAAAAAATGCGCCTCTTGGAATATCCTATTATAAATACATACAGAACAATAAAAATATCTAGACTCAACAACTGGAAGGCCAGTGTCTGCTCCAGCAGGGCTTGGCTCTCGGACAGGATGGACTGGGTTCAGTGGAGTTCATGGTTGTCGCTCTAGCAGAGTGTAACTGAATGTTCTGGGAGTCACTCACATGTGCTGGGAAGCGTTTGGGAAGAGCTCAGAGTACTGAGGAGCTGAATCCTCCGGGCCATGAGGCGCTGCATGACTGATCACCATCATCACCGGCCGATGTGGGTACACACGCTTGGACATTCGGAAGTAGTTGATGCTGTCATTGGTGATCAAATCAGTGAAGTAGTCCTGGAACGGGAAGAAAAAAAAAATCGTACATATAGTGTATACTCTTCATATGGTTATGCTTTCTTTCATAGATTGAACAAATAAAGCAAGGGTCAATTATATATATATTTTTTGTTCAGATCTATTTATGTTTATTTTGGAATTTATTTATTTTTTATTAGATTTTCTTTTTTACATTTGTTCGTAAACATTTTGTAAATTATTTACACTTTGGAATTAATTATAAGCATTTCAATTGCAATTCATACATTTTGACTTAAATACGTTTTTTTTTTTTTTTTTTGAAGTATGCATTTGATTTGTAAATTAAAATAAAATTTTATATTTTTGGGGGGCAGGTATAAGGTCAGATCAGGACAAAAATATTTTATAAAATGAAAAAAAAAAAAAACACCAAGTGGTTTAACAATGCTATTATTTCTTGAAATAATATTTTAACAAAAACAATAGGCTTATTATTATATACATAAAATAAAAGGGAAAAAAAAGAAAGGAAGGGAAAAAAAAACTACAGTGAAGTCAACTTCCTTTTTTTACAAGGATGTAAAAAAAAATTAGACCCTCGAAAGTATGCAAATCTGATAATATAGATCATTAATAATAATAATAATAATAAATCATAATTTTAAATATATATTATTAATATTAAACTATGAAATAATAATAATTCTGGTAATAATATAATATTAATTGCAATGCAACTTCCCAAAAACAACTTCAACAAAAACACCACAAAAACCTACATACAGATAGAGTTTTTGTTTTGTTTGTAGATAGAGATAGAGATAGCTAGATAGATAGCTAGATAGATTTATGGCGCAAGTAATGGTTAGGCGTAATGGTTTTTATACTGTACATATCCCCTACACTGACCTTACAACTAAACCTACCCCTTACAGGAAATCATGTGCATTTTTAGATTCTCAAAAAAAAAAATGAACTAATTTTCATAAGCTTGTTTCTTTATGGGGACCAAAAAATGTCCCTACAAGGTCAAAATTTACTGTTAATCTTTGTGGACAATTGGTCCCCATAACGTGATATATACCAGGAGCACACACACTCACACACACACACACACACACACACACACACACATATATATAGTCATTACTTAAACAGTACAACAGTAGAACTAATGCCATGATGCTCACAAGACAGTTCTAAGCACAACAAGGGCGTTGACGGCTTCACTCAATGTTAACAGGGTCTTGGCCTCCATGAGTCTGGTGTTATGACAACATTGAGTTCTCAGTCTTACTGCTATGAGGCAGCAGCAGGAATGTGTACAAGGGTTTGGGAGTCAAAATCCTGTGATACTGAAGCCGTGAGCCCTTTGATGGCTCTTGGTCTGGGCTGGTTGTGGGAAAGTCTCTGCACCCCCCTCTACCCTCCCCATCCCTAAAATACACAGCTACCGGCATCTGTGGGAGTGGAAGTCTTGTGGAAGTTATTGTTTAGAGACGTGCTCACTGAACCTTGTTCCTCTGCATTACAGCAAAACATATCCATGTTAGGTCAGGGTCTCTGTTAAACAACTAATTGAAGCAGCCTGTTTGTTTATATTGGAAAACTATACAGTATCAACTTAAACGTTTCAGTCAATTAGAATCCGAATGCACCTAACATAACTAAAGCATTAAAAATCTTGGACAGAATGAAGACACAAACTGCAACAAACACTTATTGATTTACTTGTTGACTAAAGGTGAGAAAAAGACTACAAGCTAATCTGAAACGCGTGTCATTCTTCACCAATGAGAATAATTTGTGGGTCAAAATTTCTGGCCAAGATGTTTTTCTAAACCTTCATAGCTCTGCCTATCTATTTATTCCTAAAATCTCAATTTAACAGGAAAATAAGTGATCTTAACTAAGGGTTTCCAGGAACCACTTGATCACCTATCAACACAATGTCTGCAAACCTCACAGAGAAATCCTCAGCTTCTTGTGCCTCTCCACTTGTGGGTAACTTAACACCTTCGTCCATTCAACAAGCAGTTTATGAACATCCAAGTAACAGTCCAAACATTTATTTGCTCATCCCTTAGACTGCTGCCAAGTTAATTTATGCCCAAACCATGAAACCTCAGCACAAATTCCACATTCCCCAAAAACATGCTACCTGAGAAACTGCAATAAGAGACTCCATAAACTCATCACTTTGCTCATACAGCAAGGACTTGCACAAGGATGGCAAAAATCACTAGCACTTCACATCTAGCCATACAATGTAGTGTCCTATCCAATGTAAAGCATGGCAATGCAGCGATCATATAGGACTGAGTAAAAAAAATGTAGATTTCTCTATCTTAACTGACTGCCATTTTACGGAATTGTACTTATAATAATTTTGATATAAAACATAGTCCCAGGTTTCAAATTCTGATAAATTTTCTCTGCTTTAATACCAGTTTCAGAACAAATATTTGTATGCTACAGGTATGCTAAAAGGAGCACCACTTATTGAAATCCAAGTTTGATAATGAATGTCACAGCATCACATTTACCTACAGTTACCATAAATTTGTTAGTCAGCTGTTTTTTTTAAATTTTTTTTTATAATATATATATTTTTTCTTTGTATATAATTTTTCTAATTGTAACAGTGTAGTTTAAGGATGTGTATATTAATTAGCTTTAACATTTTAACCTTCAACATTATAGTAATGTAATACCAACAGACTCAATTGAAAAGCTTATGAATCAGAATTGAATTGTAAAATGTGTGTTAAAACCCATCTCATGAATTTGCGTTTCAATGGCATGATTTTTTGTTTCTATTTAGTATACATAAAAGGACTTTGGGCGTGCCTGATATGCAATTGGTATTTAGGGGTGTTGGGTAGGTGTTATACATAAGCCAAAACGAGTATTATATGGACATGAAAACAGCCTATTATATTCACACCAAACACATGCATATGGGATGCAAGTCAAAGTCATTTTCCACATATAAATAGTACAAAAAATTGAAAAAGAATGGCAGTGTTGATACATTTTCATGAAACCAGGCACAATTTTGTGCTCAAAATGTTGACTTAAGTAAAGAATGTATACAAATGACATAGTATTTACAGCACAAACACTAGAAGTACACCAGTCTGAACATAGTCCAAATGTCCATGCTATCAAATCAGCAGAACAGAACAGTAGTTGTTTACAAAAGGAACTTTACCCTTGGAACAATGTCTCTTTTTCTACCAAGTTTTATTCAGTGTAACCACCAGATGATACACAAGACACTGACGTACCTCCCCATGCCTCCTTTAATCTAACCACATTCCATGTGGAGTCAACCGTCCCAAATTTGATATGTAATTAGAGGCTTGAAATTAGTTGCGTACAGACCATACAATTGAACATAAACTGAAAATTGCATTTAAAAAAGCTCTTGGCATGGTGACAGGGCTGTGAACTTATGTGACCAAGCACACATACCTTGGAATAATCTGCGCCGTGCTTCTCCTTGTTCCCATTTCGACAGACGGTGTAATTATAAAAACGGGAATTTTTGATCAGCCCCACCCATTCGCGCCACCCAGGTGGGATGTAGCTGCCGTTGTACTCATTGAGGTACTTCCCGAAGAAAGCTGTGGGACAAAATAAAGAAAAACATAAACTTGAATCTGTGTTCAGTGAGGTAGGCACAAAGACTAAAATTATCATTTACGACAAGCGTCTCAAAACACTGCCTTTGAACAGTGCTTGTAAATGTCTCTCTGCATTGTATACATGTCTCCTCTACCCTTTCCCCTCTAAGCTAAGCCAAAACATCTTGCAAAAGAGCCGGGCAAACAGCCAGTCTGCCCTGGAGAGTTAATTGTAGACTAACACATCAGCTGGAAACCACAAGCAGTGGTGAGACCTGAACCCCTGTATTCAGGGTCAGAGCGTGCTGTCACTCAAGAAATAGCACAGGGCCACTGGCACGTTTAGCTCCATATTTAACTTCCACAAACCAGTCAAACTGAAAATTCTTTTTTTTTACCTCTAGGAACAAACGAGAAAGCAAAATTCCAGAGAAATTGCAGAACACTGTCAGACAAATACATTTCCGTGGTGAAGTGGGAAACTGTAGTATTTTTACTATTTACAGTAATACTAACATTACTAAGAATAATAAAAAATTTTTTTTACAATATGTACAATACAGGTATAGTTGTATGTAGTAAGGTACTTGGGTAGTAAGGACAGCTTGTTCAAATGTCCCAAGACAAAAAACATTTTGGTTTTAGGACAACTTTGATAAAAGGTTTTGATCCACTTTGAATGTTGACTACCGTATATTGTTAATTTTATACATAAATTTTTTTCACTGCAAAATTGCAGTAGAGTAAAATAAAATGGTCTGCTATTTTTAATATTAATATTTAAATTGATGACTTAATATAAAACAAAGAGCTAATAATGCACACCTAACTCAAAAGTCTGAATTAATAAATATATAAAAAAATAATAATAAAAAATCTTTTATTCATTAAGAATGTATTTGAAGATTCCTATGAAAGCCCGTTTTCGCCACTGAATAAAAAAATACAAAGAAGGTTATAGCAATTTTCTCACAATTCCCAGATTCCCAATAATGTTTTTCCCCAGAATTGCATGCCAAACCCAGTTGGAAGTTATAAAGTCAGAATTGCAAATTATAAAGTCATAATTAAGAATTGCGATAGATACTGTATAAAGTCAGAATTCAGAATTGAAAGATATATAAAGTTGTGACTTTATAACTCCAAATTGCAAGTTTGTATCACGCAATTCTGAGAAAAAAGTCTCAGTATTTTTTTTCCCAGTGGCGGAAACGGGCTTGCATAGATTCTTCCCATTCTTTTTCCTTAAATATTATAAATATAAATTTAATAATTAAATAAAATCCAGCTTTGGTGAGTGCAAAGGTCTTTTTAAACCTTAAAAAAAATCGCACCCATACTTTTAAATGGTAATACATGTCTATTTGGCTTGGGTGAACAACATCCATGACCCAGTACATGATGGAAGCAGGATCCTACTCAGATCGAGCAGGTCAGAATGAGTTAACTGTCTCTTTGTTTGGTTCCCTACCTGTTCGATATCCAGTGTTGTTGAGATAAACAGCAAAAGAGCGTGGCTCATGCTGAGCTTGCCAGGAAGGTGAAGAACAGTTCTCGTTGTTTGTGTACGTGTTGTGGTTATGGACATACTTTCCAGTCAGCATGGAAGAGCGTGATGGACAGCACATGGGCGTAGTTACAAACGCATTTGTAAACGAGGTCCCACCATCCTCCATGATCTTGCGAGTTTTGTTCATCACCTGCAATGAGCCTGACACAGCAAGCAAGACAAACGCATGTTCAGTATAACAGTTTAAGAAGTTCAAACCTCAACATGTCTTATTATAAAACAAGCTGTCAAAAGTAGCCTCTAATAGTGTTCAATGTGGAGAAGGATCCCTGCAGTTCTGTGGCAATGCAATGACTGGCTGTGGTTCCACTACTTAAGAGTCCCTTAGCCTCTCAGATGTCTGATGGAAGCCATTAAATATTAAAAAAGGAAATAAGTCAAACCTGTGATGACAGTCTGAGATTGAGACCTATTGAATGGTATGCTCTCACAGGAAGGAACCTGATCCAGTGACAACAGTTAGGCTTACATTATGGGACAGATACCAAGAGAGACTAACAAGCAAACAAGCTAAATGTTCCTGGGAGTGACGTTCGAGAAGTCTCAAGGCTTTTCTTTCCAAGGCTGAGTTAATAATGAACAACTTAAACAGATCTCCGGAAAACTTTAGTGACACAATACGTTTTAACTAGCTAAATCTCCTCAATAAACTCTTAACCAGCTACATTAATTAAATATTTTAAGGTAAATTCTGCATGAATGTGAACCTCCAAGGTTAAGACAAGACATTTCATAACTTCGTCCGCCATTATGTTGGTCATCAGCATTATCCAGCATCAGCTAAGTTTGGTTATTGTTATCCACCAGCTAGATCAGTGATAAAATCATGCTGGTTAAAGATGGTCTTTCCAGTTTTTGTCTTGTTTTCCCAAACAGATATGTAAACCATGTTGCCAACAAATTTTTTAGAGTAAGCTGCTAAAGGAAGGTTGATTTGTTTCAAAATGTTGCTTAATTTTGCGTTGTGAGTACGCATTGACATCACAACTTCATTGTGTTGCAACATCAAATCTCAGCAAAAATACATATTTTATACATGTTAACTTAGATTTGTTTGTAAAATAATGTGCATAATATAATATTAAAATACATAAGTGTAAATACTGTAAATTGAATTATTGAACAGCTAGTAAACTAGTAATACTACACATTCTCAGCAATTATGCTTTAAGCAATGTATTAGTAGTTATTTAGTATGCCACACTAAGAAAAGTCTGTAAAAATAGGAGACAATTTACTTCCATATTGGTTATATAGCCAATATTTTAAATTAAACAATGTGTTAGATAATGTCCTAGAAAATTACCAGTATATTTTAAATTTTTCTTATAGTGATTTCTTATAGTTCTTTTTCTTTTCTTATCTGATCAGTAGTCACAGGTACAAGCTATGTATCATAAATTAATAATTATTAAACTATTATTATTACTAAATTGAAAATGAAAAACAGCAGCTGAACAAAATCAAAAACAAAATCTTACAAATATTGAACTGAAAACTGCAAATTCAAACATCCAAATCAGTGAGGGGAATGATATTTGGTCTACAATTCCATTCCCATGCTTATCCAAGTTTCATTATGGTTTTTGAGGATCTCTACAGTAACTTTCCAGACTTGCTGATTCATAACTATTGCATGCCGAGCACCGACAAAGCCACAAGAGATGTCTCCACCTCATTCGTCTGCGGAACAGATGGGTTATTAATGATGAATTGCATCTGGTATACTCACCCAACTCCACATCCTGGTCATCTGTCATGATAAGTATGATGTTGGGTCTGATGTTCCGTCGGTCACCTTGAACCCGCCCACGTAGTCCCTGACCACGGGTGGTGAAACCAAAGCAGACCAGTGGGGCGGCCAGGACCATCATCCAGGCCAAGCTCACCAGCTGCATCATGGGACTGTGTGAACACGAATCAGATGGCTGGAATCCTCACAACGTAATCTGTTTAGAAAAGAGCAAAGAGATTTTAGTGTTTTGGGGTTTCTAAAAAGGTCAAAACAAATGTTACTATGGTTAACAGAAATTGGACAGACTAAAAAGAACCACTTTTCCTTCCTTCGCAAGACAAATGACAACTCCAGATCCTTGTCTACGACTTCCAATAAATCATTTACATCTGTTTTTAAGCTCACTATCATCTTTTGTCACGAGAAGAGCAACAGACGATTAAAAAAAAAATTACTAAAAAAATAAAACATCACAAACCTTGAACTAAAAATAAACATAAAACACCGTTTTAAAGAAATCAACACATGTTTTAAAGTTCCAGCATATTTCCAGGATGTCCGCCCACTAAAATAAACACACAAAAAGATACTTAATCTTAAAAAGGCTTGAGAAAAATTGCAACTTAATCAACATAAAACACTATTACCCTACCTGTAAAGTTCTTAGCTTAGTAGTGTCACATGTGGCGTCACACACCCAATATCTTTACTTCAGTCCTGCAGTCATATTTAGACACTTTCTTGAAGTCAGAAAGGCCTGGGTGTCTCTCCGTGCGTGCAGACAAGCCAGCTCTTTCTCTCTAATCAGTCACACTCCTTCGGTATCACTGAAGGCTTGCTATTGGCTATTAAGAGCTGCACTGTCCCACACCCAACCAATCACGTTTTATGACCAAGTTGTCATTCAAAAGGCCCAAAGCTTGTGACCCCTAGCGGACACCCGGTGGGAATTACGAAACCAGTGAAGGCAGTTCAGGGGAGAGGGAGAGGGTTCCGCTACATTAACCCTTGTGCTGCGGTCGCCAGTCACAGGTTTACACGGCATGGCATTCGCTCTACACCAGCAAAGATTTTTATGTTACATATTCTATAGACATGCTTCATTTCATAAAATGCATGTCTTGGGGTTACGTCTTGTAGTTGCTGTACTATTGCATAAGGTAAAGTCATTTTTCACATTTTCATTTTCCTGATGGTTGGCTGTGTGCATAAAAGGGGGTTTGATTGATGTACCCGTCTAATTTCTTTATGAGTTTATTGTATAAACCTTATGGAGGACCACATTGCTTGTGGCTCCATGCTGATCTTTGTCTCTGATCAATGAGCTGTTAACAGTATGGCCATTTATGCACCTGAGCCTAGTCACATGCCATTCATTTGGCCTGATAATTTTGCTTGGGAGTGTAAATGACCCGATTTTATACTTGTGACAAAAAGACCAGTGAGAGTCAAGAAAAAAAGTGAGTAAATTAGAGTCAGCACTGGTTTTACAGTATCAAGTCCAGGCCAATGTGTCCACATATTCAAACTAACAATACTCTGTTTGAAAGATGGAAATTCCCTTGAGAATTAGTGACGTGAATCAAAATCATATGAGGATAAAGCAAGGATGTAACCATGTCTTGGACATTGGTGGGGAAAAAAACAAATGGGTGTTGTTGTGACAAATTTTATGGAAGTTAAAGAATGTATATTGGTGCCTCTCAGTCATGTGTCGCACGGTTATAGCTGGTTCAAAATGCGGCAGCTCGGCTCCTCAAGGGGAAGAGTAAGTGTGAACATATTACACCGGTTTTGATTTCACTGCATTGGCTCCCGGTCAAGTACAGAATTGATTTTATAGTTTTGATATCGGTTTTTAATGCCCTCCGGAATCAGTCCCCACGATACCTAGCTGATTTATTACACTTGCCCACACAGCCTAGATTACTTAGATCTAGTAACTCTGATCTACTTTATGTTCCCAGAACCAGACTCAAAAACAGAGGTGATTGTGCTTTTGCGGCAATTGGTCCTAGGTTAATGGTCTTCCACCCTATATCCGATCCTCTCAAACTTTGTCAGTTTTTAAGTCTGCCTTTTAAGTCTGTTTAATGTTCCTCAACCTAAAGCTTGTTTTGTATGTGAATTCCCTTTTTTTTAAATTTTGCTTTTGTAAAGCACTTTGCTCAACATGGGTTGTTTTTAATTGTGCTATATAAATAAACGTAATAAAACTTAAAACTTGGTAAAGGAATTTAAATGAATGATGGAAAGTAAAGCAGTAAAAGAACTACATTGTACGGCAAACTTTCTGCAGAAAATTATTTTATATTAAAATAGCTTAATGCTGAAAATGGCTCTGTTATTGTTTATTTTTAACTGAAAATAGTTTTGATTTGACAATCAAAGTTTGTTTACTTTGCATCACTGAATATTATTGTTGGTTGTTGAACAATAAACATTAAGAAATCTTGCCAATAACTTGCACTGATAACATTCACAAAAAAAAACATAATGCTGTTATCCAACTTCAAAAACCAGCATGATATAAACGGTCTATAAACAGTCATCGTAAGGACTGATCCCAATAAGAAAATAAAAACAACGTTATATGGATTTGGAACAACACTAGGGTGAGTAAATAATGTAAACTTATTTTCAGTGGGTGGACCACATGATGTCCGATAAGGAGGAGCTGTTGAGCGGAAAACCATGTGCTTGCCCTCTTCCATCATTGTGCAGATGATGGGCTGCCTCTCAAATGGGGCTCTAAGTGCTTTTTTGGACAGCGTGGTTTTCAGACAGGCAGCATGAGGGATCGTCGGTCCAGTCACCCTGACAGCACTGTGCAAACACTGGCGCTGTTTAGACAAACCCCTGGTGCTGGGGATGGCAGGGTCCAGTCAGACCAGAATGTGCACGCGTACACGCACTATGACTTTCAGATCTCATCCTCTTAAGGCCCAAAAATTATATAGAGAAGTCCCTCAAACGCTCATTCATACGCATGCTAATACGTATACGAAACTGACATTTCAGCATCGGTGTTCAATTTAAAGTGCTAAATGAGTCCTTTCACTGACATTCAAATGTGACACTATGAGATGAACTATTGTGTGATGTGAGTCCAGCAACTTGAAACTAACATTTACAACACCAGTCCACATGTAAAATTAAGAGCCAATGCTGTGCTATTTAGCCCAATCATGTGTTTCTCAAGCAACCCTGAATTAAACTGTCTCTGCCCTCAAAGATGACACATTCACCCTCATTCTAGCACTGTAATTTTAGAATACAGTCAACCCAAAATAGCTCTTCTATTTTCCTCCCTGGAGGGATAAAGGGTTGTAAATTATAATTTAGTTTTAATTACCCTCATTACTGTGAAAATGTGTTCCAGTTGGTGGCACTGGCAAGATCATAAACCACTACTTTTCTCTGAAGCACGAGTCCTCCACTGACCCTTTGCCTACGAAAAACAGACCTGCTATCCTCCATTTACATGAATAATAGGAAACAAAGCTTCCACACTTCCATGACTCTCTAACACTGAATCAGCACTGGGCTGGTATGCAAAAATGATGCGATGTTTGTGTCTGAAGCCTTCAGTGGAAAACCTGGCGACTTCCTCTAGCTTAGACAAACTGTTATTTGGAAAATGTGCTTGTAATGTGCAGAACAAAAAGTACTTCCAATTCACTTGCTTTAAACATTATGCACATTTTTAAATGTCGGTTTTATTATAGTACAGTGAGATATAGTGCCCAGTACTAAGTTTTACTCCTGCAATGAACAAGTTAGAAGATGGTTTTGCTAGACCATGCTGTTTGAAAAAGTAAGCAAAACAAACAAACAAAAAAACAAAAACAAGGGGTAAAGACAAATTGTACAAAATCATATGTGAGTGAGGTCATAAGCACAAATGCACAAAACAAAATACTGCCCGACAAAAAATCCTTTAAATAAATAAATTAAAATGCACTTATAAACTATTTCATAATAGTTTTATAACAAACCACAGTAACTTAAGCCGTTCAGGCTCTTGCTCACATCTGCTGAGCACTGTGCCTTGTATTCCTGCATTGCTGAGAACACAAGAACGCTTTCTTCTAGGTCACAGACAAGCACCAGCGCAAGCATCGTCCTAGCCCTTAATGTTTTTAGGGATTAGAGGAAATGACCCAGTAAATTAGCCTCTACTGTACTAATCAGGGCTAAACTGGGGGAATAATATTTGGGACTTATTAAGAAAAAAAAGGTCTTGAAGGTTCAAAGGAGCAAAACAAAAAGGCTACTATTGGACTTTTCAAGTCTGACACACAGCTGCCAAAAAATAACCCCATATGAAAGAGGCGCAATTTTCAGATTAATAGATGACAGGACCAGGGCCCTTCAGTGTGATCCAAAATCTGTACTTTTATGATTTCACTATGCTTTCTGCCCCCCTCCGTGCATACTAAAGGCATCCAGCCCCCCTTCCTAGAACCACAAAGCGGTGTTTTCTAGCATGTAGTGCTATCAGAGACAGCGGCTCAGAGGTTCTTGGCAAGAAAAAAGCCACCACTGCTGCCTGTGGTGAAGGACCAGACCACATACTTCCATGCGCCCTGAACCCCCTTTGACCCACGTGGTAATGTGGGGTGGTTAACCCAAACCTCAAGCACCTGGACTCTCAAAAGAATTTCGGAAACGAGTGCTGCAGAAATCACAGGCGTCACAGGTAAGGATAGATGAGTTCCTGAGGAAGAGGCCACATGATTAAGATCAGAATGTCATGACCTGGCACATTCTTTCCAACCGCGCTGGGTTTTATAACATCTAGACTGCATCACGAATAGTCTGGTTTCTGTCAATCCTTCGTCCAGGAAGACAAAAATGGCAAGGCCGCATTCGTAACATGTGCGATCAGCTTCTAAAAATCACTTAAATGAAAGCCCTGATCCCTGTCAGCTTGAAATAATTCCTTTTAAACCAGAGCACCATGCAAGAACTCGTCCTTCACCATGGCAAAGTTGTTTGTGCATCTTCATTGCAAATGAGAGTCCCTTGTGAGCCAAGAACAAGCATAAACCAAACCAGATGGCACCGTTAAATAGTAAGTCATCCATTCACAAATGCAAGGTTTCCATAGACAAAGACCGTCTCGAGGGCTAATCCTCCTTTCCATTCCCTCACTATAGAGACTTTGCTCGCTCCGTGTTCTCCACAGAATGTACCTGTACAGAAGCCAAGTCACTGGAGGACAATCAGCAGTAAGAACACTTGACAGTTTATTGGTTGTGACAGTTGCATTTTAATTATCAAAGAGTCCAAGGCAATTTTTTTTTTTTACTTTCACAACGCTGTTTAAGTGATTTTTACAGGACGACTCAAAATATCCAATAACCTGACAGATATCATTGAACTAGGTTTTCTGAAACATCACCTGTCACAGATGTCAACATTAAAAACAACATTGAAGAAAACTTGATAATTAAAAAATTGAAGTTAATTCTTTTTTTTTTTTTTATGATTTTTGTTCCACAAAAGAAAGATGATTTTGGGATGACATGAGATTAAGTAGAAGATGATACACATTTTTGGGTGAAGTTCCCCTCACTTGGGTGATCTTCTGGAAAGTTTTACATGGCAAAAGACAGGCTGTTTGGCTATTATTGCACATAGAGGACAGTTTCCGCAGAGGCTGTTTGCATATTTCTCTATGTTGATTATTCCCATTGGGGGAGAAATGATTACTTAGCCACAGAATTTTGAGGTTTGTATTTTGCAACATTTCTCTTTTTAAAATCAGCCAGGACTTTGCTGCTAGTGAAGGACTGTGGTCAGGCACACCGCATGAGCCTCCATCAACAAGAGCCATCCACCCACATGTGACCAAGGAAGGCCAACAAAACTAGTGTGATGCGACCAATTTTAGAATGTGCCCTCAAATGTAACATTGGACCCCACTGGACTAAAATACATCCGAGACATTTTTCAAAATATATGTTCAACAGAAAAAAAGAAAATCAAACAGGTTTTCAGAACAACATGAGAGAATTTTCATTTTTACGTGAACTTTACATGGCAAAAACAGGGAAACAGTTTGAATACAGAGAATATATAGAAACTGCACACAGATGAGTTTCGGCAGAGGCTGTTTACTTATGTTTGTATGCTGATTATTCCCATCGGAGGGAGAAATGATTACTTGGCCAAAGAAATTTAGGTTTGGATTTTGAATGTTTCTTTATTTTAAACCGTTCAGGACGTTGCTGCTCCATCCACAGTGTTAAAACCTACAGTATTTTGGCAGAATTTGACTGCCACACCGCATGAGCCTCCATCAACAAGAGCCGTCCACCCACATGGGAGCGAGGAAAGCCAACAAAACTAGTGTGATGTGACCAGCTTTAGAGTAGGTACCCAAATGTAACACTTCTTTGCTTAAATCAACTTCGGGGAACATTTTGTTCTCACTGCTTGAACAGACAACTAATTATGTGGTAAAATGAATGTGGAATCTGACTGAAGTGGATTGAGTTTGTTCTTGTATCACTGGACCATTTGGACTAATCATTACAGAGTGAATGGATACCAACCTGCCAAATGACTCACACTCAAACACATTTTATAAATGGGAAAACCATGTGCAACTTTGCTACTCTGCCTGAAAACTCATAGGTGAATTTTTTTTTTAGATTACAGTCATTGTAATAAAATTCAGCTGATGAGTACGTCACAATCCTATCTGTACCAAGTATGCAAGAGTTTCTCAATCATACTAGATTTAGAAATGCAAAACATGCATAATAAAAATAAAAAATCTAGAGATTACACACATACACCTTAAATTCATTTGATAAATAAATAAAATAATTCATAAATAGAAAATTATGAATTAATTTAAACTCTAATATCTAACACCAAAGCCTAATGACATTTTGATGTTTCTCAGCAGTTCCAAAGCACCCAAAATATTTTAGCAATGAATTTAAAACTAATGGTCTGACCTGATTTTTACAGCATTTCTACAAGAGAAAGCCTCATTTAATACATTTGAATGACTACATTAGTTACATGACAAAAGCCACCTATAAAAGCAAAAGCTTTGCCCTGGTAGTCCAGCAACCCCAATGGGAGGAGTCTTCCAAAAAAAGTTATTTTAAATGCAAGGCCGTGTGAGATTGAAACATCCCATTGATGTTCCAGGGTAGTTTTTCTCTTTGGCACTTACCATGTTTGTGTACGTTTCTAGAGACTTGACTTGTGCTGAAGGAACAGAAGCTTTTCTATCTGCTGGAACAGCTGAGCAAACTGCCAAAATCAAATCAAATCAGGAGTGGCAGCAGTTGTCAACAGTGTAATGCCAGCCAGCGTAAAAATGCCACTGTCCAAATAAGAGCACATGCCATATGGATGCCTGTAGGCCAAAGTTCTCCATCCTGACAGACTTATCTAGTGGTTTCTAAAGAAATGGACTAAAACAACCAAATTCTAGTGGTTATGTAGTATTAAAAAAAAAAAAAAAGCCTAGAGCGTTAGAAGGTACACATGAACTACTATGAACTATTACTTCATTTTTTTTTTTTTCTTTTTCTTTTTCTTTCTTAGAGGCTTTTATGAAACACATTTCAACTGGGTGTGGACTATGATTAGCAGAGAATTATTAGTGTTTAACCACTGACATGAAGGCTTTGACAATGTACGAATAATAGTGACTTTCTTGAAAACAAGTCTTATGCTAATCTCCAACAGAACCCAATAGAGAGTGGGGGCTTTAGGGTCCTGTTACCTGAAAGAGCCCATCTCATTCGTTATTAATGGATGTAAATGTCATTAAAATAATCTGCCTTCCGCAGACTTCAAAGCCTTGCAGGAAACAGGAATTTGGACCAATGGAATATAAGGGCTAACCAGCATGAAACAATAAATAAAAACCTGTCAAGCGACAGCTGGTTAGGAGAAAAATCCGGATTTAGATGGCAGAAAGAGAGTATTAGGACAGTGGTAGACAAAAAAGATTGAGTAATTTGTTCTCCTGTAAACTTCTGCAGACAGTTTGAGCACTTAGACTTTGAAAGATTGATGGCATGGCCACTTTAGTTCCTGAAGCTGCCAAGCTGCTTTGCCATCAGCTGCAGCTGGGTGTATGCGAGACCGGTGTCACTGGAGAACCTGTTAATGTGAGCTGGCATTGCAGTCAACCATGCCGTCGCTCAAGGACTCCATCCACTGGGCCCCACTCGCACCTTAAAGCCCACCTAAAACCCCTCTTTAATCTCTAAACTAAGCACACATCACTACCTCTTATTTCTGAATGCCAAGGCAGGGGGGCTAGAGCAAGTTTTATGATTTTTCCATAATCCAATATACTAGCAGCAGAGAGGCCCCCAAAGTCACGCTGTCTGAGAGCAACGACGGAGCTATGGGTGACCCGTACCGAGGCAAACGTGACTCTCAGTGGGTGCTGTGCAGCATCTCAACGACTGTGTGAGAGAAAGAGCGAGCAGGCTTAAACACACAGGGTGCAGAATTCAGAGCTAAGCAAATTCCATTCAACTCCTCCTCGGTTTGGCTTTGGGAGAGATTAGCTTTCTCTTATGAAGGCCCAACTCATTAGCCACCTGCAAAGTCGGCACAGCATAACCCAGTTAAAGCTTCAGACCTCCTCGACATTCTCCAGCTACTTACCCTGCTGTTTAAATGCAAGTACAATCGGACTGCGATTGCCAGGTAAGACTGAAATCAGCTCTGACCAAATTTGCCAGCATCCAAACGGAGATTCTTCCTGGCGTTTTTGCTTGAGTTGAAGCAGCTGAAGCAAGCCATCCTCGCCTCTCACGGTCAGCTGGGAGGTCTCGCTGGAGAGGTTTTCAGGCCATTCCTTTAAGTATGTGGTTAATGAAAGAAGCAAAAAAGCAGATCTCCAAAGACAGCATAATGGAGGAGGGGCAATGTCAAACATTTGGCCTTTGATCAACTCGGTATATGACAAATAACAGAGAAACAGACACAGTAAAAGCATTTTACGGGTCCTTGGTGGGAGGGGGAGAAAAATTAATTACAGCTGCAACCAGCCATACCATAATAAATGTGCTTCTTTGTCTCAAGAATGCTCTTTCAGAGCCTTGACATTCAGTTCATATTCTCCACAAAACATACATCACTATGAGAAAAAAAACAATTCACTTTTTATAACTCTAGATACAGATTCCAATATAAAACCAGTTAAAGAGAACCTCTCAGAGTATGCGTTTCATCTTAATTTCTTTTTTTTCCCCTTCCCCTCACCACAGTGGCAAATACACCAAACACATTAAAATGCCACATAAAGAAAATATTCAAATTGCTTCAGTGAATTTCCACTGACGTAACCATCCTGAATAAATAAATCAATGTCTTTTCCATGAAAACAGCAGCCAGCTCCCACATGAAGAACATGGAGCCAAGCAAATCTGTTTGAGCTGGAGTATCCTTGCTGCTTAAGTGATCCTAATATTATATGTGCCGTTCGCTGACTGAAGACGCGTGGCACCATTACAAGCCTGAAGACATAAATCAATGCCACCAGGCCACATCTATGCCATGGGGGTTCCACGACTTGGAGGCCAATTTGTTGTTGACATGGGCAGGCGAAAAGACCTGGCCACAGATGTATACAGATGTAATGACCCATCTGATATTGACTGATGAATATTCCTACTAGAACACTTGTCAAAACAAATTAGCACAGCTTATTCATCTTCAAGGAAGATGGTAAATCTAGGGTTTCATGCACTTAAAGTTGTGATGCTAATCCAATAAAATTCAGTCAAACTCCAGAAGTCATAAAAGGGCACAGGTGAGACTGAAGAGCAAAAAATTGGGTCAAAACAGAATTAGAATGAGATTCCTTTGACTCCTGAAGTTAATGAGCTAAACTGTATTGTGTTCAATTCCCAAATATAAATAGTTGGTCTACTGGCTTGCGAACACAGAAAGCCTCACCACTGGAACAAATGGCTTGTCTGAAAGTGGAGAGAGTGTGTTACTCTATTTAATGCCAGGATCAGCTTTCAACTCACAATTATTTGCACCTTGAAAGACAAAGCAATGTAAGTGCACAGCACAGGGCTTTACATGTAGTCAAACAGGTCAGAGAGCACATATTCTGTGCTGGCAAAACCACCAGCACTTTCCAGTGGATGTGTCCATTTGAGAGTCTTCCTCTTATAGCGGCAACCTGAAAGCTGAACGTGTACAAAGTGGCGCTTAGGAACAGAATTCCAGACTGTTTTTGGGAGGGGTAAGTGGGTGGATGGAGGACTCTGTCAGCAGGCCCCAGTCAGAGCATTTCTGTCCTAGTGTGAAATGGTACACTTCCAGAATGCAGGGCATGTACAGACAGAATCTCTGCAGAAAGACACAGACTATGAGAAAACCCATCCCTGACCTTATCCTTCACTCTCTGCTATAGACACCAATGGGGTGTTTCTCATGAAAGGAAAGAAAAACCCTATTTGTTATCCATCTCTTCAGCCACAAGAAGAAATGCAACCTGTAATTTGTACTCTGATGCTCCCTTCGCCAGTGCTTCAGGCGTGAATGCGTGTGGCTTTTTTCGAAGCGTGCGATCACATAATTTGTAACGTAATTAACTCTGAGTGCACTGGCATTTTTCTGACACCTGTACTTACAGGTCACGCCCCATCCACAGACTATATGATCTTTTCATTTTCAAAAGAAGTGCAGGCAAATATTCACATGCATTTACGAATTCACAGCCAGCAGACCAAACCTAAAATGCTGAGTGCCAGAGAAAAACATGCCATATGTAAATGAGCCTGAGCAGAGCTCTGGAATGCCCTCTGGGAATCTCAGCTGGCCAGTCTCTTTCCTATGGTTTCAATCTAAGAGTGAAAAATATAACATGTATATAAACTTATAAAAAAAATATAGTTAAAAATAAGAAAGTCAAACTTTGATATAATCGCTAAGTCAAAGAAATAAAGTTGCAGTCAAAAAAGAAACGTGAGATGACAGTTGGGATTATGAAAGAAATTCATTTTAAGAAATAAACAGTCGCAATCAAAAAGTATCAATTGATGAGAATTTTTTTTTGAGGTGGTCACAATTTTGAGAAGTCAGAATATATATACACACACACATATATATATATATATATATATATTTTTTGCGCCTTCAGAAGTTTTATATATATATATATATATATATATATATATAAAAAACTTCTGAAGGCGCAAAATAAGAGATCAAATCAAGTTTTGCTTTTTTAGTTAAGCATGCTTTCATACTTGTCCTGGAACAGTCAAAACCTAAAATAGAGACTGGCTTTATATTCCTTTTGTATCATAAAACATATGTCAATGAACAAAAAACAAAATTTTGGTAAAATTAATTAAAAGAGTAGAAAACCAAATTCAATTTCCCTACCCTTGATCTACGTCTAATTTCTTCACTGCCACATCGATCACACCATGGCAACCAAACAGGAAAACCACAGAACCACTTCATTTGGATGGTACGGCTCTCCAGTGACTTACATGTTGTGCTCTGGCGAGACAAATCCAAAGCAATTAAAGGTTTATAGGCATTCCACTCAAGAGTAAGCCACAGCAGAGGTCAGACACATATCCCAATAGTAAAGACGAGAAAGAGACATGAAAGAAAAGTCATTCAGCAACAGAATATGTTTGAGTCTAGATATGTTGCATGCTTAGAGCTGTCATGTCCAAAAGAGGCCATTATGGACCCACTCAATTTGTTCCTGCAGTAGTTGAAGAAAAAAAAAAAAAAAAAAAAGTAAAAAGGGTAGAAGGTTACATTTCTGAAAGCGACGCATGCTGTCTTTTATTAGGTGAGCTGTCAGCAGAGCTGCATGCCTACTCATCCCCTCCAGTTGGTTCTCTATTTCAGTTCTGAATTAGTGGAGTATAAAAGCATCACCCCCTGGCCACACCACCTTTTTGAGTCTCCTTCACTCCAATGCATCCTGACGGCTGCTTAATTGCATGTGATATATTTTCATATTTCATATATTTTCTCTTTTTCATTCAACTTTAAATAGGATTGCCTGTTCCCTAAAACATCGTACACTGGAATTGTCATTGCATCCATGAGAATGCCATCCATGGGCAGGTAAGAACAGGCTAGTTTCTGTGAGAGTGCATGTGGTAGCAATGCAACTTGCAACTTGAAAATGTGTACGAATAAATGGGAAGGCTTGGGGCAGCACAATGGTGGTTGGACCCTTTGACCTCCCCTCCTAGGCAAAAGCTTCCGAGCTCTTCCAATAAAAAAAATGAAAGGCTTCAACTTGGATGTGGCTAGTCCATCCCAATCCTCCACAATGACTCCTCTAGAGTGACCCAGTACTGAATGTTCAGAAGATCTCTAACACCGTCCATTCTTTGGATAAGCAATTAAACACCTATGCCTCTATTCTTGTCAGTCTGCTACAATGTTAACGAAGATGATCAATAATGACTGTAATGGCTCCATTACCTTACCAATTGTAATTATCCCAAGGAGTTCAAGTGTCCAAGTTGCACCTAGAACAGGGCTGTTCAAACTTGGTCCTGGAGGGCTAACATCCTGCAGATATTAGCTCCAACTTGCCTCAACACACCTGCATGGAAGTTTCAAACATGCCTAGTAAGAGCTTGATTATCTGTTCTGTTTAATTAGGGTCTAAGCTAAACTCTGCAGGACACCAGCCCTCCAGGACCTAGTTTGAACAGCCCTTATCTAGAACTTAAAAAAAGTGAAATATAAGGAGACACCATTTGGAGTTCCTCCGATTGACCCATAGCCTTAATCTTTAAGAACCCCTAGATACCTTCTGAAGACTCAAAATGCAATTACGTGCCACAACCCTTCGATGGAATTACTGGAGGAGAAACCTATATAGTCCTTTAGGGCCTGTATCCTGTAGAGCTCCAACGTGCCTTAAAACCCAAAACACCCAAGTGGAAATTTCAAGTGTACCTAGCGAGACCCTTGATTAGTTAGTTCAGGTGTATTAAATTAGGGTTGGAACTAAACTCAAGACACCAGCCCTGCAGCACCAAGTTTGGTGACCCCTGCTTTATCAATTTCAAGTTTTGACTAGATGAACCATCAGAAGTCTCAAGTTCTTGAAAGGCCCTTGCAGAACTATCATTTTTGCTCAGAGATTCCCCAAATCTTGGCAATTTAGGCAACCCAAAAACAGATTTGCCTAATGTGACACTGATGCAATAGTGTGATGCTCTATAAACACTTGGGGGCACTATTGAGAGTTTGATCTTTTTTTTCTCACAAGTTCCTAAAGCAGGAAGAATCATCCAAACATCAAGAGTGCACTCTATAAGGAGAAATCAGTGATACTCACATTGAAATCATAAACTATAGACCACAAAAATAGTGCTATGAGTTACAGATAAGGCAACACCATGCACAGTCAATTCTCAATTAGAGCTATGATGTCACCCACCCTTCACTTTTAAATTACAACCTCACTTCCTGCAGGAACACTATTATTTAGTTGAGATAAACAGCTACTACACATTGCGGCTCAATTTCCTCTCTCACTGCTTATCTAAACAAGCCTTTTAATATCCATGTGGTAGGAGTGCCAGTGCAACTAACACAATGGTGCTCCTCAGAGGATCCTGGGAACAGCTGGCACCATTGGCCACCTCCACATGCTGCCATTTTTCCAGCACTTGACAGAAATGGCCGTACATACAAGGCTGTTAAATGTCCAGCATGCTGGCAACTGTGATTTGTTTGACATAACAGCAGTGAATATATGCAACTAGTTAAAAGAAGTTCATGCTCTCTCATGGTCCCACTCTCACGGTACAGCTGATCCCTGGTCAAACGCTCCAAAAGACGAACAGCTACTGAAACAATATTAGTGTTGGCAGATCCAAATCTTGAACTGCAAGTTATTCACAACAGCTGCAGCGGCTGTTTAGAATTTGACACAAAACTGCAGCAATCTCAAAAAGATGCTGGGATCAGGATCATGTATCCGTTCATGAAAATATGAAAATTCTGTCATTACTTATTCACCCTTAAGTCATCCCAAACATGTACACTACCATTCAAAAGTTTTAGAACAGTAAGATATTTAATGGTTTTTATGTTTCTTCTGCTCATCAAGGCTGCATTTATTAATAAAAAATCCAGGGAAAAAAAACTGTAATATTGTGAAATATTATTTCAATTTAAAATAACAGTTTTCTGTGTGAATATATTTTAAAATGTAATTTAGTTTTGTGATACAAAGCATCATTACTCCAGTCAACAGTGTCACTTTTATACCTTTCAGTGTGTCATTCGATATATAAAAAAAAGAGATATTTAATATTTCCCCTTTTGTGTAAAGAAAGTAAATAGAAATTCGAGCTGTTAAGCTCCAAAATGTTGGTCTGTTCATCAGACAATGCTATCAGATGGCTTCAGTAGACTTGGAATGTAATTCATGATTTAAGTGTACCACTTTTACATTGCTGTTTCATGATTTTGGAGCTTGACCACTTGGAGAAGCCAGAACATTAAACATTATTTCCTTTTGGAATCTGTAAAAAGTCATACAGGTTTGAAACAACATGCTGGTGAGTAATAAACAACTTTCCTTTTTGACTGCACCATTCAATTAAAAACAGTGCATGGAAATGAGAAGCAGACTCATATTTAAAAGTAAGTGCACCTAGAGCAAGTGATTGATTAAGAGCTTTAACTGACAACTTTATGGGATGGCTCTGTTCACAAAGAATGAACAGGTCAAGGGTATTGTCTGCTTTCAAAGTTAAACAAGGGTCTGAGACCATAAAAAATACCTACTTGCATATGGCTCACGTAAAAGAAAGACATACTGAAATGCAGTTTTGGCTACTAATGCAACCCATCAAGATTGATTTGGCAAGGTACTTTTTAACCTCACATTAAATCAAATCCACTTATGCATTAAATTGATTCAACGAAAGGTAATGTCTGCATAAGCGTCATCTCTCAAATGAGTTTTCAAACACTAATGAGGTTAGAGCAACTAATAAGGCATAACTGTACATCCGCAGAAGCGAAAACACACTGAACGAGAAGAAACAAGTTCTTAAATTCACGTCCCTTCATAATCCCGCAGTCGTCACTGGTAATGACTGCCTTCATTGTAAAATCTCAACACTGGTGCTGATGTATTTGTGGTTTTCTCAAATGAATTTCAGCGTTTGAGTGAGTGAGTGAGTGAGTGATGTTGACATGGCTGATTAATGTGTGTAAATAAACATCATTCACACAACTCTGTCTTTGTGGCATTCCTGGCATCATTCTTCTGCCCCCCTTGCCCTTACAGCTGAACAGTCCCCTCAGCAAACACCTCGCGTTGTATACATGCCCGGCAGCAACATATTAATGCTAGACATCTAGTTCTTCATTGGCGGGTCTCCCTTTTTTGGTTTACTGGAGTTGAGTGAAACTTGTGGCATGATTTCTTTTGAGTCACCTCCTGGTTTGCATATGTTGCAACCTGGTCCAGGAGATGTTTGTAATGCCACATTTCTTCAGAATGAAGGCAGAGTGTCAGCTTAATGCAAGACATGACTGATGCTGTTTAAATTTATTGAACCTGCACATGTTGCTGGCAAACACAAATTTAGACTCAAAATTAATTTGTGGGTTAATATATAGGCAATATAAAGTTTGTAAGCTGGAGCAGATCTAGCTTAAACCAAGCACTTCCAATTAAATTTAAGAGAATTTATAACTGGCACAGTTTGAAAGTGTAATCAGTAATGAGATATTAACTTGAACTTTTCAGTTGCATGTCATCTTCATGCAGTCAAACTTGCACAACCATTTATCCAGTCATTCAAAAACCACAATCTCTCATTCAGAAATCTCTCTCACAGGATCCCAAAGCTGACAGCACTTCAGCTTCACACGAGAGAACCAAATTATACAGCCAAACAACATTTAATACAACTAAACTAAAAATCCCAGAGGAAAAACAAAACTAGTTGGAGAGAGGGAGAATCAGAAGTGTTACTACCTGGATGTCAGTCTTGCTCATGGGGTTGATCTCTCTCGCTGTGGGTTGTTCGCTCTTGAGCTCCTCAGAGTGTTTGTGGGGACCACACTGCTCCTGGAAGACAACCTTCCTCCTCTAATCCGTTCTCCAATGTGATGACACACACTAACCCCAACCATCTGTTGAAACACGTCCTCCAGCACTCAGCACAGTGGTGCGTCAAGACAAACTACCCAGTCCAATCACAGAGGGTACTGGGTGGCTCTTCCCAGGCTGGAGGCAGGGACAAGGACATAAGGGAACCACTAGTCAGAGATGTCTAAAAACTCCAGCCACAGTAACCTGAGATTTAGAGAGAGAGGGGGAGGAGAGAGAGAGGAGAGGAGGAGGGAGGGGATTGAGAATGCGAATGAAAAAAAGGGAGGGAGGGGAGCACGTCTCTGAACTGCCACTTGTAGCTCACAGAAATCACACAGAAGCAGCCTGGGGATCCTCAAATCTCACTCACACATATAGTTGTAAGTAGTTTTCTCAAGCCAATTGCATAAAAAAAAAAAAAAAAAAAAGTGTGGTCAGTTCAAGAATGCCTTTCATAGACCCGAATGCAATGCCGTTTGCACTAAACTGTTACATCTGCCCAACTCACACCTCCCCGTTATAAATCTTCAGCTGTCTCGGCAACATTCTTGTCCTTCGCAATCTACTGCCTTAAGTTAAGTGAGAAAGAGATTTTCCAGAGATAAGAGACTGAGCCAGGATCATTAGCGTCATTTAGTTTCATTCATTTTAGCTACTGACGTTTGTTAAGCTGTACTTGATATAAATAGCTTCCCTGTAATTTATCTGACGCTAGACTAAACATTCACTGTTAAAAGCTTATTTTCTATTAAATTTTAGTTTAGTTACACATTCGCTTTAGGGACATTAATAAAATAAAATAACATTAATAAAATGCATGTTGATTTCTTAGAAAATGTAATCCTTTTACTGGCATTTTTTTTTGTATTTTTATTTTACATTTATTTTCAATAAATTCATTCCAAAACAGAATGTCATTGTATGTATGCACTGAAATTTCAATGTATTTTTCAATAACATTCAATAACAAAAACAATTAGTCATGCCATTAACCCTTTGGACCCACGGGACTCCAGAAAAACAATTCTAAAAACAACTTTGATGCACCCTGACAATCAAACATGGTTCAAACAGAAAATGGTTTTTAATCAATCTAAATAAAAATGCTAACCCTGGTTTCAGCGCTATCTTAACAACTAAGTTCATCAGTTGAGGAAATGAAAACAAAGGCTGCTAAGTGACCTATTAGCATTCTTTAAAGCTGCTTTCACACCTGGTAAAAGTTTCAGTTAGGCCAGACCAAACTCAAACACTGATCAATCTTCACTCGCGACAAGCCTCTCAGAAGCCCCAAATCAAACAAACATTGCAAACTCGTCATCACGTACCCTACTCCAGTAGCAACACAGAAGTCTAGCATGTCTTATAGGTCCATCCTTTAATGCAAGGTCTTTATCACGTTTCCTATTCTAATGATGTCAATCTGGAAGAGGTACTAGACTGATGACAGTTTCAGGAAAGGCTGGAAAGGTCAATAAGATCCAGGAGGTGAGTTTTAGCATAGCTTAATTTTTACAGCAGAAAGAACAGTGTTTGAGACCACTTACATTTGTAATACAATTTTTTCCCTTCTACTCATTAAGCATGTAATCAAACAGAGCCTTGTTTTTAAAGGGTTTCCTATGCAACCGGACACAAACTTCCAGCAAAAGCATCAATCACATCTTAACGCCATTTGCATGCTGTTGTGAGATTTGCTCCGATCCATTTTCCGGCCGGCGCATTCAGCGGAACTACTGGGTGAAAACAGATACTTCCACCATTTTAGCAGGATTCTCGTTTTCACTGCTGTTTAAATGCTCAGGATATTAGATTAAGAGCAACAAAGACTATTTTCAACAGGGGAACAAGAAACCCCCGGTCTTGGTTCACATGAGGTTTGGAAAAAGGGGGAATGGGATGAAAGCTTCAGGGGAAGAGCTCAAATTAGATTGAGTGAATTCACAAAGTGTGGCCCACCCCATTACAACTACACACTTAGTACATCCCGCACCTCAAACTTGAAACAAGCCTCTCACACCCCAGATATTTTGTAAAAGCCTTTAAGGAAGAGAAGTGGCAAACAACCGTGTTCTTCAGTGGACTCATTGATCAATGATAAGAAATGTTTCTAATTGTACAAGCTGTTCCCCAAGACAAACAAACTCCCAGCTCAGATCTCAGGAGAGAACAACTCAGGAGACTATAAGCAACATCTTGTAATTTTACATTTTTCATGAGTCCTGTTTGAGTCCCCTCTCCTTACCCAATGCTTAATTTGTTCTCTTGCAATGTTTAAAGAACTACATAAATGTTAGTTTTATTTGATTTATTATTACTTTAATTAAAATTTATTTAATTAATTTGTCTTACAAACCCTCTAAAGTGTCTCTGCAAATGTCTGGGGGTTGGCAATGGCATTTACAAGCAAAGGTTTTTGCAAGGAAGACCAAATAAAGATATTTTTTGATGATTTGATGAAGAGCTTTCTGACCCTGCATAGACAACAACAGATACGCTCAAGGCTTAGAAAGGTAGGCAAAAATCTTAATGCGTTTTCTTAAAATGAATGAAGGTCTTGCAGGTTTGGAACGACATGAGGGCGCGTAATTAATGACAGAATTTTCTTTTTTTGGGGGTGAACTATCCCTTTAAGGGTCTTTGGGATTTCACATTTGAGGCCTCTAGAATAGGACACTGTGAACTGTTCTTGTTTCAGATAAGCCTAAAGGCCCTGCAGGAGGTCACTTAGGCGGTCCAGAGCAAAACCCAAAAAAAAAAAAAAAAAAATCCCCCTCCAAACACACAAAAGAGGGACACTGAATTAACCCCTCTCTCCCCTGCATGGGCCCTCTTGCATCTACAATCCTAAACGAGGCTCACAGGTGCAGCAAGAACCTTGTGTATGTGTATATCAGCTAGAGGGGGCCTACTTGGTTCATTTGTCTCATTCATTATGCTTGGATGAGATTTGGTGTCTTTGGGCCAAGGGGGGCAGAGAGAGAGAGCGCGAACAAGCTCTAAACATAAATGACATTCGTGGTGTTGTCTTCCACGGTTTTGAGTGCCAAAAGCACGTGTGCAATGCAGCCGCGCTCTGGATCAAAGACTTTATAGAGTCAGCTGCCTAATGCTTTGACCTCAAGCATGCTCTGATCTCAGCAAATAACCCCATCACTATCCTGAAATACCCACATCTTTATTGCCAACATACATAAGCAAGTGTCAAAGACAGAACACGTCTCAAAGGGAAACAAGTTTTCACTTGGGATGCACCAAAACTCAACAGCCATTCAAAAACATCACTGAATGCTATTCATCAGACTACTATATCACACAGATCAAAAGGTAAACCAGTAAGCTAATTGCAAACTAATTGCACCACTTTGATTTCCCAGACAGCGGTGACCATTGTCAGGCTCGTCAGCGCCCTTCTTTGAGATTCAACATCAAAGCGGGTTGCTAGTTAATGCAATCATCACTATACAGACAAGTGTCATGTGGCTCTAATCAACCAATAACTATGGGGTGTAACCTCAATTATTGAAACTTAAATCAAAGTAATTTCACCCTGTTATTACAAAGTGTGTTTACACAGTCAAAATGACATTAAACCACTATTTGCATATCTGTCTCAATCATTTTGTGCTGAGAACGGAGGGGGATTCATGCCTCACTGGATTGAATAATTACCAATAACAGACCTGCTAATGTAAGGAAACAATCACATTTTTTAATAGCGGTTCAGCTGCTTAGCTAATACTTTATTTCTTGACAAAACAATCCTGCGTTTCAGATCGGGGAAGCTAACTTTAAGCTAATTGCCCGCACATGTCCCAGACTGACCGCTCCACGGATGGTTCCTTTTGCCAGAAAAATTAAGAGCGTTGTCAAGTACTTTCTTGGACCAAAGTATCTATAAATGCCTCCAGATCCCAAGCAATAACCATTTTCAGCTTTAAGCTGAAACAACTGTCGGAAGAGAGTGTTACTTTAGCTGCTAGGCTACATGGCTGCCATGTGCAATCAGGGAATAAGTTCACGGGCTACTTATTGACTAACACTTCAAACGGTGTATTGGTTTCATAGGACCTCATTGCCCGTCGAGCTTGAAACCAAATATAAAAGTCATTTCCTCTGGAGTCTTTATCAGAGCCATCATCTGGATCCGCAATATGGTCCCCTCAGTCATGTCGGGCCAAAAAACTTCTGCATGGTTAAGTACATTAGCATTTCTGAAACGTATTACAAGTAAAGCTTATAACATGGCTTTATTCCACTCATACGTAAATCAGCAAACTAAAATGACCCACTGAGGTTATTTTCTATAAAAATAAGTGCTACGCAAGCTCGTAGTTTTATGCGTCATTATTTTTTGGGTGAAGTCAATTCTATTTTCCCTACTGCTTTTCGGGTGAACTTTCGCTTGATTCACCTTCCAAGCCGTCTTGATCATCATCTTGATGAACGACGACAGTGATGTATTGGCTGAAAGGGACAGGCTGTAGACCAGACTGTCCTGGGGTTTGTAAGCCCCCTAGCATGCTTAGTGGAACTCTAGTATCCCAAGATCTTAGTCCCCTCAGGCTCTGTCACTGCTCAGCATCTCAGCGCTCGAGAAACAGTAAAGCACAGTGTGGCATGACAG
>JAUMHI010000070.1:8622295-8643587 GCA_032359435.1 Enteromius unitaeniatus | reverse complement strand
TCTTAGTCCCCTCAGGCTCTGTCACTGCTCAGCATCTCAGCGCTCGAGAAACAGTAAAGCACAGTGTGGCATGACAGTATGCGTAAATTATTAGCCCCACATGTAAGAATAAAGCGATGCTAATCTTGCATATATAGCAGATGGGAAGCATATACTATATATTATATATATATATATATATATATATATAGGAGATGGTTTAGCTTTGTATGAATGTATTAATGTTAATTATGAACTGCAGTCACTGCAGTGTGGATTCATATGAACAAAGGTTTTAAAAATTTGCACCTGTTCTGGTGGACCAAAATTTGTATGAGATTCAACAAGGGCCGCATCCTTCTGCCTTCCGGGTCACTGGTGAACTTCCTTTGAACTTTTACTTGCCCTACATATAAACTACACTGATCAGTACCAAAACTGTATCAAATCTGATAGGATACTTCTGTCTTTAGGGATCACTAGATCCTGGCTACTTCCTCTAGGTTTCTCATCCCAGGCAAATAATGCTCTGCGTCCGGAAGCACAGTTTAATCCTCTCAGGCCCAGAGGTGAAAAGCAGGAACAAGACAGAAAAGGCAAATCCTCATGTGAGGAGGCCCTGTCCGCACTTCCACATCCTGAAATGGCTGGTTGAGTATAATCCCTGAAAGCATGCCGCGAGCAGGTCATTGACAGAGAATTAATGTTTGGTGTGTGTGGGGTGGATAGTTATCTTGATAACACTCACCCCCACCTCAACCTTAGAGGTTGCTTGGGGCAGTGATAAGGAGAAGATTTGAAAAGGGTGGTTAAATGCATAAATGAGGTCGAACAGCTGAAGAGCAGAAGGACAGTTCAGGACTAAAGATGAGTTAAAAGGTGGAACTTCTGATGACAAACTAAAACTAGCCATTGAAACATGGTTGTTAATATTTACTTATAGTTAAATAGTTACTATTAAAACCATAATAAAATATACAATTTTAAAATAATTTATAGAATACAATATAGAACACATAACTGAAATAGTTTAAAGTCGAATAAAGATTTAATAATAAAGATGTATTAAGTAAATAAATATTATAAAATATAAAATGTAAATCTTGCCTAAAAGCGAAATAAAAATGCATTCAATAAATAAATATTACAAAATATAAAATGTAAACATAATCTGAAAGCTAACTAAACTAAGTTAGTGAATAAAGTGAACAGTATAAAATAAATTACAATTATTTAAAATGTTAAACAAATAGTTAAACAAGCCAATGAAACTAAATGAATAATGGATTTTATAAAATAGAATTAAAATAAATATAAAAGTTAAACGAATAGTTAAAATGTTAAGAGAGTAAATTAAAAGGTTAAAATAAATGATAAACAAATTAACTAAAATTATTTTAATAAATATATATATATATATATATTTTTTATTATAATTTACTTATTTATTTGGGTCTGTGTTTTGTTTTTATTAGGTCTGTGGTATTCGACTAAAGTCTTTACATTACCAAAAATTAAAATCAATACATTGTAAGACCAGCCACTAGTTTTGCAGAAAAATTATGCAAACAGGGTAGACCTCACACGTAGTAAATGCACAAACAATATATAATACAAGCACATTTCTCTTTGTGCAGAAACCATCCATGGGTGGTGGGAAAAGACGCCAATGACTGTGACTTTTTAATTCTAATTTCAGCCTTCGAGTACAGGAAGCAACAAGAGTCTGGCAATTTGTGATTGGCACGAGAGAAGGGAACTCTTTAATTTAGCCTCCGGCTCCCTTCCTTTTTTTAGAAGAAATAATTACCACACAGCATTACCGCTAAACAACAACTGCTCAAGCACTGGGCTTTATCACATCACTGGGTATTTATAATGTTTATGAGTCCTCTCTTCTTACCAACATGAGGAGGCATTCGTATGAAAATAGCTGTGCAGAGTGCCAGCAAAGCCCTCCCTCCCTCTCCTCTTACCGCGCTCACACCTGGCTGTTATTGAAGGGGGCAGTTGAAAGGGGACATTATGGCCCTGTGCTACAATAGAGGACGTCTGCACCCAGGCCTCTCAGAGAATGGATGCAGCTGCCGCTCTGAGAATGACCACGTTTAAGGGTCCTCGTCACAGTGTGTGTGTGTATGTGTGTGTGAGATAATGTGAAATGATGGTGAGGGGGGTGATCAGCTCAAAAAAAAAATTGTTTAGTTAAAAAAAAGTTAAATAATGTGAACTGCTGATGACATTCGTATTAAATAAATAAATAAATCTGAAAAAGCAGAAACATCATGCATCATTCAAAATGAGGCAAATCCAAATCTAAAAAAAAAGAAAAATCATTTAAAAATACATGAATATAAATAATAATATTTACCTTGCATGTTTAAATTTTTTTTAACATAAATAGTATAGACAGATAATATAAAATGTAAATTGTTTACTCAGAATAAACAATCAAATAAATGAACTGAACAACTATAATAGTTAACTTAAAAAATGAATACATTTTATATATTTATTGTTATAGAACCTTTAAACAGTGTACTTAGATTAAATTAATAAAATCATAGAAAAAAAATACGACCAAACAGATAAGATAGACAAAAATAATCTTTAATGTGATAGAAAATAAACAAATTAATAAATAAAATTAAGAGATAAATGAGCTAAGCTTTAGTATCTTTAATAGTTCACTTCAAAAAAGTAAATAAATACATTAATTTAATATTTCTTTTATTTAACCCCAAATGTATGTTTTAAATAGTGTACATGGCTTAAAAACCAAAAATAAAAATACATACACTGACTAAATAGATAAATATACATACAAACTTTCATGTCTTTAATATTTAACGTGAAATAAAAAACTAATAGAATCAATATGAATAAACAAATAAGATAAACACAAATTCTGGTACGTTTTGTCCTAAAATTGCATGTTTAAATCAATCAGTCCGTCCTTCCAAGTTGGGCCATTTTCTACTCCTCAGTTACTACCAAATGTGAAGTGCATTGCTGTGGCCAGCAGCGGTCATCTTTTAGGACACTGCAGCAGATCACACATCTTGCCCTGCAACAGGTGCAAATTCCAGTAATTTGAGAGTATTGTGCTTTTATCGGAGCGTTTCCACTGGCACTTGGCAGATAACCAGCCTTAATTTATGGTCCCTTCCGTTTAAAAAAAACAAAATAGATCTGTCTGTTTTACTCATAATAATTCACATCCTGAAGTTAAGACCAAAGCCAGGGATACTTTCAGTCTTTGTGTGCGTCCATCTAGGCAGGAAGCCCTCTACATCTTAAAAGGTGCTGGATGGGATCTGCTGTCATCTCGGTGCTAATTGGGTGCCCTTTTAAACAAATGCAATAAACAACGAACAAAGAGGAACCTCTTGACAGCCATAAAAAAGCCAGTTTGTGAGAGGAACAAGAAATCCTATTCTAACCCCCACTGACAGCCACTTTCCCCCACAAGCAGCTAAGAAATGTCCTCCATCTAAGGAATGAAAGCTTGACCTGGATCAGGTTCATCTCAGCAGGACAGCTACTGTTTATAAAGCTTCCTCTGAAACCAGCCATCAATTGACAAAGATATGGAGGTGGCAATAAATGTTATGACTAGACAGAATTTGATGTAACCCAAACCAGAAATGCATAATGTATCCATAAATGCATAACAGAAACCATTTGTGTCGAATTTCACATAGTTGTCATTACCATCTGGTATTCTTGTCTGAAGAGCTTATTTACTCAATAGCACCACTTCAAAATTCTCAAAATAATTCATTTCCACCAGTGTTGTTGTTTAGTATCACTGACATACTGTTGTAGCTGAAAAAAGGGCAGTCCAAAGAAAAACCTCTTGCAAGCGGGTGATCTTGCTTGTGCCCCACTGGTGTGAAAGAGTCCTTTGGAACAAACCAACTAATAATCCAATTAGACCACATCATTTCCTCTGGTACACATTCTTTGACCAAATGGCAGAATCCACCTCGCAGAGTCAAAAGAGAAAGAAAAGGAAAGGACAGTGGAAGTGGAAGATAAAAAAAAGAAGCTATGTACTTTTCAGCTGTGCAAGTGAATGAAATGTAAACAGTGCTTTGGAGAACAGCTTTAGATCTTAGCAAATATTTCGGAGGCCCTCTGTTCCACTTTGCAACCCTCCCGGCTGGCAGGGAGCTCAGCCTCTTGTCAAGCACCAATCTTTTGTGGAGCTCATCTGACACTCAGCCAAGCTTCTTTCTCAGAATGTACTTGCATATGCATGCAGGAAGAACTGTCCTGCCTCACCCCTGCCACGAAGAGTCAAAACACTCTGCTCGATCCTGGACAGAAGGATGGTTCTCTGCCTTATTTCCAGTTACTGAGTTCTTCACATGACAACTAGATGGGTACTTCTAAACGTTCTCAGAATCCAGAAACCAAACGCAACCACCGTCTTGGAGCACCTACCCACATTTCAGACTCGAAGACTAGAGAAGTAAATAAAAGAACATTTGTTTTACCAGCCCACGTCCTCCTAAAGAGATCTTGATGGCCCGTGTTTCAGTGAAATGGTGAAAACAGATAAATCTATTTTTTTCCCCTCCCTCCCTTCCTTTCCTTCCGACTATCATACTTGTTTACTTTCATTCTCCGTTGTAGATAGCAGCCAGCCAGAACACTTGCTTTCCAGGTGATTTCCTCCAGCCGATGTGGAGGGCTGATTCAGATCTTGCATGTTTAGACAGTGCTGAGGACTGAATGGAGGCTGAGGTTGTAGTGCAGGCCTAAATTGGCAATGTTTTTTCTTCATGACAAAGACTAAAATTCCCCTTCTTTCTATCACAGACATTGATACACCACAGAATTAAAGAGATCCAATAAAAAAAAAAAGAAAAATCTGTCATCATTTACTCTGGCCCAATTTGTTCCAAACCTGATGACTTTCTTTTTTCCTGTGGAAAACAGTTTTGGACCCCATTGGTTTTCACTGTACGTGCAAAAAGGGGTCTTTTGAGTTCCACAGAAATTTAAGCAAAAAAACAAAACCGCCATCTACTGTGACTCTGTCAATCCCAACATTGGATCTCAGAGCACTGAGGACACCAATCCCAAGAGAATTTACAGATTAAACAATTACAACAAGCTACAACAAGTTCTTTCACTCATATACTTAGGATGAGACATCACAGAAAATCTTCCCATTCTAAACATCATTCAATAGACATTTGGTGAACTTTAATTGAACTTTAACTTACTGAAGAGTGTCTGTGTTGGGTATGTTTCCAGTCACAAAGTGCCAATTTAGGCCTGTACTGTCTCTAAGCCTCCATTCAGGCATAAGCAATGGTTTCTTCCATGGCAAAATAATAAAATTCCCCTTCTGTCCGCATTGGACATTGATACACCACAGAATTAGGAGAAAGACATTTTAAAATCCATCAACTGTGGCTTGTTGTCAATCCTAGTCATGGAACCTGAGATTTGTATTTATGTTGTGCTAAGGATGGAAAAAGGGCATCAGTGTTCATCTTCACGACAACCAAAGGTTGGTATATTAGAGGAGTTTTTCTATAAAATTAAGTACTGCTTCCCTCTTTGTTGTCGAGTACCCGGTGATTAGCATTTAAAACCCTGAAGAAGTCAAACGTTTGGTCTTTTTTCCTACAAGCCTTTTTATACAAACCTTTTGGCAATGCATGATCTTGAAAGTCACAGTTCCACAAGTATGATATGCAATATTAAGTAGGTTTACATCTTTAGAGCTGCTGTTTTACAGAACACACACCAAGACTCCCACAAGGGTTAATAAGTTGTTGAGGCCAAGAATAAGATTTTCTTTGCCACCCACATGGATCAAAATTCTAAGCTAAGACAACAATATGGCTCTTAGTCCTTTCATATCTCGGTATAATGCAGCTGATACTTTTTGTACTGATACTTCTCACATCCTGTTTGCTGAAGACTACAGAAAGGCTCAGCCATCCCTGTGAATTCATCAGTTTAAATTCTCATCTTTTCTGTTATTGCAACAGATCAGTTACTGTAATTATAACCACATGGGTTACAATGTGCTACAGAGTAATCATTCAATCCATACATTTTTAGCTGTTATCTTGGTTTTAAAAACTATGCACAAACAAAACACTATAATTGAATTGAAACAGGAATGCACTGACTGTATATACACTCATACAATCTGCAAAATAACCAAGCAGGCCAATGACAAACACATTTTAATACAATAGGCTAGCCTAACTCTAGCAGGCCCTTTTAGTCTACACACTATTATACAGATTATCAACATGATAGGAGCCCATGTGATTTTTATTTATATAATATATAATATATAAAAAAACTGATTCAGGGAAACAGACTCCCTTTAAAAACTCACCATATTCGTATACATGGTATACACAGTGTTATTTGACACTTCACAAAGTAAACACTGCAACCTTTGCTTCTAAGGGAACTCATGTAAAAGCTAAGAAACACTGTATATCCAACATGTTTATACAGACCCACAGACTTCAGAAATGATGACAATGCAAAAACGCATGCATGTTGGACTAAATCAAGTAAAGCAAGTAAATCTTTAAGAAATAAGCAAAAAGTTCCAAGTGAAAACTGTTCAGACATTAGGGAGAATAATATTGATCTAACATGTTAAGTAAATTGAAAACTATTCAAATTTATTTGCCCTTTGAAAAGCCATGTATGGTAGATAAATATAACTTCTTTCCGCAGCCAAGACATTTTTACCAAATATACTGCTTGTAGTAAACCTGTTGCATGTAGATGCTGTTTTGTTTATTAATTCAAGCTGTGAATGCACCATGGGATTCAGGCTTTTTGAAAGATTTAGATTCACAGGTTGTGTACATAGTCGATAACACTCCGATTTACCAAGTGTTTTCCTAAGCAGCCGTGTAATCCACTCTACATCAGCCGTGTGGCTCAACAAAGCCTTTGCATTCGAATAACTTCAAAGCCAGTGGATCTCTTGCTCATGGAATCAGATGTGAAGTAGCCATGACACTAGACAACCCCCCCAAAAAACCTCAAAAGTGATGTTTCAGAGGAATATACATCTAAATGGTACATTAGCGACCACCCAGCTTTTAGATTGGATTACTTGTGCGTGAACGTACCCTCGCAGGACCCAAACGATTCCCTTCACTCACTGTTAAAACCAGAGCCAGCTGGCTTCACATCACCACACTGCCAAGACCGTATGGCGTTGACAGCAGGCCAAGCTCCACACTAGTGTTTCTCCTTCAACCCCTTTAGACAACACAACCTTATGGAGAAAATAATCTCAAAACATCTTGCCAGCACTGTCCCAACCAAACACGATCCAAACCAAATACTGGAACCAACTTCCTTCTACGTCATCCATTTGTAAGCATGGAGCCTTTCCTGTGATTTGGATCTCCCATGAAGAGTCCCATGCAGATTTATGCCAAGGCATGAACCAGTCGAACCGAGACATGCGTTGCACTGCTGTTGACTGACAAGGCCAATATACTCAACCCTTCACAGGTTTTAGCACTGGTCTGGAAAGGGGAAAAAAAAAAAGCACAAATACATGGTGGGGCTACATCCAAGCCAAGCTGGTGGAGTCAATTGTCATGCGCATGCAACATTAAACAAGGAGAACATCTGGAAAGGGGTATAATGATCATTAATAGAGCTATAAGTAGAACTGCATGTGCCCTCGAAATGGTGTAAGGCCCAAACAAGGTGTTTTGCATAGCGCAGTGGCGTCTCTGTGCCATTTCTTTGGTTTTCAATAAAAGTCAGTGGGTTTTTATTATGGAATGACATCACTGGAGATGTGAGAAGAGCTAATGACTTTTGACCCTGCATGTGTGTAGCGACATATGCGCTTAGATAATTCTGAGCAAACTCTACTACATCTACATAGGCTATTATCTAACGAACCAAGACAAATATGGACGGCTATGGCTCAACAAAAAGGCCCACCTAAAAGGAACGGTTGACCTTTTGTGTTTTTGCACTGGAGGAACAATGTCATAGTTTCTAGATACTACTGGTGGAATGAATTGCTGTTTGGTATGTTTGCAACCGCAGGAACTAAGAATGTATTTAGTTCAAGGACTCTGTTTTGGGGAACTAAATTAGATTCAGAGTAGGGTTTAAAATAGTTATAGGAACTATCAATGACAAACAGTAAGTGTATGCTGATTGGAGAAATGCATACTTAACATTAGTAAATAGTAAGTTTGTATTAAAACTAAAAAATATTTACTTCACACTAGGGGTGAGTCGAATCATATGTTTGGGGGCAGGGGGAAAAGCTTGTCATGATTACTGATGTTAACACTGGAAAAATTAGTAACAGACGCCTCACAGATACAAATGGGGTAAATTATGTTTTACTTTTCCATTAAAACAGCTAACATCATCGAAACTCTAAGAAGTCACAACATTTTTTTTTTTTTTTTTTTTTTTAAGAGTAGTGCTCTCTATAATGTGGCGATCTGTTTTGAGCTGCACTGAAGATGATCAGTAGAATGTAGCATGATAGCAGGATTTTAGTCAGTTGGATTACATTTATTTTATAAAGAATACGCTTCGTTATTTATACAGAATAATGTTAATATTTCGACAATTAATATTACGAACGCAGAAGTTAACGTATCTGTGCGACTCTGAATTAACTCCTTTTGTGGATGCGTTCTTCACGCAACAATGAGCAGAAACACAACAGCAAAACTCTATTATAATAAAACATTGTATTTTTAGTGTTCTCATTATAACGCTATGTATATGACAGTCATAGTTATTACTAGTCTTCATCGTTTGTCCTGCTCGTGCTATGCACGGATGAGATAAGGGCTTATATGACATAAATAATATACACAATATATATAAACCAGCTGAAATCACTTGAACTATCTGATCGAGAAAAAAAAAAAAAAAAAAAAAAAAAAATCTTTGGAAAGGTTTAAATCCCTGCCGCCAAGATGCACCTCAGGCGGTTGGATTTATTCACGCAGGTTAAAATATCTATTTAAAGTTTCTTTTCAGACTACTGTTTACAACATTATTTTAATAGGCTGTATATTAACATATTTGGAGAAAACCAGTAGTTCTATGTGAAATCAGACATTGAGAACCCCCCATAAAATCAAATGGTATGATTATAACAACTCATGAATATTCAACTGTGAGATTGGGAGTCGAATCAGGCTCCTTGAAACTTCATAAATATTGTGAATAAAGACGTGCCCTGTCGAGCACTTCAGAGTTCCTGTTGCAGGTGCGATAGTAACCAGGAAAACAACCAGAAGAGGAAACCTTGCTTGTTAGTTCCTAGAACTGTTTTCTTCCACTTACCTTTTTGAAAGCCATTGACTTCAACTGAATGTCCATTCTTAAAAATCGCTTTCATTTTGTACGAAATAAAGTGTCATACAGGTTCAGAATGATTTTAGGGTAACTTAACATTTTCTATTTTTATCATTTAGGTTTAGAGAACATAGGTTATATGGTTGGATGTAGTGGTAGTAATGAAAAAAGCTCAACTCCGTAACCATGAGGAGATAATATCTAACATGAAGGACATCTGGAACATTCCCAATAATACGATGCCATCCCCCATAAGGGTTTTCATACAATACCACCTCATGAAGACAACTTTTCATCTTCAAGACTTGACCATACAGACTAATGCTAGTTCTTTTCTTCTCCACAGTCATAAGGAGTTCACTCTTCACTTTAAATGGCCTCTGCCTTGTTTTGTGTTTGCTCCTTCTTGCTTGACGCCATGAGATGTATTAAAATGCATGAGCTTCTCTTTGCCATTTTAAACAGAGCTGATTGCTTGCAAAGACCACAAATGCACACATGGCAATGTACGGACCCCCTCAGACTGAATGTCATTGTTTATTAGTGGGAAAGCAAAATATCCTCCAGCAGTATTTGGCTAGAGACCCGCAGTGCTGACCTAAATGGGGGCATTAACGAGAATTAGCACTTAGGTGACTTACAGAAACAACTCCAGATTTGGTTTGGTAAGGGTCACTGCAGGTGACAGCGATGGGGAGACTTGAGCCGCATGGAGGCTGGGGAACTGGTTCTGAATTTAAAATGGTAAAAAAGAAGTTTGCTCTGTTCAACAGACCATAAAGGATGAGTGTTTAGGCAAAGCTGAGGGTAAACGGAGAAGATTCTCCTCATCAAGAATGCCAAGACAAATGAAGGACAAAGAGGCTTCTGAAAAGAGAAAAGACACACATAGCCTTCTCATCATTTTCTTGCCCCTTTGTTGGTCCAAGTAATAAAGCTGTTGGGTAAAAATGAAATGTATTTAACCTCAAGCAAGGTCAGGTGAGAGTTTTTCCTGAACGTCCCCAACATGGTTTTAACAACACTGCAACCAAAAAATCATTACCACACTTCATATTCCATTATTTCAATAATTTATTACTAAAAGGTATTCTTTTTAGCATCAAATGTCAATAGTTTTTTTTTATTAATGAAGCAAAAAGTAGCCAGCAAATTCTCCTGGTGTGGCTTCAGAAATATTCTTGGAATTCTTCAAGAAATCAACACATACCAGTCATAATTTGCAAGTTTGTTCTGGCCACTCGTTGTCTGTAGGAAAGCAATGAGTTCTGGAGATGACTGAATCCCAGTTCAGAGAGGAAAATAACCTCAGGGACAACAGTTTAGAAGGGAGGGGTCTTGTGTCTGAGGAAAAAAGGGCAACAAGAGTGAAGAGCAGCTTCTTGCGTGCGGCTCATTGGTACATTTTACCAACAGTGACCTTCAACGGCAAACCACTGGCACTTGTTCTCACGCACGCATACACCCGTTTAATTCTCTAACACCACGGCAAGGCTTCATCCATCAGTTGGTACACAGATGTGCAATTTTCCAACATGTGTATTTTAGTAAACAGTACAATAAACAGCAGCTTCAGTTTGGCACAATGTCTAGTTTAAAATCACTAAGAGGTGGCCGAGCTTGTCTTCTCTAGAGATTTAAATGGGATCAATCTAAACGAACTGGCATGGAAAACCCTCTGTGGCCCATGTCAAATCCCTCTTGGTACTCTTGCAGTCTGGGGTTTGGAGGTGTTGTGGGCTCAAGCTATGAAGTGTGAAAGGAAAAAGGATGTCAAACAGACAAGGTCTTCATTAATCAACTCCTCCTCAACGCCTGTCTTGAGGGCTTGTTGATAGTACGGTGCGTAAAGGACCACTATTTTTAACAGAACGTCACACGGAGCTCATATTTTCCAACATACCATTAGTCTGTCAAAGCCACAACTTAGCCATTGTTATTTCTAAAGGAGGCCGTCAGGAGAAGTTCTACATTGTTATGATCTCATGCATGTCTGCTTTGAGACTGTTTTCAGTGACTGCCAAGTACAGGAAAAATAAAATAAAATAGAATTTTGTGCCTGAAAAAATAAATAGCCGTTTACAGTAAGTTAAATTTAATTATTAAATAGAAAAATGTATGATTTCACTACTACTAAACTATTTTGTCTGTAAAAGTTATTTACTGCTTGAATTTTCAAGACAAGATGAGATTGTGTGAAGTGTCAGGGCAATGAAAAACCTTTTCAGAATTCACGGTTTGCCTTTTGCCTGGAATGTTTGCTCTAGGCTTCTACAGGGAGTTCCTCAATGAATCCAACACTCACAGGACTCTCACAAGATAAGATAAGCCAGAATTTAACACAGCCCATCAGAGGCCGTACAGGATACATGGATGTACGTATCAGTGTTAAGAAAATACACTGTCTGAGCGATTTGCAGTTGAACTGATAAATCTGACATTTGAAAGCTAGGGAGGCAAACAGTTCCCTTCACTTGGCACTTCTCTAACAGCATTCGACCTCTTTAGTGACCATGGGGTCAAGCTGGCTTGTCAAGTGATGATGTATAGTGTTTAAGCATTGGACACCTTTCACTTCAGCCTGAGGAGATTCCCATACTCTGACAACCATGTCGTGTTTGTTGGTGATAGATAGAAAGATCTCCTGGAGCATCACAATACGAACAATAGGCATGTCAGTGGCTTCCTCATACAAGTGGAAAATGGCATGCTGTCACTTGACAAACTATTTCTCTACAGAATTATGGAAACTTATAATTGCAGTATGAGTGCTAACAAATGTCTTATACTGAAATTAAAATAGATATTATAGATTTATGGGAACTTATTTTTGCCACTAGATAAAAAAAATAAAAAAAAAGGTAATTGCGACTGTCTCACAAACTATAAACTTACTATTTTGAGACCGGTTCTAAATGGAAAAAGACTGATATGAACTCGCATTTCTGAGAATTTCAATGACAGAGATTCCATAAACTCTGGAAACGATAAAAGAAAATTAAATTAAAAAATAAATTAAAAAAATTCTGCATTCGATTAATTCAAAGTTTGCATTGAAACAACAGCACTACATCATGTGCATAGACTTGATGATGGGATCCCACCCAGTCTTCATGCATGCTTCAGTTTTATACGACAAAGCTGTGGTAGGCCCAGCATTCATGAGGAACGGAGACCAAATGTGCAATCGATTGATTGTTTGCATCCCTGAACCTCTTTGCTAGAAATTGCCCTCACCCAAGCCCCTGCTCATAATGAAGAGCAGACTTTGAGAAGCTTTATTTGCAATATAACAGGCCCTGGCATCTTTTGCAGAACAGTGTAAGGGTTTTTGCACCCCCAGGCTCTGGAAAATGAAATTATGGAAAGTTTTCAATACCTTCCATGTTAGACAGAGCATGATGGGCTAATTTTGGGAGTGGCAGCACAATAGCAGATGCTTCTTGAAGGAATGGCGAGGTAGAAGGGGGACTGCTCACTTAGCTAAATTGAGCGTGCCTCATCCTTCAGGAGTCTGTGTTTACGGAAGAACAAATGAAAGCATCTCACAGTTGGTGCTCAGGAATCCAATAAGCTCTCCCAGACATGCCATTCCTGCAGTAGAGCTGGAAAATGGTATTTAATCAGAAATCAAAAAGTGCTGAAATTAAGATATGAAAATTAAATTGTAATTGAAGGTTTTTTTGACCGATCAGATTTCAGTAGAATACAAGCTGAAACACAACATCAAAAATAAAATAAAAGCTTTAGCACTGCTTTTTTTCTGCTCAGCTATTATACAGTATTTGTCTTGGCAAATATTTCTCATCAGACATCATCAGGTAATGTTTCTGCTTTTCAATGCTTGATAAAGTTTCAAAGACCACAGTGTTATATGGCAACCTTTAATATTTTCATGCTCAGTTCAAATCATTAAATGTTTTTTTTTTTTTTTTTTTTTTTTCTGTAGTGATGAAAATTGCAAAGCATCAAAGCACTTATGCTTCTGAGTTGCTCTGATCTATCAACCAGAAAAATATGTAGAGGCAACTTCAAAGGACAAATTTCTGTGAGGGGACCAGTCATATAATGTCACTACATTTATTCCTGAACCTAAGGTAAAAGATCCTTTCATTCCTGCATGAAAATTGGTTTTATGAAGAAATAATTTCATAAGGAAATTATGACAAGCACCAATATCCTCACCTCTTTATACTTGTAAGCAAAAAAATGTCAAGAATTTAACAGCGTACTACTGTATGATAAAGTCATACAGTTTATATAGATTTGACAAGTTTGGAGTTAAGTTAGGTTAGTCTGTATTTTAGTCAACTTGAAAGCAAAATCGCCACCCACCGATATAGAAAGAGACACCGAATTAGCCTTTGAAAAAAAACTTGGACAGTATTTGAGCTCGGTCTGCTAATACCAAAAATATTACATAAAAAAACTATTATAAAGAATAGTAGAAAGAGTAGGTCATAGTACAACATTTCAGCTGCAGAAAACAGAAGTTCAAAGGCGCAGAAGGAGATTCAGAACCCCTCATTTCAGGTCAGGCTAATTTCAAAAGCCTTAAAGTTGGAATGTTAAATTGTGGGTCGGCAACCAATTCACACCCTTTTGGTTGGACTGCAAAAGGCTTCCAGCTGAAACCAGTTACAATAACACATCCCGCCAGAACCAGATCAACTAAGCCCTCCTGGAAATTGCAGGAATCCTCACATTTACTAAAACCTTCAGAGAAGGGCAGGGAAACAAGAGGAAGGACAGAAAGAGACTGTCTTACATGGCTAGAAATGGGAAATTAGGAATACATTTTAATATATGAAACATCACCAGGCCCCTATTGACTGGTTCAATTAATTCAGCTTTCTTTCTCTGCATAGACAGCAATGAAGAAACCAATAAGCCCGAATCAGATCAACTGATGCAACAAGGACCAAAAATGTAGTAAGAACACAGTTAAACTGCTTAACTGTATTCATGTTGCTTCTTAAAATTAAGGTTGATTACGTCTCAAGGACTTTTAAACACCTTGCTACATTTCTGGGCCCTTGCAATGCAGAAAGCCCTCAGATTGAATCTAAAAATATCTGTTTTCTGAATACGTTCTGAAGGTCTTAAGGGTTTGGAACCACATTAAGGGGAGTAATTATTTTTTGGTTGAACTATCCCTTTAAGAGCAAAAAAAAACAAAAAAAACAAACAAACAAAAGAATCAAACAACTGTTAAATATACAATCTTAGAAGGCAGGGTGTAATGATAGAAATGATAGAATGCTCAAAAGGCCTAACGTTATCAAGTGTTGTCAACAAGATGTAGCTTTTAAAACTGGAATTTCCCAGGTTTTTTTGCAGCCCTACATGTTTTTTTTATTCTGAGGTTGTTACTAAATGTCATTCACAAGACTAGCCAAAAAGGTACACTAAAACATTGCCAGCACATTGTGTATCTCTCAAAGACTTAAATGATGGGTGCAGCATTAAATGAAATTAAATTTGTGCATGCGTTGAAAAATCCAACAATAGCCTTATATTTGGCGATGAACAGCTACAATTATTTGAGATTACATAAGGTTTAAAAATGCAACAAGGGCAAGAAAAAAAAATACTGACAGTTCTAAGACCAGTCAGAGATTACAGTAGGTTTAACGGATTCATTTATTTTATTCATTTGCTCACTTTCCAAGCTCAGCAGGCATTAAAAAAAAGATAGACCAAAGCTAAAGCAAGCCATCTAATGTCTGAAAAGTGTTTAATCTCCAGTCAAGGTGGCCAGGTTTCTAGCTTTACGCTTTATAATTCAAAGTACTGTATCTCAACTTAGTTGTGCTGCTTCATGGTTTGAAGCACAACACACTTTTTTCTTTTTCTGGTGGCCTTTTTTTTTTTTTTTTTTTTTAAATAGTTTTACCCCCAAAAACCAAATACAAGGCCCACACAGACCACTCCAAGTATTCAATTTAAAAGTAGTGCCTTAAGTGAAAGTCCAGTATTTCAGTAATAATGTTGAACTAACTGACTGAATAAATTGTAAGTTCTCTAAAACATACAGCGAATTAAGGGATAAAAGTCTCCCAGCACTCACTAAAAAGGTTTGGTTGCTATGTGATTAAAGCACAGACATAATCAAAATAGAGTATGTAATGTTTTTAACTTATATGAGACTTGCCAGTTTTCAGAGCAATAACCACACCAAAAGAATTACCCACGTCATGTACGGCCATATTTTCCCATAAGTGATAACAGAAAGTCTGCCAGAACAATGAAGGCGGGATTTTGAGGGGCAGAGTTGCGTTGGCTTCAGATGTTTCCCCTTGGGACCATCGCTGCCAATTCACTCTGCTTCACATTGTTATGCATCCAAGTGGGGGGTCAGTGTCAAGAGACATGCATCGAACCCATTAGGTTTCCATACCACAACCCAACAGACTGCAATTCAAACTGGTTCTGTCTCGAGGCAGTCAGGACCTGCTAAACACAAAGCCAGTCAGGGACTGTAATGACAGCTAAGATGTGATCCCTCAGAGGTTCTTTGAGCTCCGTGGTGGAGGGTGAGATCAGCATTCCAGATGCCATTTACAGACCCTCGGGATTGTTAATCAAACACGTTTGCCACAAGAGATAGTGTAAGATATCATCAAAACCACATCAAAACACCAACGAAGAACCACACTGTTATACATATAACACCACAATGTGATTCCAATTAGCCTTAATGTGTGATGTACAGTGAACAAATTTGTTGAATAAAGAGCGTGCCCATAATTTGAAGATGAAGTGGCTACATTTTAGAGAAAACAAACAAGGTGAGTGTTTACAGAACACTGTATTAACAGAGCCATGGCAAAAGTAGACAACTTAACACAACACTGAGTATACCCACAATGATTTTCTGCATATTATATATATATATATATATATATATTAGTGAACCACTGCAACTTGTATAATAATGTAAGTTGCAAAAAGTGTCATTTCCATTCAAACTTGGCCTGGTTTTTAACATGCAGTTTGTGTTAAAAAAGTTAAAATTAAGTTAAAATTAAGCTTTAAAAAGCTGCTTACCAGAAATGCAGTGACAGCAATGATCTGTTTTTAAAAATTAAATTAAAATTAAACAAACTGCATAGTGATCATTGGCTGTCACTGAAAAAAAAAAAAAAAAAAAAAAAAAAAAAAAAGGATGCGTCTGCGTCTGAATTGATTTATGCAGAAGTGACTGAAACCATTTCTGACATTGGACCTAAATGATTTCAGAGTACTTTGGGAAATATTCCATACACCAACACATTTAGTCTCTCTTTCAGAACAATTCATGTTTATTCCTTCCAGAATGTGTCCAAACGTGACTTCATGAGCCTCCTGGCAGAAATATACTTGTCACAACCTCCAAGAAATTCAGAACACATATGGTACCAGTTGACAAATGTAAAATTGAGAAAGTCATCCCACTCAAACTGGAGGTGAAAATCTCGTGAAATCCTAGATCAATGAAAGACTTCAGGCAGAGTTATTCTAAAAACACATGTATTTGAGTAAGGAAGAAGTTTTAATGATGTTTAATCAAAATATCTTAGGGTCATAAAAGCAAGGAAAAACATTTCAATCCAAGAGTGCACTTTCATCTGTGGTATATTCTTATTAGACAAAGTAATGGATAGACCTTTGTGCATTATGAAGTACTAACAGACATCTTCAGCAAACCTAAACTGAATGACCCATAGAATGTTCAATAAGGAAACTTATTTCCTTATGCAATTTTAGAAAAAATTAATACCTGTGTTTTCTTGTTTGTTTGCTTTTAACAATCTACCCATAATTAAAATGGTCAAAGAAACAAAAAAAAATGCTAAAAAACTTGTTCAGATAATTTTTAGATAAGGTAGTTAAGATACTGAAATGTTTTATGGCCCAGAAAAGTAGTAAAGACATTGAAATAGTCCTGATAGTGTTTCAACTACAATGCTATGAAGCTGCTTTATGACTTTATAATGATACCGATTACTAAATCATACAGTTTACCGCCATTTGTCTCTTGTAAATGCCGGTTAATAATTTTCTTTTCGCCCAAAAAGTATCCATTTTAAAGATGTCCTTATTATCTTTATAAGCTTTGACGGTGGCAGTTGTGTTGCTGTCTATTCAGCATCTGAAAGCTTTTGGATTTCATAAAAAATATCTTAATTTGTGTTTTGAAGATGAATGAAGGTATTACAGGTTAGGAACGACACAAGGGTGAATAATCATTCCTGGGTGAATGTAATTTCTCAATGTCCTCTGAGCTTCTAATATGTCCAATTTATGTAAATGATAAAGAAAATTTTAAGGAAACTTCCCATTTTCTAATATTGCAAACAACATCGGAACATAGGCTAGCTTTTAGCTAAATGTTCTATGAAACAAACAGTGAAATCTAGACGAATATTTAATATTTTTATTAGAACATTCTTTCAAAAACCAGATAACTTTAAATAACATCTATTGCAAAGATTACTGAAATGTTCACTCACAACTTTCCCAGAAAATTAGTCAAAGTTCTGAGAACGTTCTCTGTTAGCTGGGAGGTAGCACATGCTTCAGTGAATAACGCTTACAATGTAAAGGAAGAGTGAAAATGGCAAAAACAGGTCTCTCCAAAACACAAAGAAAAGCCATTAGTCCTGGTCATGGCACAGGTGTAAATGTTAAGAATGGCAGAACTCAGCACACTAAAGCAGGAGTCTGTTCTTTCATAATAACGTCAAAAGTTACTCTACATGCATACAAACAGAGAAAAAAAAGATCATTGACATTCTCATCAAGCCTTGGGGGCAAAAGAGTTCGCAATAAAATTCAACTGCTGCTCATGCCCAAGTCACAAACCCCGCAGTTTGCGTGCATGGGGTCTGTATTGCTTTATATTGGACTTCTCACTGTCGTTCTGTTCTCTTGCCTTTTATGCAGCTTTACAAATGTTTCCAGACACTTTTACTGTGGCTTTCTGGCTGCGACTCTAAGGCTGGGAGGATGTGCTATTAATTCCATCAAGGGGACAGGCGAAGCACACGCACAAGCTCAGACATTGAACAGAATGCCTAGGAGTTTTAAAAAAGGCCTTCTGATGATCTAAAAAAGAAATGATGCACCATAAACACCCCTTCACCAGACATTTTCATACAGTATGTAAAAGCTGGAGAATGAGAAGCAGAACACTCTAGTGCTCAACAGCACTGCACGAGCAGACAGAGGGGCACAGATCCAGCGGGACGGCCCACCTGTTACTGTGGTTATGAGACAAGACTGCTCGAGGAGAACAAAGTGGTGGGCTGGAGAATGCTTTAAGAGTCTGGTTTAATGTCAAAGGCACTACAAGGCATATGAAAAGATCATTCGCTCGCTCTTCGCTCACTGGATTTACAGCCCACATGACATCCACTGTTTAATATGCATCGCTCCGAACATCTGGATTCTGTGGTGTGAGGGGAAAAGAAAATGCATTTTAGCTTTCAGCCAAGGAGGCTTTTTATTGTAACAATTAAGAGCACTGCTCTGTCATTAATGACCTTAAGTGGAGTGGGATTCATTATTTTTGTATGATTTATTGGGTCAAGGTTGTGTCAGGGGTCTTTTTTTATGCACTTTAAATCACCGTCTGGGCATTCTAGCGGACAGCTTTATTTACAATGTATGAAATGCATGGACAGAGACATCACACAGTGATGTCAGTGATCACTTCATTTAACTTGTCAAAGTTTAAAGGACAAAGACAATAATATTAACAGTGAATAATGAAGAACTGTAGTCTATAAAAAGTGGACATCCTTTGGGTGAGAAACAGAAAACATTTAACAAATAATAATGAAAAAATTAAATTAAATAATAAAATATGGATAAGATTATTTCTTCCTAACCTAGAGATAAACAAGTGATCATTTATCACCTGAAAAAGATACATAAACAGCTACATTGTAAATGCCAGACAAAGGGTCGATCTTGAACTACATTGAAACAATGAACTGATAAAATGAAAAAACATTATAAATGTTTCTTCATAATGCACTTTGCATGCACTGCCAAAATGTGACTGGGGGAAAAAAAAATATAGCATAATGGGGCTTGTCTTCCTTTAAATAGCCCTTAATTTAATTTGGCTTCTGCAATTTATCCTACAACTTTAAAAGCGAGCCATCAAAAATATTTATCAGACATCCTATATTTAGCAACGACTTTAAGTATCAGGCATTAGCCATGTGAAAAATATTAACCATTTAATATGCTTCTGCCTCTCCCATAGTACTCGAAAGATTCAAGCGTCCCATGCTCGAGCAGTGTGTAAGCAGTAACAGAGACCGGTTTAGAGACACCGAAGTGTTTGTTTTCATAGCCTTGGGATAGAGACATCTGAGCAGCTCTGTGGGGAGACAGGAGTGGATGGGAGTTAGACGCTCCAACTTTTACCACCACATCAATGTATCTCCTCTTACCTCAAACATATGACCTCCAGTGTTAGTACAGTTCTGTTTAAACTGGCTGCCCTAATTAACCAGACCGACTACAGGAGAATAACTAGAGGTCTTACTACAGGGGAAAGTGCATGATTGAGTGTGAAAACAGAAAAGAAACACAGAGCAGAGGAAAAATAAAAAATAAAAAATACTGTGAAATTCAAGTCACATTTTGTCAGAAACGTGACCCATTACTTTCTAAATGGAAACTTTCGAGGTACCAAACTCAACAGCAATAGATCATTTGTTTAACATTTCAGCACCAGGTGTTAAAGTAATAGCTCGTAACTTTCAAGCCAACCACTAGATGATTTCACAACCTAATAGGTGAGACAGGCCTCGGCCTTACAGCAGAAGCACTGTTGGAATCTCATAAACACAAACAAGCGTGTTACTCACTGCCGGACTTTCATGTCAAACCTTTTCTCGAAAATACGCCCATTAATAAAGCACATTTTACAAACCAAAGTGGTCAGTTAAATTGGTTAGAAAAATGTAAAAAAAAAGAAAAAGCTGCCAAGAGAAATTTTCACCTGTGTATACAGCATTTGACTTTGGTAAAACTCGTTAAATTTGAGAGCAGCTGCAGATTTCCACAGACCATAAAATCAGGCGTGTGCCATTTTTCGATGCCTCAAGGCCGTTTGACCAACCACCTCGGATAAAACATAAGAAAAGGATTTTGCTGACAAACACACTCTTTCACTTTGTTTTCTCCATCCGTACATTCTTTGTCCTCCACCCATTTCTCATGGCTGCTATGCTGTCTGTGAAAATAAGCAAAGTTCCCGTCTCTCACCCCCATGACCTCACCGACTGCCGCTTAAATACGTGCTGAGCAAGATCGCGGCTGCCGGGCTCAGGTGTCTGCACTCTGCGTCACCCTCCAGATGTGAGTTTCTGTCACAAGGGCTCTATTAATCTACGACGGGCCTGTCAGCCATGTTTCTGCCTCCATCAGCTTGTGCATTGTAAAGCCTCCCCGCTCCCCTAAGTCTGCTGATATGAACACTTGCGCCCGAAACTCTAGATTTTGTTTAGGAAATGAGTCATAAATTAGGGGAGCTCCCAGCCAAGGTCTGGGGAGGAGAGTGGACAGAGAGGGGTCTGTGACTCTTGCTGGTGGGGGAATCATACCACCGCAACACCCCTGAAAGCGCCGCCATGCTTTTGAGGAATTTTCATGACTGAGGAAATGCTGACATATTGTGCCCCTGCCAAAAGTAAGTCCATTTTATGTTCTGTGTAATGCATGTGCAAAATGGAAAATGTGATGGCCAATGTAAACGGTTGTGATATTGCATAGCATATTGTTATAATAACAAAAGCAAATTAAGACACATAAGTGAAATGTATTGGAATGGATTTTCATGTTCATATTTGATTAAAGATTGTTATACAGTCTTAATGTAAAACCAATAGCCATGATGACATGGGCCATTAAATACCCAAAATATGACAATAAATGAATAGCTATTATTATATATATA
>JAUMHI010000070.1:8605763-8620882 GCA_032359435.1 Enteromius unitaeniatus | reverse complement strand
CTAATGTTTATCAGTACATTACAGAAAATAATGAACTTTATCACAATATGCTAATTTTTTGAAAAGGACCTGTATTTGACTGGGTTCAATCCCAGGCTGTTGCTGGGTCAATCAAGGACATTCTCAGAGTTGTCTTTAAGCCACTCATGTATGTTTAGGGTCATTGTCCTGTTGGAAGGTCAACCTTCTGCCCAGTCTGAGGTTCTGAATGTGTTGGACTAGGTTTCATAAAGGCTTTATCAATATTTTGGTGCACTGAGCTTTACTCTGATGCACCGCAGCTACCAGCAAACTTTACTGTTGGGATGGTACACTGCAGGTGATGAGCAGTGCCTGGATTCCTTCAAACATTTAGGTGCAAATTTTTTGTGGTTTTTTTATGTCTTCATGAAGTTTTTTTGTCACATAAAGCCTACATCAGTGGACTGTTGCAGTGATGTTTGTACTTCTGCAAATTTCTTCTCTCTCAAAATATGATCATGGAGCTTAACTAGAGAATAATAAAATTGTTATATTTTAATAATTTGCAGGGTTACTCACTCAAAAGTGTAATAACACATAAAACCCTTATGAATGTTCCTATGATAAATTTCAACTGTGCCATTAAAGGTTTGAGTATTTATTAAAAATAAAACAAAAAAAACATTCAATTGCATAAACTTGCAATGGGCTGTGTAAGTGTATGGGCTGTTCATTCATGTGGAGAAAAGTAATTTAAAGCAGTTTAACATAAGGCAGATAAAATAAAATGTGAAGAAAAATACTTATATAATGAATAATATATGAATAAGTAATATATGAATACTTTTGCAAAGGCACTGTATATCTATTATTTATAGACAAAATGCCTAATAAACAAATTAATAAATGGTATGATATATACACAATATTAGATAGATCACTAGATAGATAGCAAAATACTGTATAGTTCCAAATACACATGCAGGATGACTTACACACCAAATGTAACACGTTGTGTAAAATATTAAACCCCTAACTTCAAGTAAGCAATAAAAACCACAAAGCTGGTCTTTATGAACTGCTAATTCATAATCTACTGTATTTAGGGTCAGTTTTCTAGATTTTGAATTGCTCTAAATACAACAGACAAACATCATGAAACTGAGCATTTGCAAGAGCAAAGCTCAATTGTGTTTGCATTTAAAAAAAAAAAACCTTTATCTGAGACTTTACCATTCCAGTAAATGGCCCCTGAGGGAGGTTTATAAACAAAACAGTAAGAGGACGGTGAGTATAGAGATTGGATACATTTCCTACATTCCTCTGTCCCTTCGGTCTATAAACATGGGGGTTTATTTTATGAAGGTGCATGGATGCGTGCTCAAAAGCATCCTCTGTGCAACGTCTGCGTCAGTTAGAGATCTGATTGCAGAGGCGTGTTATATCTAGCGGTCTGAGGCTGGAGGTGGTGTTGTGAAACTGGAAGGTAACACTCCGTGTAACCGACTCGGGTTTTGTATTATGGACGTTCTGGATTATAAAACAGGACTACTGCATGGTGAATGGCTACCCAAGCAAACACAAAAGAAGTCTCTTCCCATTCTTTCGGGTGCATGACACCATGCTCAAATGGGCGTTGAAATAAACCGAATCCCCAGGAGTTGTCTCCAGGCTGTAATGTCTGCCCGCTGCCTCCAGGTCTCCAGAACGCCAGACGTGTGACGGCTCCCATCGGCCCTCCACCCTGGCTAGAACACAGCGTTAGCAACCCATTATTTGTTTGGAGTTTATTATGGTGCTGCTATTTAACACACATTGAGCCTGGTTGACTCCTACACACGGATTCGTTCGCTCTACCCACACCTTACACACGAGCGCCGAGGCTTTTCAAACAGTGCGGAGGTTGGGCCATCAAACCGTGAGAGCTTGGGAGACATAAACACAGAGTGGCTGTTGATAGTAAGATTTGCGGTGTGTAATCTACTCAGCGACTTCAACACTGGAGCTGTTGAACTTTTAGCAAAACAGCCATTTCCCAGCAATCCTCCGACTGAGAAGCTTTTATTTATTGGCCCCTCTTAAAACAGGCTTTTTTCCGACTGTAAACTACTCAACACACCTGTCAGAGAAGCTCCATTAGGACACAAGTAATTGGGGTAGAGAGTGCTAACAGGCTAGTAAACCCTACGTTAGCGTATGTTTAACAGGACACTGTGTAAAGGAGGAAATGATTGTCTGTGAGAAGAGCTTCCAATAACTTCTGGGTTCTAATGGTCTTATCAGGAGGTTGCTATCATGAGCTAATGTAGTGCTCTTGGCACTAGGGTGTAAGTTCTTGAAGGTTTTGATCAGTTACTTGGCTGATTTAGAACCAGCTTCTCACACCGAAAAGCTGGCTTTATTTGCGGAAAAGACAAAAACACAATAACTTTGAAAGCTCTGTTCTCCAAGACAACAATGACTTCTGATTTTAAGGCTGAGTTTTAACAAATATCATGATTTGATTTATAAACTTGTGATTCGATTCAACATGAGTTACATGAGACAGGATATGGATTTTGGTAAACTACAGTCCTTTTAACATACCTTCAGAATATTATTCATGTTTATTTCATGCCGGAACTGGTTTACGCAGTTAACATTATCAGTTAACGCACACTTTGCTTTAACGCACACTTTGAGGTGCTATAGAGATGTGTCACTTCACAGTAAACACTAAAATTGAATTTATTTTTTGAATATGGTTGTAAAATGAACATAATTCGAATCAACTCCTAGTCAAATACCAGAATAAAATCCAGACTGAATGAAGCAATGCCAAAGCTATTTAACCATTAGTAAACCTTATCCAATAATGACACCAAGTTATAATATTTTGATTACAGATGACAGAGTATTTTCTTTTTAGAATAACATGCACCAATGAATTGCACCAAGAACATTCATTTAAATAAAAAAAGCATTCAGCTTTGACATCATGTTGACTTTAAATCACCCTTCAAAATTTATACCACTGCTAATTTATCCCATGGCGGCTATACTAGTAAAAGGTTTTGTAAAGCCATTAAGAATTAGCGGACAGATGTCTAAATGTTTGGATAGATTCTGACCACGTAGGAAATATTACCAAATGTTCGTACGACATTAAATCACGCTGCAGTTAAATAAACTCAGACGATATTCAAACAAATGCTGGTCAGTTTGTCTTTTAAAACGCCAACTCATATCCACTTTAAAGGAGGGGGAAGCAGTGGCAGGACACACAATGGAATTCAATATGGACTTTACACGTGTTCTCCCTTGGTAATCCACATAAAGCACTTTATTTTTGGAGATCCCCAAGGGATAAACTGTGACCAACTGCTTGCAGCAACACAACTTTATGACCACTTAAATTCTGCAGCAGTCGATTTAAGAGTGGGTGTGTGCACAGGATAAGCAGACAGGTAAATCACCTTCATGGCGAGTCATAAGACTTCATTTGTTTACGCAACTCTTGAAACACTGCAAATTAACCCTCTAGACGTCAATAGAGCACTGTTGTCTGCGGTGGAGATGTTAAGCACACAAGGAAAGTTTTATTAATGACTGCTGTTAACCATGTAGATACGGTAACTCAGCATTCAAATGCGTCAGAGAAAATTCCAGGCTAGTTCAATGAACTAGCAAAGAATTGGCAAAGACATGGCAAAGAAGAATTTGGCAAAGACATTTTTAAAATAAGTAGTAACATTTTTTTTAAATGAATATATAAAAGGCTAAATTATATTTGTTATAGCTAAAATAAGGCAATAAATAAACAAATAACATTTATTATAATTTGTTTACACACACACACACACACAAACATAAGCAAAGTGTCAGTTTAAAAATTTAAGACTTTAAGGGCCGGTTTCTCGGATATTATTTCTGAGCATTTTAAGACCAAACAATGACAATAATGTATTTTAAAATATCCCAGTGCAAGGTTTTCCAGTTTAGACAGCTCTTAACATTTATTTTAATCTACAGTAGGACTAGTCTAAAACCCTGTTCAGGAAACTGCCCCTAAGTGTTCTACAAGTTTACTCACTTATTCAAATTTATTATTACTAAAAACCTTTTTTGTCAGAACAAATTTTTATATTTTCTGTCTGGTTTAGTAATACTAAACCATTGGGCTGTTTCATAAAACAGGTTTTCCAAATAAGCTTGATTTATTGTCAGTTCATTGGGTTCAAAATAAGTCAGACTAACTAAAATAAGCCTGGCTTGTTTTATGAAACGGGTCCCTGGTGTGATTTAAAACAAACACTGAAAACAAACAAACTGAAATAACGTACAGCTATTAGTTAAATTACAAATTAAACTTAAATTAAAATTAGAAAATTGCCTTGGGAACTAAATAAATTAAAATCTCAGCTCATGTGCATCTGAACTGGCCTGCTCCTCTTTTATCTACTTTCTGTGAAGTTCTCACATTTAGGCTACATTAGCATTTTACTGGCAGCTGCTGCGGGAGGTGGGTCAGGTAATACAACAGGTAATAGAACACAGGTTGGGGAGGAGAAGAGGAAGTGAGTGGATGAGAATGATGCTAATATCCTTAATGATGGTCATCGTTGTTTGGGACATGCTGGGAAGCTATACAAGAAATAAAAGAAAAGTAACTTTTGCTAACATCAAGCAGACTTTAAGCCAGGTTTCAAAGAGAGGAACAATTTAATGCTGGCCACCTGAGACTCTTTAAGGGAAATAAAAAGTCATACAGAGTCAAACGTAAAAGGTGAGATCAAAGAGTTAATGAACTTTATCACAAGAAATACAAACGTTTTCCAGTTGTAATAATATTTCACAATATGACTATTTTTACTGTATTTTTCTCAAATGCAGCCTAAATATAAAAGTTGAATTATATAGTTGAATAAAACTATGTAAATCTAAATAAGTGGCAATCAACAAAATAACATGCCAGAGCCTCTTTAATTTAAGCAATAAATAAATAACTAACGTAAATAAATAACGTCCTCATTATTTGGTTAATAGTCCTAAATATTTGGTTGCCGTGTTAAAAGGCTGCCATAAAATTCGCCCACAGATGAGCTCATGGTTTATGTGGAGGTGTCCTTCCTGTTTCATCATCCGTCTCATGCTCAGCGTTTAAAAACCTACCCACCCATAATCCATCATGCCTTAATTTTACCATTGTGTGCAGTAAATACAGTATACTTACAGTACATATGTGGACGTGGTATTGCATATCTTTTGCTTTATATAGAGATGTTTCACAGACATCTGTACACTGTAAAAAATGACCGTGATTTTAAAGGTAAAAAACTGTGAAAATGCTTCGGTAAAAACCTGTTAAATGGTAATGATTCCTGTTAAGTTTACAGTGAAGCACTGTAAACTGACATTTCCAGAATTCCCTGCATTTCATTTTACATTTTGTTTGAATTTGATGATTTTTCTTTGAAATAACTATGTTTCTTCTTAGTTTTTTGTTTCAGTTATGTTTATAAGGGTTTTATGTTACATGTTGTTAAATCAATGTTAACTGCACATTTCTGTTTAATAATTTGTACCATGATGGTGTTTAGTGTTTGTGTGAATGACACGGGGTACCTTCTATCTATGTTACTTGTGATGAGCTTTGGTTCATCATGCGACTTTCTCATCACCACCTGCATTTGGTATTTATCAGTGTTTATCAAAAGGTACAAAATAGATTTCACTACTTTAATAGGTTGGTATTTTAACATTATATAGATTATCACAATTTATTATTAGAAATTATGGTATATTAATATATGGTATATATACTGTAAATTAAAAAAAAAAAAAAAAGTAAAAAAAATATTGTTGCCAAATTTTTCACAGTTTATTTTCTTACAGTGTATATACAAGATACATACCATTCCTTTTCTATAAAAAGACCTGAAAAATGTATGTTTATTGTCCTTCGTAGTTCAGAAGTTATTTATGGAGAGCTGGCATATGGATGTGGATTCTGACAGCATTCCAGAATGAATGAGAGTAGTCTGAGCCGGCAAGTCATTGTTTGTTTAACCTCGGATTAATAAAACTCTACAGCAGGCCTTTACAAATAAATGCTTCTTCAGCTCAGTCTGAGCCCCCATCCACCAGCTTTGATTTAAAGGCGGTCAGAATGTAAAGGATTCTTTCATGTCAGCAACCAACACATGAACATTATAAATGCAGCCGATTCAAGATGGCAAGTTAGATTTATCAGCTGTAGCTTGCCATCTTGGTTCAATCTGACTTTATGACATTCAAACAGTAAGGTGGTTGATAATGTGAAGCATAAGCCATGCAGGCACTTGGAAGAAGCCAGATCTACTGAATGTGTGAGCCATGTGTCTTATGGACAGTCTGAACACCATTTGAAAATTAAGCATTAAAAACAAAGCCAAATATTGGTATTGCTAAGGTTCCAATGATGTTGACAAGGTTAAAACACGGAAAGATAATAATGAGACATGTGAAAACAGAAAAGGAGAAAGATGGACAGCTAAACAAGACCCGAGAAAGTTCCCAAAACCCAAGTCCTTAGGTCAGTGGAGAAGTGTACAGAGTCAAGCTACGTCTGCATTAGTAGCTCTTATAAAAACAACTTCTACATTCTAGAAAGGCAACACTGACCTCATTCCTACCAATAGACCCCAGTCCTTTGTTTTCTATGCTTTACTCCTCAAAAATGTGGCCTTTATCCATCTGCGAGGTTGCCACGACTCTACAAATATGGACAGACTAGGACAAAGAAGAGTCAGGTCAATACATTCGCCCACTGTTGCCCTCATTTCTTCTGCTGGGATTGACATAAGCAAACAATCCTCTCTTACAGCTTAGCAACTATTTGGACTGCCACACACTGAAGTCACTCTTCTATGGGCTCATGACATCCTCAAATTCAGAACATCACCCATTTGTGGGTCCTACATTTGTACTGAATGTGCCAGAGCAAAAAAAGGAAGAAAAAAAAAAAACCCTTTCCCTTCAGTTTTTTTCAGGATGATTATTCTGCTATTTAAATTAAACATCTGGCACATATGAATGCACCAAGTTCTCTTTAGTTATTAAAACATTATTGGTTATGAATAAACTCAATTAAGACTCACATAAGGCCTTTGATGCGTTTTTGTGGGATGTTAAAAAACAAACAAAAAAACACTTTCATTTTTGAAGTTGAAGCTGAAGTAGAAGAACAATTACAAATAACAAAGAAAGTTAAGAACAAGAAAAACAACAAGAACAAAGATTAAACAAGAACAAAATCTATGTGAAAAAGAACAACAGAGAAGAGTAAAGAAGGACAAGTACAATAAGACAAAGATGCAAAATGAAAAAGAATGACAAGTACAAGATGCAGATGAATACCAAAGAAAAATGAGAAAAATGAAGAATGAACAACGAATAACAACAAAGGAGCACAAATACAAGATGATGAAAAACAAAGAAAACAACAAGAACAAAACAAGGGTAAAAGGACAAAAACTAAGAAAAACATTAAATATTGTTTTTTTAAAAAAGTCCAAAATACCCAACTATGTGGCTACTACTCAAATTTACTCAAAATTACCATTTTTCCCAACTGAATAAATTTCCAAACAGGAAAAAGAAAAGGATGACACTGATGGGAAAGTTCAGTTTCCCCCAATTGAGCAGCCTTGCTTGGATAGATTGAGCAAACATCTCCTTTATGTGCCCATCTCATTGCCTCTGATGTGGCCTGACAGCAAGAGCACTATGGGAAGGCTGGTTCCTGCTGGAGTGGTAATGCAGCTGTCTCCTGTTTACCCTCTTCCTCTGGGCCTGGGTATCAATTAACCAGGCAATGGAGAAAGTGCAATCAACACTACTCAAACGAAACTCATAGCGTGCCAAATGTGAGAACTGAAGACGTACATCTCTTTAAAACAAATGGTTCCCACCATCATGTGTCTGACGAGCAGCCGAAAGTCTTTATGAGGTTTAAGGAATTACTTAAGGATATGAAGGCATTTCAAGCGCTCATTAAACTTGTTCCATTTGTTTTAAACACCACAAGAGAGTGTGAACTCTTCCCTTGTCCTCTTCTGGCTTAACTGAAATTACATTTGTGTTCCTGTAATTACAAATGTACCTCAAACAGATGTTTATTTGCTCCAAAAGAAACACTTGATCTAAAAAGGAATACAAAGCTTAATAAAAAGCTTGTTTTTATTAAAAAAAACGAATTTTGAAATTATCTATGTTTTTGCGTTTTAAGACATATAAATGGTCTTTTTGCTGTAGTACATTAATAAAACTGCATGACTGCAATGAAAACTAAAATACATTATTCCATATTGCTCTAGTTAGACTGACTTTGCTAGCCTTATGTAAATTTTAACAGTAACTTCTAAATTACTTCAAAAATTGGGTTTTGATCAGAAAGAATTTATTAAATATATTTGTTAAAGGGATAGTTCACAAATTATGTGAATTTGGTTAAATTCGAGACCTTTCTGACTCTCCATAGACAGCAACGGAAGTACTTAACACAGTCTCATGATCAGTTCATACAAGGTTTCAAATTCGTGCTAATTTGTACAAATTCGTACCACCTCACTTTTTGTCTAAACTCCAGTGAGGGGTAGGTGTAGGGCATTTGCATATGTATTGGCAACTTGTAAAATAAGTATGATTTAGCAAAAATCATACGAATTCGTACAAGTGGGGTCGTACAAATTTGTATGATCTCATAAAATATGTACAAACTGGTGTGAGACTGGGCTGTAAGTACCACCTTCAAGGCCCAGAAAGGTAGTAAGGACATCATTAAAATAGTCCATGTGACAAAGCTACAAGGATAGTTTGCGTGCAAAAAAAAAAAACTGGTCAGGTCAGAAAGCTTGCAGACATCTGAGTACGAAATGTGAGTAACTGGTTACATTTAATTTTTAGTTGAACTATGCCTTTAAAGTCTGTAAAAAGAGGAGTAGGAATCATAATGTCAAGTCAGCTCGATGGCCAAGAGAAGACTATGCTATAAAGACATAAATTACAGCCCAGTCATGTTTCTCCTTAAACTAGTCATTAAGATTTGTGTCCATGTTAAGTGTTACACTGCTAGTCTGGCACATCACCACCTCCTTTCTTCATACAAGCTGTGCAGCTCCCTTAAAACATCTGGATATCGACCAGTTGGGCTGAAATTCAGTCCTTGGCTTTCATTCAGGTGGCTAATCATGAGCTCAGCACTGAGAGATCCTGCTGCACCTTGTGAATACATGAATCACATGAAACATTTGATCCGTGCGTACTTTGACTCGGTCAAACATCTCTCAGGACGTTTCCTTCAAAAAGACCTCACCCAATCAAATTCACTCAGTTCCGTCCTACAAACTTGGAACTAGGTGGCCCTTCGAGTCTCAGATGACCTCCTGAACACTGAGGAAGTTGACTGGGGCAAACCCATTACGGTTACTGCGCTTCATGCTCGAATAAATCAAAGGAAAAAAAGTTTGAACACGCCTCTGTGTGGCCTCAAGAGGAGGGAATCAGTTAGGACAGATGTTTTTGACATTCAGTCTGATTTCATTTAAGGGAAATGAAGAGACGGGAAAACCTCAGCACACCCAAAGTACATTTTGCTTCATAATAACAGCAAGCACGCCTAAACCCCATTGTTACGACGTCTCTGAAGCAAAAAGGCACAATAAATGAGTCAGACTGACAGAATCTTTTGCGAACCTGTCAGTAAAGTGTTAGCCAATTTTATTCAACCGATATTGAATAAGCTTGAAGACGGCCTTTAAAAAAAAAAAAGGTTTCCACGTTGCTCACGAGAAACTGAGGTCATGTCTTTCCAGCCAACATTCAGTAACATGCACATTACAGCTTTGAAACTCTGCAGGTGCTGGCCAGCTGAAAGCTCTTTTCCACCAGGAAGCTGTAAAAGTCAACTACACCCCTGTTGTGTACTGTGCTGTTATGGTTTTGGTGAGTGGAACCACTTGTGGTTAGTAAACAAGCCTATTCATGGAGTTTGTGTTCAGTCACCTCATAGGTGTCAAGACATTGAGCCACTTCATGATCACGTCTGGAGTTACATCTCGATCAAACTGCAGGAAAAAGATACTCGGGTAACATGACCTTATCGTACCACAAAACGTGTTTTCAAGTAGTTGCAATTTTATAGCAGTTTGTATAACGGAAATGTATTGTGTGCACTGCCACGCAACTGTTGGTACGATTAATGTTACCAAAGGGTTCGCGAAAGGCTTTTGGGTAAGTAATCAAACCTGACACGTTATCCTGTAGACCATCATCATTTCTGGCAATTACACAAAGGTATAGAGAACAACTCCGAGCTATCATCTCAAAGGAATAGTATTACTAAAATAAATTTACTTTAACTAACTAAACTAAACAAATGAATAATTTTTGACTGCTTTGTGTGTTCGAACTGTTGTACTATACCCGATATATATCTCAGTGGATCTATAGTCCTGCTACAAAATTAAATATATTTTGTTTTATATATATACACTCAGTAACTTAATTGTGTTTATATGCATTTCTATTTATATATACAGTATACATATATTTGTGTACTGTATTTGTATGTATATACTGTGTATAAAATATTTAATTATAAACAACAAATTATATTAATTTAGTAAAATAGCATTTTATGATATTATATTAAAACACAAAACTTAGTCATTTAAAAAAAATATTGCTGAATGTCTCCTTTTGTGTTTTACAGCTGCCAGTCATATTGGTTTGGATCAAGATGCTTATGACTTTTAATTTTTAGGTTGGACTTTCCCTTTAACAGTCACTTCTCAAATATGTCCTGATCAGGGCTAATCTAAAAGCCCCCACAAGCAAGTTTGACTAATAACAAGGAGTCTTTGTTTATTTCAGTTAGCATGACAGAAAGTTGCAAACTCACTGCAATAGCATCTGGACGAAGCCAAGTGTAGCCTACTTGCCAGAGTTTGTCTTCAAAAAGTAAACAGCCAAAGAAAACAGCTCCAGCTTTCGAAGTATCATTGCCCTTTAAAACCGCCTGTTTGTCTGTGGACAGATTGACTGCGAGCGAGCAAACGCCTTAAGCTACAACACAAGGGTGAATGAGTTGAGTAAGATATAGAGGCCTCGATCCCTAGCAGCCGAACAAAACATCTGAACCCATTTTACAAAGAAAGGTTTAATAAAAATCCAGATGTGCACTTTATGTTCAAGGATATCTTTATAAAATGACCATGAAATAGAACTCAAAGGCAGATTTTCATCCAGTTCTGTCAAGGCTTGCAATATAACGCCAAATTGTGGTAAAGGGAGTACAACCTACAGTATGTGTTTCAGCTTAAGCATGAAACGCTACTGCCTAGAGGGCTTTTAATGTGTGTGCGCCTGAGAAATGATGATTCCCTCATCAGTCCTCGATATTTTACAGTCAATAGAAACATCACCACATTGACCAAGTGTGCTGCGTTTTGGCATAACGTATCATTTAAAAGCCATACAAATGAGGTAAGAAGAAATAACAAAACAGCTCAATGACATATAGGGCTGCACAAATAATCCTTAATCTTTCTACTTGAACGAAAAGCACAATTGTTCCCCTGCCTGCTGGATGAAGTGCTGTTGGTTCTTTATTCAAGCAGGTTCGAAAAAAAAAAAAAACCTGCGTGAATGCCTGCCAATACACACGCAACTCCCTAAGTAAAGTTACACACTTCTGCTACAACTGTCTGCCATCGCTGGAACCGTGACTCTCCAACAGTTCATGTTGGTATACTGACCACAAACTCTCACACCTGAAATATTTCTTCTGGACTAACAACAGAATAGGCAGGGATACCATTGTACTTATTTTGACCTTTGCTCAGCCTGAAATGATTCATACTTATTGTGACCAATCGCGCATAGTTAAAATAAGTACATAGCTCATTCAAAAACCTCATGTGATGATTATCGACTCCAAAACGCATCATTTGGATGAGCACATTCATGGATAAACACTTTAAAGGATGAAATGATTCAGTGGCTCTGTTGAAAGCTACATATTTCTTACGGAAAAGGCCAACAAACTGACCGCAAGTGACTTTGTTGGAAGCTACATGTCAGAAGTTTGAATGTGCATTAGGCATTACAATACATTTTTACAATAGCTACTGCATATTGCATGTTAAATATACCAACGTGCGATATGGACAAAGTTTTACAATGATGATTTTCACTTGAGTTTGTAGTAAAACATTTGTTTATAGGGAAAAAGCTATGAAGCTTCACCCTCAACCTCAGTGGAGCAAGAACAGATTGTATGAAAAAAAAACTGTGTAAGATTTGGATGTTTTGGCTTAGTTTAACAAATGTTCCACCTTTGTCAACCTGAATTCAATAGGCAAAGCTAGCAAGAACAACAGTCTCTTTCAATAACTTGGCAGTAAGTTGACATCTAATGACTAATATATTCTGGTAAACAGTCCTACCACACTGGGAATGGTTGTGGAGAATGACTGGAAGTGACACACACACACACACACACACACACAAAGAAAGAAAGAAAGAACACACACACAAAGTTCCATGCTACAGAAACCAATGTATTAGTTAAAAAAAATTAAATAAACGTAATTCACTTAAACAGCATCAACAATTGTAATCACTTGCATTCAATAAGATGAAATCAAGATTCATCTTTTCATTTTTCATTTCAGCAGTGAATTAGCAGGTAATATTAGCTATATATTGCTCAAAATAGTAGCCACTACTTTATAAGATAAAACAAAATACTAAGATACAGAGAGGCTAAATCCGGAGAGAAATAATGAGAGGAAATCCTCATTATTACTAAAAAATGACTCACCTGAAGACATTTAGAGTAGGACCTTAAACAATCATCTAAGCAGCCGTGTTTGGTCAACACTTCCAGTAAACCAGTTAGCTGGAGGGCTAGTGCTCCTCCACCATGCCACTTCAGCCAAAAGACCTTCAGTTAAAAGCTTGATAAACTTCCTCCACTTTTCCAAATAATGGCCCGATTAGTGTGGAAAACCTCAGGATTCTTTGATTATCTGTTCAATCTGCCTTAAGGCAGGTGGATTGCATACCCCACCTCTGCTACACAAAACATTAATGACGCTGCTCCTATCAGTGGATTGTTAGCTTCAAGCTCATTAAGTAAATGGCAGCCATTTTGAAAGCTACAATATCAAAGCTATCTGGATTGCTTGCTGCTTTTAACAAATGCAATCTGATTGCAGAGAGAGTTGCGCAATTATTATTCACAAATAGTGGAGACCAGAGACAGTTAAAAATGCTTAAAAAAAGACATAGATAGACATAGACTAAGATATATAGATACATGGACACTTTGTTATTTATAAAACTGATTATGTATTTTCTGTTGTTTAAAAAAATCTGCTGTCTAACTATTGGTTGCTTTTATTATGACTGTACATTATGGGTACCAAATTAAATAAATTATAAATATCATTTTAAGCAATTTAAAATATTTTAACAAACAATAAAAACAATAATACCACTTGTTCTGTAATAATAGATTTTACTGTGCACCACAGAATTCTTATCTCACAACTTAAAAAATGTGTGTGAATTGAAGGTTGTGCTCTTAATTGGTTTAAGTATCTGAATGATACAACTTTTTCTCTTTTTCTTGATTGGTTTTCTTCTTCTGTTTTGTTTTGGATTGTGGAGTTCCCCAGGGCTCTGTTTCCTTTGGGTACTATTTTTTCAAACATGGGGTGTCATTTTACTTTTATGCTGATGACAAGAAGCTAACAAGTACTTTAGTAAAGTACTCTCTTGTCCTAAACATTTAAAAAAAAAAATGGTTGTCTTTGATGATGTTATGGACAATATTAGCTGTGGAATAAAACTGAAGACTGTTCTTGACTACATTTTTGTCTTTATATAATTTTTTTATATTCTGAACCTTATATTCTTTTTTAATGTATATATTTATAATTGTATTGTTATTGTTGGCACACATGCATGTTGTTTATACCAAAAGATGGCAGGTAGATTTGTTGCAGTCTGAGAGTTATGAGGGTAAATGTGAAAAATGTTACCCCGGTCTCTCCTCCCTCAGTGATTTTGTTGACTTTAGTTCAGAGCACTAAATTGACAGCACATGTGTAGCTAAAGCCTGTGTCCCTACCTGTTCTGCTGGTTGTTTTCGAGGTTTGTCCCAAGGAAATACCATCAGAGCAGATCCTGCCACATAATGCTTCACTCATGCATCTCTTTGGTCTGACATTCTGGGAATAAAGAACCAAGTAATGTTTTTCATTTATCGAAAGGTCAGATGAAACCTGTTCTCTGGGGCCGTTAGATCTCTGAGAGGTCGCATGGATAGAAATCAAGCATTGAGCTATGTTCAGCTGAATAATTTGTTTTGTATGGGGATAGATAACAGCAAAGACTTTCAAGCAAGACTTTCTTCAGAGGGAACAGCTGGCTTTCCAAAAAGATGTCATTCAAACGCGGATGCTGGATGACTTCCTAATGAACAGAAGTTCCACTGTTATGAGAGCTCCTCGGCCTGGCTTTGAAAACAGTTTAACTGCATTTACACACACAATGGAAACTGAAGGAAAAGAAGCTGTCCTGGTTACTAGTTCAAAGCTTACTTGTACCGACCATAGATTTATTTGTGCTTTATATCGGGATTAATTTGACTTTTTTTTTAGTCATAAATAAAAGGAGCGGAGGCTAGTCAGCTGACCACTGGAGGTGGTCCAAAACCTTCAGGAGAGGCAGAGATGGGAAAAAGTTCTTGTTCTTGGGTGGCCAGGAGACTTTGACAGTATATCTGTTCATGGGAAAATCTGCAATAATCCAACGATGGTAAAATGGTTATATTTCATTTTTATTTTAATATTTATTGCTATTATTATTATTATATACTTTTTGAACCTTTCTCAAATTGGATATGTTAGTTCAATGCAACACTAATGTAAAATAAATGAGTGATTAAATTAATGAATTTTAACATTTCAAACAAAATTTAATTACAAAAAAATATATACTGTATATACACATAAAGCAAATAAAAAACTTATGTTTTATATATATATATATATATATATATTGTGACGGCCGCCGATCAGCGCCGCCCTGGCAATCATCTGTCAGCACCTGGAACTCGTCTGCCCGGG
>JAUMHI010000070.1:8577736-8596427 GCA_032359435.1 Enteromius unitaeniatus | reverse complement strand
CGCAGGGTAAAGAGAGGAAGTCCTGATGTTTGTGGCTCAGGACTTCAGAGGGCAGGCCCCTCTGGGGAAGAGTGGTATACTCTGCATTACACAGAGCCCATGTCTCCTCAGTGCCCATGGGAGATCATCTCACTAACCTCCCAGTGTTACGAGGCATGAGCATCTCCCGCAAACATCGATCTCAGTTTCGTCTGCCCGGAAAACGTAGCGTCGCTAAGACGTTCGCCACCGAGCTCTCACAAGGCACAAGTCCACCCGAGGTAGTTGTGTCAAAACATCCGAATTTTGTATTACATTGACGACTGGCTAATATAAGCACAGTCGCCGTAAGAAGCAAGCAGACATCAAGATGTTGTCCTTGCTCATATGTAACAATTGGGGTTGAAAAGAAAAGTGTCCTTTCTCCAGTACAGAGAACCACTTATCTAGGCGTGGTGTGGGATTCGACCATGATGCGGGCTTGTATGACACCCGCTTGTGTAACTTCAATCCTCACTGCAGTCGCGAGAGTAAAAGAAGGCCGGTCACTCACTGTCAAGCAGTTAAAAAAATTTCTAGGCCTTATGGCAGCTGCATTCAATGTGATACCTATTGGCTGGCTGTACATGAGGCCCCTACAGTGGTGGCTCAGAAACAAAGGTGTATCCCTGAGGGGAATCCTCTTCGCATGATCAAAGTGTCACGCCGTGCTATACGTGCCTTAGACATGTGGAGGAATCCTGCGTTTCTAAAACAGGGCCCAGTGCTGGGAGATCCAGGTCACCGCATAGCGACGGATGCGTCCCTCACTGGTTAGGGAGCGATCACGAGTGGTCCTCTTCAAAAAGAAGAAACTGAACACCAAGAAGAGTGTTCTTTCTCCAGCTCAGAGAACCACTTATCTAGGCGTGGTGTGGGACTTGACCACGATGCAGGCTCATATGACACCTGCTCGAGTAGTTTCGATCCTCACCGCAGTCGCAAGACTGAAAGAGGGCTCAGTGCTGGGAGATCTCGGTCACCGCATAACGCTAGCGACGGATGCGTCCCTCACTGGTCATTGAGCGATCCAGAGTGGTCGCTTAGCCCAAGGTCTGGGAGAAGTCGCCATCTTATTTGGCACATCAACTGTCTTGAAATTCTAGCAGCATTTCAAACACTTCTTTACAGACGTAAGAGATCAACATGGGTTAGTGCGTACCGCCAACACCTCTGTTGTCTCTTACATCAACCACCAAGGACGTCTGTGGTCGCTCCCCTTGTACAAGCTGGCACACCAGATCCCTCTCACTGAGAGCCATCGACATTCCCGGGCATCTAAATGTAGGAGCAGACATCCTGTCGAGACAGGGGCCGAGGCCCGGGGAGTGGTTGATCTAGATCTCAGATCTAGAGAGTTAATTAAGACCTCTTCGTGACACAAGAGAGCACGCAATGTGGGAGATATCGATCAGAGGGACCTCCTCTCAAAGGCAGGGGGCACCGTAGTGCACCCTCTCCCGGAGTTGTGGCAGTTAAGAGTGTGGCCTCTGAGGGGGCACAACTCTTAGCAGCTGGTCTCTCAACCGAGGTTGTGGAGACCATCCTCCAGTCCAGAGCTCCATCCATGAGGAAACTGTATGCCTTGAAGTGGAAACTTTTCACTTCTTGGTTTACAGATCCCCAGCAAGATCCAGTTAACTGCCCAGTTGGTACAGTGCCGGAGTTCTTGCAGAGTAGATTCTCTACTGGGGTCACCCACTCCACCTTGAAGGTTTATGTGGCGGCTATATCGGCCTACCACTCCTCTCTCGGTGAGCAGACACTGGGTAAGGAACCCTTGGTCATACGTTTCCTCCACGGTGCACTGAGGTTGAGACCTCCGGTACACTCCCGGGAGCCAACCTGGGACCAGGCTGTAGTGTTAGAGGCCCTCTGTGGGCCACCATTTGAGCCCATGGAGGAGATCTCAGATCGTTTACTAATGATAAAGACCGCATTTTGCTAACATTGTGTTCTTTGAGGAGAGTAGGTGACCTTCAGGCCCTATCGGTGGCCCCTACACATCTTGACTTTGGCCTGGCATGGCCAAAGCCTTCCTGTACCCGCGAGTGGGTTACAGTCCTAAGGTGCCTACGGTCACACCACAGCCAGTAGTACTACAGGCCTTCAACCCTCCTCCCTTCATTGAACCCGGTCAGCAGAAGCGAAACTGTATGTCTGTAACTGTAACGTCCACAGAGCTGCCCTGTGGAGAAAGTCTAAACAGTTGCTGGTATGTTTTGGGCCACCCAAAAAGGGGTGCCCTGCGACAAAACAGACTTTAAGCAGATGGATAGTGGATGCCATTAATACTTCTTACGAGTCCTCTGGTCTCCCGCCGAGGCTAGGAGTCAGAGCGCACACGTGGTGTGGCAGACTCGAAGGCCCTGCTAGCAGGGGTCTCCTTGGCCGACATATGTGACGCTGCGGGGTGGTCCATTTTTATGGGTTGGACTTGCGAGCCACTCCGGGCTCTTCTGTTCTTACCTAGCTGTGCACAAACACACACTGGACAGGGAATTGGAAAGTCTGGGTCTTGAGGCGTGGGTACCTTGTTCCCATAGCATCTCGTCGACGCAGTTCAAGTTCCTGAAAAGGAACGTCTCTAGGTTATGTATATAACCCTAGTTCCTTGAAGGAACGAGACGCTGCGTCTCGAAACCACACTTTCGGCATCTCCTGCCGACGCTCCGCTGATGCTCCGCTGATGCTCCGCTTATTCCATATTTTTGTGAAAACTCTAACAAACAGAAAGCTCAAAGGAACTGCTTTTATTTGAAATTAGTAATCTGTCCTTGCTGAATAAAAGTATAAATTCTTAGAAATAAATACACAAGCAAATACCCAAAACTTTACACAGTACGCTAAAACTACATTTCCAAATTAGGTGTGCAGTCATTTTGCATTGATTCTGACAGGAAATCTGCACCATATAATCAGAACTGCTTGAAACATGTTATAATGCTTGAAATAGAGTTATGCTTGTACTGGAGGTTGAAAACATGGATAGCTCTGTGGATTTCTACATGGAGATTCTGTGAGGTCCTGCCAATCAGTCATAGTAAAATATACAAACATTTTCATACTAACATCAAACTAATAAAATATTATATTTGAGAAATTAAACTTCCCTAAAGATCATAAGCCAGAGTTATCAATTCTCATTAGGAAAGGGAGTCGTTATATTAAAAGCATGAAATTCGAAATGAATGGAGCAGTGGCTGAAATGTTTTAAGGGTTAGTGGCTACCCCTTTGTGGGAGCTTTCCTGCAATAACAGGAAATTGTTATGGAACTTGTTCTTTGCCATGCACTTGATGTCGATTCAGAAACCTGTGCTGGCACAGAATAAACTCCAATAGACAGCGGCAACAGTCAGTGTGGCAGCCAATCAGCAAATGTTCTGAATGCCAAATGGCATTTTGTCACGTCCTGCGGCTGGCAGTGCCAGGCGTTCTCACTAACAGACTGTGCCTCATGCTCCTTTAAATAACTGGGCTGGCATGACAGTTCCAGCAAGAACGCCTGTAGAGGCTGTTAGCACAATATACTTATTTTACGCAAGATATGTTTTTGGCAAAATGGAGCCTGTCATGTGTAGTTACTTTTCATTTGATAGCAGGGCAATGAAATGTTTGTATAATATTTTGCTTGTCTAGAAATCTTTGGACGTTTCTCTGGCAGCGCGATTGTGTGCTCCAAACATATGTCGAAATCATTTGTTTACTAAAGAAATATTATACTAGATCTATAGCAAATATTTGCCTAAAAGTGCTTCTGAGTTTAAGTTGAAAAGATGCAGAATCCACAGTAACCGTTTTTTCAGAAATTAGCATTATATTTTGCATCTGGCATTTTGTTATTATGGAAAAGCTCTTCATCACAGGCAATTATCTTCATTCTGATAAAACAATCACAATCATTTTTACATAATCCATGAACTCAGAGACACTCTCTCAGGGTTACAGCTTTGATATGCAACAATATTGAGGTTATTAACAGACTAATGGCTCATGAGGGACATGGAGATTCTGGCCATGTCACGTTCAAAGAGTGAAAGATGAGGCCAACGGTATTTATTAGCGATGACGGACCGTGATTTGGACAAATAATAATCCTCTAATGACTCCAAGCATGCTTAAATCTTTCAGACATCCACTGGAATGGAGATCTAAGATATGTTCATGAGACCATATCAACATAATTAAAGTGTCCAATGTTTTTCAACCTCAAAGCCACACATGCTGCAGTCTTGCGTATGTGGAGACTAAGGAGACTACTTGGAATTGGCATCCTCAACCTGACTCATTTATTTCCAAGGGACGAGAGATCAGATATTGTCATTAATAGGCCTCTACAGAATTTAAACCACAATGCCACTGTAGAGAGATATTCACTATATTCATAAGAATTACCATTTAATTCAATCTGTGTATCATTTGTAGCTGTAAAAGATCTTTTAAACTAGCAAAATAGTGATATGACACCTCCAAAGTTTTTCTAATGTTGAATATGAAACGGTACACTTATTTATACCAATAAGGATAAATATATTAGCGGCCACACCACCACACAATAACACAATGCTGTTTTTTATAAATGTGCACAATTTTGTCATCTGCCGCTTTAAATGTTCAAACTCTTCAAACTGCATTCTGAGTGTCTGGTAATATTTTTATCATTCATTAGCTAGGAAAAAAATTCTACAAGTTCATTGACAGCTGAAAAGAATTTGTGTATGACAAAAAAAAAAACAATGACTTTTTTACTGCACAGTGCCGAATTGCTAAATAAAGTCCTTATTTCGGGGTTTTTTTTCCATACAAAAAGTATTCTTGTCGCTTAATAACTGTAACATTCCCAGCCAGTTTTACCATCAAGCTCCGCTAGAGGTCACTCATATCATGTCTACTCACACTGGTTTTTGGTTCATGTACTGGACTCCATCTCCCAGAATGCACCTCTCATCCACATCTGTTCATTGTTTTCTCCAATCTACCATTAATTAGCACCTGTATAAATACCACTCTACCTGTTGTAAAGTATTGTAATAGCCGGTCTTCCAATTCTGAGCATTTGATTTCCTGTGTTAGACTCTGGTCTGTTTTCTGCAAGTTTGCTGCCTGCCTTGTCACTTATCTCCCTGTGTACCTCAACTTTGATTTAAGCTTCATCCTAAGAGATGTGTTTGACCCTGTTCTGCTGACCATGAATAAACCTCTGCGAATGGATTCGCACGACTCATTCGTGACAATAACGTTACAGTTAAACCACTGATGGCACCTGCCATTACCTGCCATTATGCCATTACCTAATTTGGAGTTAGCATAAGCTCCCACAAAAGCCAGATATGTGTTGAAAGGAGGTTTGTCTGCATTGTAAAAAAAAACTGCAGTTGCTTTTTTTTGCTGCATTCGTGGATTGTTTACTGGATTGTGGGTGGTTTTTGCACCGAAATGCAATGGTTGAATGAACTTGGCCCTGAAATCTTGATGTCATGATCTGCTTGGTGTACGGGATGGTATAGAGATGTAATACTCACACTTGTCCTGCTCGGGTGGTTCTAGACAGTCACTCTCTGTGTCACTGGGGATGCGCCAGGGCTTCCTGACCGCCTGCAACTGCTGGTAAAACTCATCCTAGTAACACATATGATGGGAACAGAGAGATAAATCAGAACGATGACAACTTGGTTTGATATTTTGACATATGATGCAATTAAATTCATTCATCTTTAAGTCTGTTTTCAATTGTCAAAGTGTACAAATGCTTTCAAGGCCTTGCTAAGGCCTAAGCTTGCTTGCTTGGTCTTTTGTAGGTACTTTTTAGATGGTGAACTTGGGAAATCGGTTGGTTGCCCAACTCGGCCAGGCTGGGAGACCACCTTAAACCACCAACGGCATGGGCCGATTTCCCCGGTTAGGAATTAGATTAAGCCAGGACTAGACCTTTGCTAATTTAGGACATTTAAGAATATTTAGAAACATGTCTTACAAAACTGCATTATCTGTGAGCATTTTAAGACCAAATAATAGCAATAATGTATTTTAGGATATCTCAGTGCAAGCTTTTTTCAGTTTAGACTGCTCTTAACATTTATTTTAATCTAGGACTAGTCCTAGGAAACTGCCCCCATATGTTTAAGAGTACAGCATATGTAGCAGCTACTATCAACTAAATACCACAAAAGTCCAATTTTGATTTTTAAAAGTACTTAGAGAACATTTGTTTCAATATTCAGGGAGTGCAATGATGGATCAGTGAAAACTGTGCAGAAATTTAGCGATTTGAAAAGCAACAAAATCCCCTGTGAAGTGGAAACTTCGAAGGGATGGTAAATGTGCATGTCAGGCCCATTCATTCTACAGATGTTTTTATTTTCTTTTAATATAAGTACACCTCTGGGTCGAATCCTCTGAGCCAACCTCTAATAAATAAACTGTCCCCTGTTCACTTCTAAAGACTTTTATGTGTTGTTATTTTTCAGCGTTAAAGGTATCACTGGTACAGACAGGACGCGTTCGTACATCTATGCTGCATTTCAGTGTTAAATATGAAAACAGAAGAGAAGGACAAATCATCTGATCTCTTCCTGTAGATCTCATTCTGAACTGAATGAGATATACAGGTGTATATTATTTTTTCATATTTTCGTGAGCTGAAGTATTATAACAGCCATGGAACCAGCTGGGTGCAATCAAAACATGATCAATGCATTTATGTTTTAATAATCTCATCAATCAGAAGAATATAAACTAACAATATGATTCCAGTTTGTGGCTATAAAATACCTCAAAAGGAGCTTTAGATTTATTACCAGGCCCTAATACCAGAGAATAAAAGAAAAAGAGAGCGGAAACCCAGAAATACCAGACTCCTTTTTTATTTATACCAAGGGTAGTCATGTGTAAATCTGTTCTTTAGTTTCCCGTGGATCCTTTTATATTATATTGCTTAATCTCAATAGATCATGAGATGAATAGGCCATAGTCAGACATGGACAATAGAACATTAGACAGCTTTTACAAACTAATCAGTACAATAACAGTGTGTGTGATTCTACACCCATTGACCTTGAGGTTTAAAGGGTTATTAAATGTGAATTTTATTTTTTCTTAAGGCATGCATAAAATTGGACCTTAGTTTCCAACCAGTAAGAGATTTGTTAGATTAAAGGACTTTTATGACCAATTTTGAATATTTGGCACATGGAAAAAAAACAAACATCTAAAATATTGTACGGCATATAGTGTACTACATATGTTTGTGTGTGTATTTGTTTTTGCTGCATCCCTTTACACAAGGGACACTTTTTTTTATAAGACATAGTTAAAAAATGTATTATATAATAATGTTGATGCAATTATGGTTGTGTTATTGTGTACCTCTGTCAATGTGCTCCACAGTCCTCCGTATAAATCTGTGGTGCTCAGGCCTGGTGGTGTGAGGATCGGTCTGGTTATCTGTCCCGTTGGCGTGACTGGTCTGCTTCTAGAGCGTCCGTACACCCGTTCTTTGTTCCCGTGGCTTCCGGCACTCAATGCGTGCATCATGAGACTATTGGGGGTTAAAGGTCTGCTGGGCGTCCGTGCTCCACTAGGGGTCTGGGCACGGCTGCTAGGGTTGCTGGGAGATGTCCGGCCCATGACTAGGCTTGTGGGTTTAGTGTTGTGAAGTGGCAGGCCTGTGGTCTTTGTGGAAAGGCTGCTGGGAGACTGTGGTCTGGACGTCTGTCCAAGCACAGGCAGAGTGTTAGTGGTGTGGAAGAGGGGGGTTAAAAGCAAACTCCTATGAGGGCTGTTTGGACTTCGGTTCAGCTTCCCTTGCTCTGCCAGCTTGGCCAAGTCCTTCTCCACCTCTGAAGAAATCAAGACAATAAAAGCAAAGAATCACCATCTAGGGGACAATAACAGTTATGGCTTTGTAAACATTTTGGTCATAGGTTATGTGGGACATGACCAGTGTTGGGGTAATGCAAGTTACACAGAGTACTTTTTTCAAGTAACTAGTAAAGAAACGTGTTGTATTTAAATTTACAAGACATCTCTGTATTACTTTTTTAAATAAGTAATGCAAGTTACATTGTTTCCAGATTCATTCACTAATACCTCTCCTGTTCCTGTGTTGAAAGAAACTGGAAGTGAGTGTGTACTCTGTATTTATTATATATACGTGTGTGTGTATATATATGTGTGTGTGTGTGTGTGTGTGTGTTTCCGTGTATATATTTATATTCATATAAATTATATTATTTATATATATATATATATATTCTTACTTAAATATATACATGCATGTGTTTGAATTTATATATATATATATATATATATATATATACATACATAATAAATATACACAGTAGACATGTATATTATGTAAACAAAACTTTTATTTTGAATGCCATTTATCCCGCTTAGTTGTTTGACAGCACTAATCAATATTTATATTCATATAATTTATTTTATGAATAAATATATTTAAAGTACAAACATAACATATTTTTCTAAAATGTACATGTATGTGTGTGTATTTATATATACAGAATAAATATACACAGAATTCAAACATATATAAACAAAACATTATATTTTGATATTACAATTAATTGTTTGATAGCACTAAACATAATGCATTATTTTCCATTAAAGGTAACTAAGTAACATAGTTATTTACTTTTTATGGAGTAAAGTCATATTATGTATGACAAGTATGTTTGACTTTTGTATTCTCGGCTATAAATCTGTATACAATAATTATATATATATATATATATATATATATATATACATATAAGAAATTTTCGCACACTAATTTCTTTTTTTTTCTCAGCATGTTTTCTGATTCAACACACTAACAGCCCTAAAACTCATCAGTGTATTGACGTGGAGTATTGACTCACCGCTCATAGATTCCCATTAACAAACCACCAAAACAATTTCCTGAAGTTTTGCTGAGGTCTTTTAACAGTCATGGCAGCAGTATTTATTGTCAGCTGTAAAGTGTAAATTGGATGGCATGTTTACTTTGTACGAGTACAAGAGCGGTTTAATACGGTCAGCTTCATGTCAATATATTTGTTTGCTTGGTAGCAAGTCAAATATTTTTGTTTATGCAAGTCTGTTGCACATTTTCAGATGAAACATCTGGATGCGTCAACCAGTGTTCAGTCTGAGAGGAACTGAGGATTCGGAGGAAACAACTTGTGACATATTATAAATAGTATGTACAAGTTTGATTTGTGTTTCAGAAACCTTGACTACTTGACTTGTAAGCAAACAGTTCTTTCTCCAGAGAAACATCATGATAGTTTTCAATATGAAACACATGCCAGATTACCAATGTAATAGAGCAAATTCCCATTTTGCATAACACAGCTCTTGTAATTACTTCCCTTTACGGAAACTATTTCAGATTATTGTGATATATGATACAGTTAACTGTGTGAATGGATAATTAGATTGTTTTGACTGTAGTAAACCAGAAGTAATTCAGTCTCATTTAAACAGCATAAAGGAGCTTATTCCAGCAAATTTCTTACACAGACATAAATCACTTGTGATGATGGCAAACCCTAACATATAAAGACATGAATAAAAAATTTGTTTTTGTGTCCGTCTTTAAAATTTCCCACATTAAATTTAAAAAAGTATCAAATTGAGCTCACAAGTCCTAATGAGTCGATGCTGGAGGCTGAGAACCCACAATTATGTTCACATAAACAATCATTCATCACTAACGGAAGATGCTAATAAGCAACTAGTTAAAAGGGATAGCTCACCCAAAAGTAAAAGTTTGTCATCATTTACTTACTCTTATGTCATTTTTAGCCTGTATGAGTTTCTTTTTATGTTGAACATGAAGATATTTTGAAGAATGCTGGTAATCAAACATCTGATGTTCCCATAGTATTTCTCTTCCTACTAGTCAATGGGGACCAAAAACTTGTTCTTCAAAATATATTTTTTTGTGTTTAACATAAGAAAGAAACTCATACAAGTTTTGAACGACATGAAGGTGAATAATGAGAAAATTTGCATTAATAGAGAGAATGGGTCCTTAAAATAAAGGATTACTGAAGCTGCTGTAGTGTTGAAAGACTATAGCATACAGTATGTAGTGACCCCAAGACTGAAACAAGACTTGGAGAGTTAACAAGAAGCAGTGAATCTAATCTATTATAAACATCTCGTGATCAAAAAAAAAGCAAATGCGCTTCCCACAAGGTTACAATCCTTAAGCACGCAAACTCATCATTTAGAACATATGCAACCTTATTGGTCCCTGACTTTCTCCTTACATATCTACTCATTCAAAACACTCATCTTGTAGAGGAAGCTTGAGTGAGATCTGAGGAATTCCAGCATGCTCAAAGTGATGCTTTATTTATCCAAAAGTGGCGGAAAGCTTTTCTCTGCCATTTAAAAAACAGGCAATAACGTTGTCCTTTGGGCAGAAGTCAAATATCAAGCTCTTAAATTCCTAAAACAAAAACAACGCAGCCTGATCGTAAGTTAAAAGGAGTCTTGAGGATTTAGTTGACCACATAATTGAGGTAATAATGAGATAAAAGAAGAAGCCTGGCTTTCAACACGAAGAACATTAACAGCTAATAAAAGCATGAAAGGGGTAAATTAGGCTGTTGAATGAGGCTAATGCCTAGTCCTATGGGGATGACTCTGTTCAGATATAATTCAGCAGACAAACGGCTTTAAATCAATGCCATCTGAGAGCCGGGATGACTTTTCCCGCAAAGCGATGTCAGAATAAACTTCCCACTGACTGAGTCACGAAACAATGAGCACACTTGATACAAATAGATAAACACTTCCCACATACACATTCATGTTGGCCTATAATGTTTACACCAAGAAATTTGAAAATACTTTTACATTGATTCATTTAGCAGATGCTTTTGTCCAAAGCGACTTACAATTGGGGAATTTAAATTTTAATTTGTTTTTAATTTTATTTTTATTTGTTTTCATCACAACAAGCAATTCAAAATCAAATGTATTTATTAATACCATGAATACATACCTGCAACGACTTAGTAATGATTGCTATTACTGTATTAAAGAAAAATAAAGTATTTATTTTTTTGGTCACACTTTATTTCAGGTGGCCTTAAAGTCTGCGTGAACCAGTTGTTTGCGACCAATTTAAATTTCCATATTCTGAAGCAGAATATTGAAAATAATGTGTGAATGAATGGCTTGTTTTTCTACTGTAAATTTATTGGGTGTTTTAAAGTAGGCATTTAATTCAGAATTTAACACTGACAGTAGGGGAGTGAACAAGGATGTTATGCCCAAACTGTCAAAATGACATATTAGAAAAGGCCCTTAATTCAGCGGGGAGGAACATTTTCAGATTAAAGATTGCAAAGGCAAAAAAATTTTGTGTATGTGTATTGATTTGCACGGATAAATTATTCACCACAAAAATAGCCATGTGTGCTAACAAAATAAATATAGTAAATTTTGATTCACAAAGACTTTAACAACTATGTACTGTACGTACAGCAGAACATAAGCAAAGTATACTTATTGTGTTCATATTGTATTCCAAATCACTTTTGCTGCTATACTGAAGTGGGATACGGGTCAAGTTAGGAACAGGTTTGGTGGTATGAGTAGGTTTAAGGGTAGGTTAAGGTGTAAGGGATAGATCAACAGTGTAATGATAAATGTAATTAGATATAGGTATTTTTAAAAATATAAGTACAAGGAAAAAACATGTACTGTATGTACACAATAAGTGCATTGTACCAAATGTTTAATTAAAATGTAGTAATCAAGGCTACCTAACATAAAATGGAACCTTTTTATTTAGTCATATATTAAATATATATAATGTATATTAAAAGAACTGGCTTCACACAAAAAAAAATAATAGTTGTTTGAGTAATTTATTATTAACTGGAAATTTTAATATTTTTAGATCATTTAGCATTTTTATGAAATATTTGATCTGTCTCACTTTATATATATATATATATATATATATAAAGTATAAAAGTTTCAAGTCAGTTCAATATATGCCTTTTCAATTTAAAATATTATTTTTATGTCACTGATTTATGTGTGTGTGAGAGTGTGTGTGTGTGCACGTTATGAAAATTCTTTAGTAATGTGTGTATCTTTAGTATAATTTAGTAGTGTTACTAAGTATGCGTGCAAAAACGACATATTCGTTTCTACTTTACTATGGTTGTTAACTTTTCGTGTTTAAATGTCAACCTCCCACATCCACACACACATACACACAGCTGTTGCCCTGATGACTTAGTGAGAGTGCCCATCTTAAATACTTAATGTGTTTCAAATGTATTTGGTGTGCAACAGAGAAATGAAATAAAAAGCAGTACATGCGTAAACAAACAACTGTGCGACACATGCTGGAATGCTTGATGCTGTTTGTGCCTTTGGTTTTGCCCAATGCTTTCAAGCGGTTACCAAACGAAACAAATGTTGCGTGCACACTCACACAAACACACGTCTAACAAAGGTCTGCGAGATCAAACCATCAGCTGAGTTTGATCATCTACAGACAGAGATTCGTCACTTCACAGCGACGCTAACAAGCTAGTGCGGTGGTGACATTATTAAATGAATCAAAGATGGTCATCGTTTTTCACAGCGTATTTTAATAGGTGGATCGGCTTTTAATTGGCCAATCAGACACCTTCATCCCTGTGTTCGCAGACAGGCTTTCACATGTGTGGCCTTTGACAGTGTCAGGCTGTAATGGAAAGGTGGCCTGTTTTATATGTGTGTGGGTGTCTGTGTGTTACAAACCTACCGGCAAGATGCTTGCCCATGTTCTCCAGTTCTTTGGAGAAAAGCGAGTCCTGGAGTTGCAGAGCACGTCTGGCCATCTGGGGGCTCGTGCCTCTGATCGGCTTCACATCCGATGCCCAGACAGGGTGACGCTACGACACACACACACAAAACAGAGTCGCATTAGCTTTAAATTACACTCCTTTTTTACATACAACTTATGGTTACAACACTGTGCCATATCTGTTATAATGAGAGCCAATTATTTTTTAAGAGAAATTAGAAAAACACTGAAAACCACAGTTCTTTGGGATGAAAGTCTGGATGGCGGCAAGGACTGAACTTTTATTTGTGAACACTGGGCTAGATGTTCAGTAGTGGTTACAGGATTTTGAAGTAACAATCAATAAACTCTAAGGATCCAAGAACGGATGACGACGGGCAGTGTAGTGATCCTGCTATTACTATTTTGCGATAATAAACTTGCGGTTAGGAGATTAAAAATACAGCCTTTCAATTCAAGACTAAGGAGAATAAACCATAACAAAAGATGATTCAAAATCACATTAGTGTGTAATGATTTTGCTTATTGCTAACATACATACTTGCCTGGGCAATGTAAAAACACTTCTTTTTTTTTTTACAAATCTAGTTAATATTACTGGACTGGCACTGGTTTGTGGGATACAAATGCTAAATGTTGTAACAGCAGGGGACTGAACCCCACACAACAAAAAGAATTTCAGATAAATATTCAGTCATGCTTTGTTTTAAGGTTAAATTCTCACTATTTATGAACCATTAACTATGAATTTTGCCTCAATAAACTTTTAATTTGCAAAATTTAACATCCCTGTTAAAAAAAACAAAAAACATTTGCTTATTAGGTATGTTTTGAAGCTGGAAGGGCCAGTATAAACCAGCAAAGGACCATTTTAAACCAGCATTCCAGCTTCAAAACACACCTCAGCAGGATATGCTGGGTTTTTTTCAGCAGGGATTTTCTTATTTTCTGTGGTTCTTTGGGAAGTTCTAGGGGGAAATAGGATAAACAGGATTTATACAAAGTAAAACATGTTAAACAAAACTGAAATACTCTATATTTACTACAGCATCATCAAAATAAACAAAACTTGTAATCACCCATTATTTTAGGATATAATTCTCACTATTAACAAACCAATAATTGTAATGTTTGCCTCCGTAAACTCCTAAATTGCTGCTCATTGATAATTTGTAAGGTACCTGATAAGTTATAAGGATGCACTGTCATGCAGAATATGTCCTTTAATAACCAAAAAGAAAGCCAATGTGTAAATTATAGGGCAGTCTAATGAGCAACTGGTTCATAATGAGAATTGGTTCCGATATTAAACTGTTACCAAATATTTAATAAATTAGCATATAAAGAACAAAGGATGTAGTATTTTTTTAATGATGTGTGATCAAACGCTTAAAAAGTCAAATGACCAGAGAAAGAGAGAAGAACTGAAGAAAGTACTGTACAAAGTTTCACACAAAACACTGTACTAAGGTATAGTGCACTATAGGGATACATTTGCATGCTGCTTCCTACTGTGAAGGAAATACTCTTTGGCAAAGCATTACATGAAGCAATATGTTTGCTACTAAGGGACAGTATTACATTATAAGTCAAAAACCTGTACACATCAATTACCATATTATAAGCAGAATCATATATCCCTAACACGTACACTCATCCATGCAGGGAAACATCTGTCATTCAGAACAGTACTGAGGGCAAGTTAAGATGCTGCACAGGCCTGACCACCTCCTTCATCACTCTGAAGATGCACGCGGCCCTTCACTTCCACTTCCTTTTACGTCTTACTGTAGTTACAGCAACATACTAAATCTAGGCAGATCTGTAGTATATTTTTCAAACACATCCTTAATGCCTCAAGGAGAACAGATGGACTTGAGAAGTCGCAATTAAAAGAGAGGGTGGGTAAGAACACAGCATGTTGGATCAGTTTTTGTATCCTTAACATTTTAAACAGCCATCTGGAGCTTTTATACAGTACGTACTGTACACATCATGAATGAATCCAATCAACATTTCTAGCCATTGCAGTTGTACTGTAGCTAAACGTAATGTCAGTACTGAAAGCAATAAGTATTGTGTATGATGTTTTATTTGCTAAAAATTAAGAATTAAATTCCCTTAATACATCAAATAAATAGCAACACTGCCCACCTAGTAACTTTTTCACAATACCTGTTTTTTTTCAAGATTGTTTTCGCTTGCTGATGCCTTTATTCTACTGCCACTTTCCATTACACAAGTGCTGAAAAGTATCTATAAATAACATAATCTAAATCAGGAAGGAACAGCTAAACTATAACTATACTAAACCATTAATTATTCGCTGGTAATTGTGGCGGACAAATCAACATAAACACATGACAGCAGTATTGGCTGAATGTTTGCTTCTAAACTGTTTATTTTGAAGTTTGAAGCCTCAAGATGTTGATCTATAAGTTTAAAATCATTTTATATTTAATCATGTTTAGATTTTTTAAAACTTTGGTAATCAAAGAAGCGTGGAAAAAGGCATGTGATTTCAATAAAAATTTTAACCCTTTAAATTGTGATAATAATAAATTATTATTTCAAAATATTACGGTTTTAACTGTTACTATTACTGTTTCATTTTGGATAAAATAAATAAGAGATAAACAGATACATAGGCAGACAAACAACAGACTGAGAGACACATTATACACCCAACACACTAACAAGATAAATAACAATGGGAAAGTATATTACTCCCAATAACCTAGGATACATTCATCTAAACAATATAATATCTGTGATTCCGGCTTTCTGGCCCATATTGCACTACTAACCTAAACAGAGAAAGTCAGATCCTGCCTATACATATAGATAGAGGGCCATCATACTAACACACACTCATTTTAACTCTTAAGAGAATTTCCAAACCCAACGAAACAAGCCTTCGACACGCAGCCCTCAAAGCGCCATTCATCCAAACATGCTGGGAAGAAAATCTTCCCTCACAAATATTTTGACATTTCTCTATAGACAAGCGTCTACATTTACAGTAACAACAAATAAATATGAATGACATTTAACAGAAACTGTTTCATAAACGATGAGGCTGATGTTAAGAGATGCATGTCAGCGTTAATATTCGAGGTTGATTCATTTCTGATTCCAAATTACTGGCAAATCCGTTCTCTTGAGGTTTATTGGTTCCACTTAGAACCGTCATTGGCTATACAAACCCATAACAGATCTTAGATACTTGCAAACTGAAGCAATATTTGGGAAGCACGATGCTGTTCCCTTCAGCACGACTGTGGTTAATGGCGACATTTGTCTTTATTAATTGTGATGTGTGCGTGCGACTCCGAAGAGAATGAGTCAAACTAGTTTCAACAAATTAGTTTCGTGTGAGTCGATCAGAGACAAGCTGTTTACTGGCCAAACAAAGCAGCTGTTTTACATTTGCAATGAGAAATTGTGGATTAAGAGCAAGCCAACTGGTCCACCAAAGCTTGCAACCACTTTTAAAGATGCTTCCGTCCACTCACAAGCATGGTTCCAATTGCTTTAGAAATGAAATGCAGATTGAGAATAAATATGAGCCCATTCAACGACCGTTTGCATTTTAAGTATCGTCCGATCCACCATTCACCTCAATCCTCACAGGAAAAAGAACAACACTTCACTTTCAAAGGCCATTAAACTGGCTAGTAAAGCTGCAGCGTTTTTCTTGCACACATCAAACAACACTATAATTGTTCAGAAATGTCCAGTTCATTGGAAGCAGGTTCAAAAACCACAAGGAAAAGTCAAAGATTTAAATTTGCCATCGCTGCTGGCCTGTGTCTATTTACCGCACAGGGACAACATTGCCTTGGCTTATTGCCCGCTGTCACATCTGCATGTGCTGGCTCTTTACGGCCATGTTGGAGGCCGCAGGCTCAAGCCACAGTGATGTTTAGCATGTACACAGAGTGCTGAGGCTTGTGTTCTGCCCACATTGACCTGCCACAAGGGAAGAGAGTCACTATAAAGAGCGGTGGCCCATAACGGCACAAGGAAGCAAACACCACCGACCGCATTGCATCAGTCCTTCTGGGCTGGGTTGCTAAAACCAGTTGAAAGCCTCTTCCACTGTTTGTTTGCTGTATGTGAGAGATAAAATTGACCATAAACAGTCCAGTATATAATTTCACTTTCTTTTGTGCTTTCAAAGTGTGACAAAGGAGGTTACTAGTCTAATGCTTACAGTAGCAGCAGCTTCAAGAAGTGGTGCCAGCTGGATTAACTTTGTATACACTTCCTCCCGAATTTGTTTTGCAACTACATTTACAATATGTACACATAATACACATACACAGTACACAATCATATATTATGTAAACAAAAACTTTTATTTTTTGAAAAAAAAATTCTGACCACAGAAATTTTGGATTAATTATGATTAATTATTTGACAGCACAAATTTTTACATTAACTTTACTGTAAAACAATTACAGTGATTTTAACAGTAAAAAAATTGTGAAAAAAAACTGTTAAATGGTTAATGGTTAATTTACAGGGAAAAAACATAAACTGACATTCCCAGAATTCCCTGCAATGTATTTCAAATTTTGTTTGAGTTTGATGCTTTTTCATTGAAATAACTATGTTTCTTCTTAGTTTTTTTCTTATCAGTTATGTTTATTAGGGTTATACGCTACATGTAATGTTATAAAATTAATGTTTATTGCATATTTCAGTTGAATAATTCTTACCATGATGGTGCTTAGTACTTGTGTAAATGGCACCTTCTTTATATGTTCACATTTACAGTAAAAGCTGCTTGTGATGGGGTTTGGTTCATCATGTGACTTTCTCATCCCCACCTGCATTTGGTGGTTATCACTGTATTTCAAAAGGTATAAAACTGTACTTTCAGTACTTTAATAGGTTGGTATATCAGTTAATAAAATTACAGTATTTTACTGTAAACTAAGGTAACACTTTATAATAATGTTCAGTTGCAAGCCATTCATAAGTGATTAGTTGATGATCAACTAATCATTTACTAAATATTCATAAGCAATTAATAAGTGATATGCTAGCAATTTATGTATGATTTCTTAAGTAATTTACAAATGATTAAGTTAATGATGAACTAATCATTTACTATATGTTCACAAATGATTTATTAATATGTTAACAATGTACAAATACCTAAGAATACCAAATAAGAAAATAGCATATCATGAAATAATCAAATATATCCTTGGTAATGGTAAATAAGTTACTAGTTAAAATATTATTATATATTAATATATTATAGTAATATATTAATCATTTATAAATCATTGAAATGTCATTATATAGCATTGTACTATTATCTCATAGTGTTAAAAATACTCCATCTGTGTTAGAGAATACATCTGTCTAACCCTCACCAGTCAGCCTTTACATTGCAGTACACACTACAAAATATTAAAAACCGGTTGTGTAAACACATTAATAAATAATTTACAACACTTTCTGCATACCCTATTCTAAAGTGTAAACTGCTCATCAGTTGTAAATGTTTTACAAGCCTGCTGGTTACAGGTTTTGTGTGTGTATACAGTGGGCCACTGTAAAAGTTGCCAATTCATATGAATTTGTATGAATGACCTACACCTAACCCCGCCCCTAAACCTACCAATTACTGGGGTTTTAGACAAATCGTACGAGTGCGATCATATGAATTAGCCACAGAAATTCCAACTCGTAATTAATATAGATTAATATATAATTAATCACACTAAAAACAAAAAAAAATTTGTACATTCTACTTTACTTAATAATTTGTGAACATATAGTCATGTTTTGTAAATGATTAGTTAATCATCATCTATTCACTTTTAAATGAT
>JAUMHI010000070.1:8559290-8569854 GCA_032359435.1 Enteromius unitaeniatus | reverse complement strand
CCTGGAGAAGGGCGGCGCTGAAGGACGGGGAAGGCGATGATTCGCCGACGAGGCCGTCTGCCTCGTCACAATATATACAAATAATTTATTTACTAAGCAAGGCTACAATAAACTGATCCAAAATGACAGTAGAGAATTATGTTACAGAAGTTTTTTTCCCCCTCAAATAAACAGCATTAATCTAATTACACTAAAATACTAAAACCATTAAAAAAAATAATTGTAATAATATTATTATTATTAACAATATTACTGTTTTTATTGTATTTTTTTTAATGCAGCTTGGGTGAGACTTATTAAAAAACAAACAAACATAATATTCCAGACTTTGTGTATATTAAGTTATCCATATGTGACTCTGCACCACAAAACCAGCCATAGGTAGCACATGTGTATTTGTAGTAATAGCCAAAAATACATTGTATAGGTCAAGATCTTTTAATGATTTTTCTCTTTTTTAAGATGATGTCAAAATGATCTTTCAAAATGATTTTTCTCTTTCCTAATGATTATATTAAGTAAAGATCATTTTCCACAAAGATCAATTTCCTACCGTAAAACATATTTTTGGATTAGTAGTATGTTTTGCTAAGGACTTAATTTGGACAACTTTATGTAAATGCACTTTTCTCAATATTTTTTGCAACCTCAGATTCCAGATCTCAAAGTTGTGTCTCATCCAAATATTGTCCTATCCATCTATACATCAATGGAAAGCTTGTTTATTCAGCTTTCATATGTTGTATCTTAATTTCGAAAAAATTGCCAGTTTATGACTTGTTTTATGGTCCATGTTTAGGATTGCCATTTTGTTTGACTTTATATCCTATAAATAAATGCATGTCCCATGCCCCATTAATTTCAGTGATGACTGCAGGTACTTACAAGGTATTTCTGGCACAGCTTGCTCTGGGACATGGGGTGCTGGTTCCTCTTCAGGCCTTGCAGTTAGACTGTCCCCTTGAAGCCTAAAAAATAAAAAAAATTGAACACTACAGGTTTTCATTTCAAATAAGTGGCTTGTATTTCTCCCCACAGTTATGATAGCTGTGGAAGATAACAGTAAAAATGCGATCATGTTCTCCTTTCAGAGTAAAATCTCTGCTGAGGCTATGAAAGAACTCTGTGTAATGGATCAGTATCAAATAAAATCTCAATTTTTACCCAGTGTCTTTGCTGGATGAGAACAAGTGGAGACAGTGAGTCTCTATTCATAAAAGGTGATGAGACCGTGCCAAAGCAGTCTATTTGTCTTATCACTATCAGGGGAGGATGAGGATATGGGCAGGCTGGAATGTAGACAGAGAGTAACATAGGGGAATGCTTAAGACCTGACAGCAATCTACTAATCGCCAAACTGAGCAGCTGTCTCAAACACCCATCATTTATGATGTGCTATCTCAGAGGATGCTGGGATTAGGAGCTTGTCTAAAGAGGGCTTGTTCTAAAAGGAACAGTCCATCCAAAAATATCAGTTACTCATCTTTAAAAGCAGGATTTGATGCTGCTCTTTTTTTCAGGGTGTGGGTGATTTCAGTCTGTCTTCTGCTTTTAATGGACTTTTCTTTGTCATTTTTGGAGCTTGATAGCATGAACATAATGTCTAACACCATTATCCTTAAAGGAAAAGTAATATAAAAATATGCTCATCCAAGATGAAAGTTAGCATAACAGCACTTGCTTTTCAGTGGATCCTCTGCATGGGTGCCGTGAGAATGAGAGTTGAAAAGCTGATAAAAACATCACAATAATCCACAAGTAAACCTCATGACTCCAGTCCACATTTTGTGAAGCAAAAAGCCTTATGTTTGTATTATACAAATTGTACAAATCCATAAATCATAATTTAATTTTGAATTTCAAACCACTGCTAAAATCCTCTAGCATTGCTTTATCCAGTGAAAAAGTAATTTAGTCTTCAGTAATCATCTTCAAAGTTGTCCAAATGAAGTTCTCAGCAATGCATATTACTAATCAAATAATTCAGTTTTAATAGGAAATTTACAAAATATATTCATGAAACATGATCTCTACTTAATATCCTAATGATTTCTGGATTAAAGAAATCAATAATTCTGACCCACACAATGTATTTTTGGCTACAACTAAAAATATACCCATGCCATACCTACAGGTGACTTGATTTTGTGGTCAAGGGTCACACTTGGTGGATTTTGATGTGAGAAGACAACAGGAAGTTGCCTTTTTTTCACTGGAGGAAGAGTTTTAATGGATTATTGACTGGTATTTTGACTAGACGTGACTATTTAAAAGGAAAAAAAAATGTTTTTTTTTTTTTAGAAACACTCGTTTTGCTTCGCAAGATGTTTACTGATGGATTGCAGTGGTGTGGGTTTATTTCTGGATTATTGTGATGCTTTCATCAACTGTTTGGACTCTTATCTGATGGCAACCATTCACTCCAATGGATTCTCCAAATGTTCCAATGAAGAAACAACTAATCTACATCTTGGAGTAAATGTTCAGCAAATCTATGTATTTAAGTGAACTATTCCTTTAATGAAGAAAGAAAATCAGTACGCTTAAAAAAAGAAATCTTTTGTGTGGCCAGGATCACACCAGGTGATTTTAGTAGGCGCATCCAATTAAAACCTTCAAGTCTCACAAATTTCCTAGAGTGGAAAATGAAGACCTACAGCAGTGTAATTGTCATACCTTATTCTTCAACAATGCCGTATTCTCAAACTGTTATTTTGGAGCGTTTTCACTTCAGAACCATTAATCACCAAATGCTGTACTTAGCAAATGATAGGCTTGATTCATTTCACATTTTTGCCATTGCACGCTTTTTCCTGCCCAATCAGGGCAGCTAATGAGCATGATAAACACAAAAGAAAACAACAACTTCTCTTTTTACCGCTTTACCAGCCTTTAAACTGCAGCTTCTATGAATTTATTTTTGTCTCCGTCAAATCCACCAACTTTCTCTCTCATTCTTTCTCATATGTACAGAAGCCACTGAGAAAAACCAGATCTGGCGTAGCCCACCATGTGAGGCAGTTCCTTTTCATAAAACATCATTTTTGGAATGAATTATTAAAATAATTATGGTGAATGACTCATACAGCTGTGCTTGATTGGGTCAGTCCTCCCCATAATAATTTTGGCAGCTGTGGCTCAGGTTTGCTTTAAAAGGCTACTCTGTGCTTCATAAACAGTTATAACATGTTGCCTTTTATAGTACTTTCTCATGTCCTGCAATGGATCAGATGCACTTTTTCATTCATGTACCCCATAGAAATGTCATATCTGTTGCCAATTTAGGGAGCAGATGAAATCAGAGAGCGTTTGTGCTACTTCCAGATGAGCTGTTTCCTAAGCATGTGTGGCTGTAGTCTACCACCTCATCCATCACGAAGAGGACAGACACTGGCAGATAAGAAATAAATCCCATGACCTTTTTCTACACTGGTGTATTATGGGTCAGTAGATCCTTGCAGGAGATTTAGCAATACTGAAACATGTTTACATTTCATAATCAGTTTAAGCTTCACTGTGGCCTGTGAAAACGTTTGAGAATATATAGATAAAATGCATATACTTTGACTTAATAATGTGTTGTGTTGACTATTTAGCTGTATGTATTTTATTGCATTTTAGTTGTTACGCATTGCATTAAAAAAAACACAAAAAAGTGCTGCTTTTAACTAGACTGAAAATTAAAATGGTTGAAGAAGTTACATTTATATTTTATTATAAATGTATTATGATTATTTATTAATTTTTATGGAATTTTTATGTCCATTACTTTTTTTCATTGAAATGAATCGTTTAATTCAGCATTGTTACATTAATTGTCCTAAAAGTGTCAGTACAAATTTATAATGCTACAAATTTTTTCTATTTCAAACAAATACTTTTTTCTATTCATCAAAGAATGCTGATGCAGTTTCCACAAAAATTGGAATCCGAAGTTATGAACATTAATAATAATAGCGCTGTCAAAAAGATTACCTCAAAGAATAAAGATTAAATCACGTAAACACTTGATTTTTTATGTGATTTATAGCAGTTATTATTTTTTTATTGTGATTAATCACATAAAAAATAAAAGATTGTGTTTACATAATATATGTGTGCCATGTACCCTTCAACACCACTAAATAGAAATAAATGTTTCTTGAGCAGCAAATCAGCATATGTGAATAATTTCTGAAGCATCATGTGACAAACTCAGGTTTTTCATTAAACCTTGATGAACATAATAGATCTTATTTATTTTATTTACATTTATTTAAACACTATTTAATGGTAGTTTATTTCTTAAAATTGATAAATAAATGATATAAATGAGTAAGAATAAATGAGCCCACATGCCCAGGCAAAGAAACAGAGAAGAAAACACAGAAAGATGGGCATCAGTTTCCTCACATTATATAGCCATTGCTGTTCGGCAAGTCTACTGTATATGAAGAGCTTCCAGATGTACAAACAGACACTCATGGGATGAGTTACTTGGACTGATTCAATCACATTCATGAATGAATTATTCAGATTATCAATGCAAGAACCACAAAATCTGATTCAATTATGTAACCGGGGTGGGCCATATCCACAATCCTGAGCATTTAACCTGCGATATAAACAAATGACCTTCCACATCGATGTGATAAACAGTGCACAAACAAAGGGTGATTGTGTGATAAAAGTGCAAAGATGTGTTCAGCATCTCATAGACTGTGAAGAATGTCTAAAGTATCTGTAGTGAATCTGATATGGGGTAGAAATGAAAAGCCTAAATGAAAGAGCCAAACAAAACAAATGTGGGGGGATGTAGGAGCGTGGCAGCCATTGAACCCAGCGGATTGTTTGTTATCAGAGGCTGGCATCGGACATGAGCGCTGAGTCACCCTATCACAGCCAACAGTGTGAAATGTGATCATACTGCCCAGCCACAAACTACACAACAGGAAATAAAAACAGAAAACAAGTGACAGAAGAAGAAGATTATCTGTTTGTGGGTCTGATGAATGCAATCAGATTTCTAGAATGCTTTTAAGATATGTATGTTTTCTGTCATCCATGGGTGTTTCTTCAACTTTTGACACTTTTATGTCCTGGGGTATGTTTTTTCAGTCAAAATGTTTTTTTGTATGTTTTTGTTGTTATATGAATGTCATATTAAAACATTAATTTAAAATGTTTTTTTTTCCTTTATTTCTGCAATTTTTTAAAACTTCTTCTTTAAAATACAACAGTAAAGAATATGAATGTATTACATGTTTAAATAATCCAAACAAAGAAAAATAAACACCTTTTATAACACCAGTTGCACCTTTTTAAATATTTAAATTTTATTTTAAGGCAAAGACGCATTAAATCAAGATTGGAAAAATGGCTGCAGAAAATGTACATTTTCCATTATAGGAATATGAAATATTAAAACATTTATTCTGAATTGTATTGTGTGCATAATTTATATTTAAATAGAATATATTTTTTTATTATATTATTATATATTATTATTATTTATTTATTTATTAAGGTTTCAAAATTATGCAAAAAGTGAGATATTATTTAACTGTGTTTTCAGAATTTTTAAAATTGTAGCTGCGAAATTCACTTTAACAAGACCAGTGTTAACTGTTTTATAAAAAAAAAAAAGAATGCTAATTACATTTCTTTGGAAATGACAGTGTGGTGAAAATGTTCAGAATTTTCAGAAAATAGTAAATCACAGAATTCTTTTGTCAGAGTTATACAATGTTAATGGATAAATGAATTTAACTAGTGAGGGCATGAAAAGTGTGTTTTAAAAGAGTTAAGTTCATTTTCAAACAATTCAATCAGCCAAAAGTGCCCTTAGTTGAAGAAACAGCACATGCGTAGTCTTAAGACAACTACACAGGTCATAGTCACCTCAGTAAGATAAACGCTGTGCATTACCTCAGCATGTACTCATTCACCTTCAGCTCTCAGAGCTTTGACTCCAGATTGCTGGAATGCTGCGTGTGGCCTTCATATCCGGCTGAAAGGGGTTCGGTTGCGGCCTCTCAGCAAACAGAGGTCAGGATACGTGACTCGTGACTTGACTAAGATATATGACAGTGTATTCTAGTGCGGACCGACAATGACATTCTTCACATTGTGTTCACCGCTTGCCTTGTGTGTGGTGAAGTCATTGAGTAGAGAGCTGTTGGTAAATATTGAGCTGTGTAAATATTTACCTTGCACACCTTGAGCAGATGTTGAGAGTGACTTTGGCCTGGGGCTCTGAACAGTAGGAGCTGCGGCCCTGGCTGAACTTACTGCCGGACGCCAACAGACCAGTGACCCCCTCCATTCTCAGGTCATCCAGATCCTCTGAGAGAGAGACAAAGAGAGAGAAAGAAAGATGGATGATGATTTAACCCTCTGGTTATGACTGTCACAAAGTCACAAAGATTCTGTTTATATAGGTATGTGTAATTTTTTGTATATTTTTAATAACAATATTAATCATACTTTATTTAAATTTTATATTTAAATGTTATTTAAATTTTCATCATCATTAAAATAATAACAAATATATATTTTTTTTTACTTTATCCATGTTTCATTCTATTTTATTAATATAAATACAAACAAAATGAAGTAAAATAAAATAAAATAAAATAAATAAATAAATAGGACATCTGCTGGGTTTGAAGGTTTGGTGACAGACACTAACAACTCTATGTATTCAAATCTGATTGAATCTTGATGATTTAAGCAGTTTATATTATGCACTTTTATAGATTTCAGCAACACTCTCTAGTTACTAGTATGTAAAATCACTAACCGAATGAAAAGCAGAAGTTTAAGAAAAGAGAAAATACAATACATAGTGAAAAAAAACAAAGCTAACACACTGAGATGGGCAACTCTATACTCCGGGAGATCACTGGTGACTCTTTCACAGCATATGCTCACAGCATGCTAGCCTGTGCCCAGCTAACAGGTGCAGAGGGCTGGATCTGAGAGATGTGCGTCTCTTTACACTACAGCTGTTCCACTACAACACGCAACAGGGCCGCTGGGTGAAAGCTGGGTCATTTTCCAGAGTTTCCCAGCTCAGTTATAGAAATAAGCAGGGTTTTATTAGCTGTAAAGACCTGTTGGACTTTGCTGCTTCTACTTTAATATCATATATATATATATATATTAACATAGCATAAAACTTTATGCATAAACCTATGCATAAACCATAAACCTAGCATCACCGGATAGAATCAGGTGGCAATTTGACCCTGGTGTAAGACAGATACCTACAAAATATGTACTAAATTAACATGATTAAAGTAATGAAATATTTGGTGAGGAACAAAGTGCTATGAAATAGATGTAAAAGTAAAATAGAAAATAAATGAATACATGCATACATACAAATGAGCAACAAATATGTTTATATAATGTATATTTAAACTAAATAACAACCATATAAGCAGTCTAAGAGCAAGCAGAATTGGAATACTGCAAACCAATTTAACAGTTTGCAGCAATTTGGTGTATTTTTTATATAATTCAATAGATGTATGGTCAGGTGTGCATGCAATAGCTTTGGCATGCTTCATCAAATCCGATTTCAGAGCCAGAACAATCTGTTTCATAATGCCACATTGACAAAGCATGTTTCTCATAGGGAGTTTCGCTCTCATGTAACATACATCATGATATAGCAAGAACTCAGAGCAGCGGGGTAAAGTGAGCCGCGTTCTGTGAGGTCAGCGCCTCCCTCCCGTGCCTGTGGCTGTAGGTGTTATATACCAATCGAACCACTTACACTGAGACCGCACAGCCAGCTGACAGCATGTGGAAGGACACACCAAAAAAAAGCACCTTGTAAGACAAGTAAGTGTAGCTAATGGCAGGGATTAGACTTGGCCTATTCATCCACGAAACTCTTACTCGACTCACTTTACATCTCTCAATTGCCTCGCCTTTTTTGTTCGAGCTGCTGATGTGGGAAGGGGCCCGGTGGGAAATAACTTATCAGTCACAATTAAAAGCCCCCCAAACGCAGCTTTTTGTGTGTGAGCGCTCCTGGTGTCAACATGAGATTTCTCCCATGAGTCTTTGTGCAAGCACGGAAAGCATGTTTAAAAAGGAGGTCCGCTTGGCACGGGAATGCGGACACTGCCTTGTTCGTGAAATACCAGCGAGTGTGGTGATATTACATGCCTCATTCATCATCGCAGGTCTGATCCAGCTGAGAGAGAGAGCCAGAGGCCACTTCATATACACACGCAGCATTGTACAGGAGAACACAGCTGTCCATCGTGGGAAAGTCTCTCTTTTCGGACTGGGCTGCGGGGTGTGTGGTTCAACGCTGAGGGGGGCACTTGTGGCAATATGGCAGCATTTTTGTGAATTCTGATCTAATTTGGCTGAGATTTAGCATTTGAGAGAATATAAAGAGAGACACAAAAAGAGCACAGCTATTTTCAAAAATATGTTTAGACCTGTATTTAAGATTTATGTATCATGCAGTTGCATGCAAAACTGAATTTCATTGAAACTTTTGGGGTCTGTATTATTTTTTTAGGGTTTGAAAGGTCTCTTATGTTCACCAAGGCTGCATTTGTGTAATCCAAAATACAGTAAAATAATAAGATATGGAAATATAAGGCCTAAGATTTATGTATTTATTTGGATTACACAATCTTAACACATAAAAACAAATAAAAAGATTTTTTCACTCAAAAAAAACCCCTCATGTCATAGTTTATGAACTATTTGCATATTTTATTTAAACAATCATTTTGTTTAGAATCTGTTCATTGTGAAAACATTTTAGTTTACACTGTTAAAAAAGTATAAACATGTTTATTATATCTAGCTACTGTATGAAACAAGCAATATTTGGTTAGATAAAATTTATGAGATTAAATATAATTGCAGTTGTCGATGGCAAAAACAGTATATAAACCTGGTCATTGTGTATTTAAAACATACTCATAAGAGACATAAGAGTCTTAAATGATGTACTTTTCATGACAGAATCAGAGAAATGTATGGCTCTTCATCTAAATGATACATTTGATTTAGTTGACCAGAACATTCTTCTGTCATTCCTGGAGTCTTATGTAAAACTTTGTGATCCTGTCGTGCAGTGGTTTCCTTTCTTATTTATCAAATAAGAAAAATAAGAATAAGTAGATGTTTTACAGTTCACTTTGGGCATTACTCATCTACTATCATTCCTCTTGGCTGTGGTGTTCCACAAGGATCGATCCTTGGACCTGTTGTTTTCCCTGTACTTGCAGTTTTTTTTTTAAATTGATTGTATCCTTTGGTCATTCAGAGTTATGTTAAAATGCCCTCTGTAAATAAACATTGATTGATTGATGACTCCAATCAATGCACTCTCCCAGGTTCCAAAACCTCTAAGTTTAATATGTACAAAGATTTGTCTTTTTCTTTTTTCATTTTGAGTTAAAGCAGGAAATCAATGTTGTGTTTACTTCCTGCTTTAAATCAAATAAAATATTTTCAGAGTCCAGACTAATCTTTGTAAATTTATGTGTGAATAACAAATATGCATTGCATTAAGTTTAACTGTTTGCTTATGTTAAAACTGCATAATCCAAATCAACTAGAATTTTATTAGCAATTCAAATACATACATTTAAAAATGTGTGCCCTTTTTAAGTGTGTAACAGTTACTCTTTCCACCTCAAAACTCTATCAAAGAATAGGAAAGACTATGACAAATCAATGGCTCGTATTATGAAGTTCCTTGAGCATTTTCTGTAAGGGGGTCAGTGTGCGAAAAACTGAGCTCATAAAAACCCACCCTAATTAATTGGCCTTCCATTGGAAGTCTTTCTGTAAGTGTTTTCCCACAGAGCTTTGGCTAATTTCTTCTTTTATGTGGGCTTAAAGCTGCTTGTTTCACAAATGCGCCAATGCCCGAGCCAGAAGTGGACTTTAAGACTTGGAATAGTCCTTCATCGGCCTGACAGGGATCTGAACTTCTGCCATAGTAAAGCAAGAGACTGCAGAGTGGGCTTTTCTTCTATTCCATTTTGGAAAGAACTGACGCAGAGGGATACAAAGGTGTCTGCAGGCTCTTTAAATGGTACACTGCCATTCCTTAATAAATCTGCCAGAACTGCCGATCCAGCAAAGCTGCAAAATAAAGCATGACATGAAGACACAAATTTCATTGTGATTTGTTTGAGTCTTATCAGAGAATTTAGAACCTGTCAACAACATAAGACAAAGAGGGTGGTGAGGCTTTGAAAATAATCTTGTTAATGATGCACTCAATTTAGTCTGATGTATTTTAAATCTTTTAATCAGATGGACAGTGTGAAAATAAGTGGTCATTATCTTCGCTGACTTAATATGCTACACACAAAAAAACAAGTTGGATAAAGGTGGTATTGTAAGCATACTAAGAGGGCTTATCCACAAAGCAATTTAATCACGATGTCTCCTAAGATAACTACTTTTGCACAAATACTAAATTACAGAATCGCATATATCCTTCATACTGTATATTAATCAATCCCAAATAGCAATGAAATAGGTGAGAAAATTCAAGATGGCAGACAATGCTAAGAGAAATTATTCACACGCA
>JAUMHI010000070.1:8538928-8559190 GCA_032359435.1 Enteromius unitaeniatus | reverse complement strand
TTTGGGTGGTGCAACTGGTGTGGTCATGAACACGAACATGAAACAAGGGGACGTACATTTAACAGAGCAATTAAAATATTAAAGTGCCTCTATTATGAATTTCTGAAAATGACCTGTCATGCAGTTTGTATAGCTACATAGCTCTAAGTTTTAAATCTGAAAGTGCACCGTTTATAAAATTATTGTCTCTCTCTCCAAAAAAAAAAACAAGTCATTTTTAAAACGAGTCCCAAGCCGTTTTATGTTGTTGTCAACATTTAGCATAATGCCCGCCCACTTGATGATCTTTTCGCATTCCTCTGAATGAAAATGCAAATTCATTCTTTGCCACTAGGTGCCACTTTCAGAGTGTAAATACCTCACAAACACCGCTTTAAATAAAATTGACCAATCACCGGAGCAGTTTAAAAAAATGATCACTGAACGAATCGTTTGGGAGTCATTGAAGAAATAAGGTAAAAAAATAAATGCATATTATAAGACAATTTAAGTGTTTTTTCACCTTGCATGCATGTCAACCTGTTGTTTGGGAGTCCCAAAACCAAAATATGAACTTTTCATAACCCACAATAAGGGCACTTTAAATGACTTATATTCTGAATGTGAGGAGAAAGTTAATCAACATTCAACAAGAAATGAGCATGCACAAATATCCAATACTGACTCATACTGATAAATAAATAAATCTAATAATCTCTTTGGCTCTCTGAGAACCAAAATTCTGCTTATATATTCATTATAGTGTAATATTGAAAAGTATTACATCAAAAAATATGTGTAAAAATTGGTAAATTGTATTTTGTTTAATCTCTTAGAATACCTCATCTAGCTCAGACGCAGCGTACAAATGCTACCTTTATATCACAAAAAACATTTTGATAACATTGAAAAGCAAAATACCAGCAGCTGCACACTTCCAGACAAAACAAGGGCACAGCGTCTATGTGAGTGTGTGTGCAGCAGTCATGCGTTACTGTAGTGTCACTGCATACCTTCAGTGTGGAATAAATCAACTGCCGGGGATGCTGAGCCCCTGGAGAGAGGTGGAAAGTGTTATCCAAACAAAGACAGGAGTGATGACAAGGAATTTCTGTCTGTAATTGTTCGCACCAACCAAAGCATTGGGCCAGAGTGTGTGCATGTGTGCTTGTTCTAGACAAGTTTCCATGTAGTTTAATGCATCAAAGACAGTCTACACAAATGATTGTGGTGAACGTTGAGGTTGTTAGTCACTATTTGTGACTCCTAATTGAATAAAGTTCTTCAGACTGTTTCATGAATCCCACCAAAAGTTACATATAGTTATTTTTTTAGATTTTAGAAGATTTAAAAGATGTAATTCCATAATCACATAGCCATACCACAGTAAACTATAATAAACGCAGACTACGCAGGCAGACATGACGTTTCCCGATATACTTCAAAGTTCCCCATGGGTTTATGTTCCATCTCTAGCTCGTAATTATCTGAGCAGGGTAATTGACAGAATTCACTGTCGAGAAGCTCTAGACGTCGAAGACTTTTGCGCACTTTCCACATTTGTGTTTCATTAAGACTAAAATGCTACGTTCCTGCGCTGTGGTTTAGTCCTCACATGCATACAGCACTTTGAAGTGAGTGGGAAAAGCACTTTTGTTATGCTTTGTAATGAAAACAATATTTTAACTATGTTTATAATTAAACCCCCAAGGTCGTCCCTTTCGTTCTCTAAAAATACTTCTGCCTACCACGATGCAAAAATTTCAAGTCTGTCATGGCGGGCGATGATAAACGATATTTCAAAGTTTATATCTTGAGTTGGGAAAAGAAAGATGGGATTAAGAGAAGATGGGATTAAGTGGAGTTACACATGACGCCAATTTTGATGAGGACTGGAAGACGCTGACACTTCAGAGACACACGCTTGTTTAAGTATTAATGACTTAATCAGTTTTCGTACAAATCACAATTGTTAAAACCGTTTGTTATATTATTAATGAGTAATATCCATAGCAGATATGTACAATAATGACACCTGCTGGTCAGTTATAATTGATACATACACACAGCTCTATGGTAACACATGGAAAGGAAGAGATATCAATCTCTCCAAACAGATAAAGTCCACTAAAACAGATCCACCAAACCATTTTCTAAAATACAAATGCAGCCATTTAAAAAATAATACTGTTACATGGGGCAAAAATAACCACATTATCAAGACAATATAATCTGGAAAATATTACTTATAAAGTAATATATATTGTAATCATATTAGTCATTAAAATCAATATTTTCTATTGTGTTCAAAATAAATACACTGTACAATATAGTTAAAAGGTTTGCGATTATTAAGTGTTTTTGTTTTTAAATTAAATAAATAATTTTTACTTTGCAAGTCTGCAGTTTGATCAAAATGTATCAAAAGTAATAGCAAATATTTTTTACACTGTTATAAAAAATTTCTGTTTTAGCCAAATGCTTTTTTTTTTACTTTGCATTCATCAAAGAATCCTAATAAAGATATATATGATTTCAGTGATAATAATTATCAGAAATGTTTGGTTTTTTTAGCCCTAAATCAGCAAATTAGAATGATTTCTGAAAAATCTTCAGAAACTGAAGCCTGGAGTAATGATTCTGAAAATGTAGCTTTGGCATCACAGGAACAAATGATAAAAACGATAAATAAATCATAGAAAACTGTTATCTTAAATTGCAGTACCACTTTAAAATATAAATGTTTTACTGTATTGTACTGTAGTTTTACTGTCTTACTGTATCAAATAAATGCAGCCTTTGTGAGCATAACAGACTTTTTCATTAACAAATAACATTTTTATGTACTTTTTTCCAGTTTGAAAACCTTGGCCCTAAAAAATCATTCATACAACTTTCAGACATCTCCACATGGTACAGCTAAAAGAAAAACCTCAAAAAGCCAACAACTCATTTAAAAACCACAAAATCTACTGTATTCTGCAGCTCTGGCCATGCTCGAATGCAAAAATGCTTGACTGTTGATAGCAGAGGTGATGTTCCTGTTATCACACCACAAGGACCAAGAAACAAATCCGACGAACACAGACACACACAAACTCTCAGATAAATCTTACAGGGGCATTGTGTGTAGAATAACATTATCGCAAGATTTCAAAACAGACCATTCATTTCCAAGACGCCTGGACTCAAATGTGACTCACTGTTTGTTACACGTCTGATTTTTAGATATGTTTGTTGTTAGGTCTATGGGTTCGTTCTTACAATACATCATAGTTCGAGGTTTTCGCTCTACTGTAAATCCTCTAGGGGTCTGTGGGTTACATCATGCTCTCACTGGATCTTTTTAGCTGTCATTCAGTTTTAATAAATGGCTCACTGTGGCCTACACAATCAATCATTGAGCTGCGGCTTGGCACAACTGCACACGATTAGGTAATGCATCTGCAAGTGTGTGGTAAAAGCCATATAAGAGCAATAATTTTTCATGAGGGACTTTTTTCCCCTCTTATCAGCGTATCAAAGATACTGTGTAGTTGCCACAGCCAAGCCTCCCTCATATGAAAGATTGAAGATCACTGTAATTTACACCAGCATGTTCCATCATCGCCGGCATCCCTGACAAACACTTCGCGTACTGGATACAGTGGTGCATCTCTGTTATTTGTTTACGCTGTCACCACAGCAACTGTTGTGTCTCTGCATCCTGGAGAGAGTTCTTGGCGTCAGGGAAGAGAAGAGAATGGCGACGGCTGCCAAGACGGGCTGCCATTACATCACAAACAAAAGCAGTGCCCTGATCGCTTGATCCACTGCGATCACACCACATCTATGAAATACCAAGAATTAGCCTCATCTGGGGGTTAAAGTGAAATGGATCAAAATGATAACCCGCAGATTTGCCATATAAAAAGGATCCTGTAAATCAGGATTAATCTTAGAATAATCAACGAGTGTCTTCTTAAAGGCAAAGTATTAAAATACTTTCTTTTATGCTAATGTGAAGGGATTATAAAATGCTTTACAATAATAAAGCCGTTTCTATAGATTCATTTGTCAGAAATGACGCACTTGCCTCAGTTGTCCTTACAAGGCTTATGTAATCACATACAGCAAGACCAGTGTAGTCTGATTTAGTCAGAATCTTATAAACTGGTTCTTTTTTGGGAATTAAAACAGAACACTTTCAGTCCCATTAAAAACAAATGATTTATTATGAGCATGAAACTCAAAAGTATAATTTTTGTATAACTTCCAAATTTTAATTAATTTTTTATATAGTGCAGTATGGATGAAAATATACTATATTAATTAATATTACTTTTACTATGGGTCTGTTGAATAAGATTGCATCTGACTGGCTGATGAACATTCTATGGTGTGCAATTATTTTCATTCTTTGACCGCATCACACTCCCATATCAATTCACCAAATGGTTTCTATTATTCAAAGGTCTTACAACCAAAGATATATATATATATATATATATATATATATGTATGTATATGCTTAGAAAAGCAAAACAACCAAAACTCCCCACATGGAAATAACCTATATAAACATATATATTTTAATATATTAAATAGTAGTTAATATAGTTATAGGGTTTGTTATAGATTTTTAATATATGTGGCATATATAAAATTGGCCATTTTCCTATATTATATGTACATATATGCACATATATATTATCATACATGTGGCATATATACTGCATTTAGGTTTCATATATGCGCATATATCCTCATATAGGTTCTTTCCATGTGGGTCACAACAACACTGGTCAAACAAATAAATATAGTTATCAATATGAAATCAATATCAATATAAAAACGACAGCTCATTTCCATGTATTGCCACAAAAAATACATTTTATTATGTACCGCAAACAAATTACTGTATCTCTCCCACTCTCTCACAGAGACACACATTAACATGCGTGCTAATGTTGCTAGCACTAACTTACTCTGACTACTTTATCCTTGACATCAACTTAAAAACAACTTGACTTCTCACAAGCGAGGTAACAACGGCCCTGTTAGTGAAGAAAATTAACTTAAAGTTTTACTGTTTTAGTTGAATACATTTGAGAGATGCACAGACTCGTAATTCACATCTCTCGCTCCCACACACACACACACACACTCACTCATAACTTAGCTATTAAATGCATTAGTCTGCTATGAACAGCTCTAGCCTCAGTTACAAGGTTTAAAATGACGTTTTGGAATTAACAACGGAGGCAGTGTTTAAGTGCAAAAAATGGAAATATAACTTGAAATATATCATCTGTACGATGTCTTGAGGTGTGGCAACTGTAGTATAAGCGGAATAATTGACTTCAGGCTGTTGAATTATCAGAAAAATGTGTGCATTATTTTTCTAACGGCAATTATTCCTTACATATACTCTGCAGTTCTTGTTTAGATATTCTAGATTTAAATGTTTCTGAAAGACGTCTCTGAGGCTGAATTTTTTTTATCAAAAAAAAAAAAAACTAAACTAAAATCTTTAACGGCATTATGTGTGACACTTTTCTTCAATTAAATAAATAAATAAATCTTGAATGGCCAACAGTCTTTTACATCTTATTTAACAATTTTACAATTCAGTTCAATATTTACTGTGTCCCAGTAAAAACAGAAATTACAATCTACCGATAACTCCACTTATATACAAATCAATCAAAAAAACAATAAACCAGAACACAATATTTCCCTCAGCACTAGGAGATTCCCAAAAACTCCCATGTTTTTACATGTTTTTATTATCAGCCAAACCGACAAACCACACTTGAGAGATTCACGGCTGCTATGTCATCGTGGGCTCTCTGAGCAAGACGAAGTGGGTGTCTCAGATACGGGTGGGCATCCAGCACGAGAGAGTTTCATCCCCCATGAATCCCTCCATATGTGGATCACCCTCCAGACAATTATAACTCAAGATCTGTTGGAAACCAGTGCACCATTCATCAACTCTGTCTAGTCACCCCACACGAACACCCCTTCATAAACCCATTTCTAATGTTTGAAAGGTGTCAGATGTGACCTGACTCATATTCAGAGTCAGTACCAGATGAAAAGCCACCGCCACAAAATCCGAAACCCTAAACCCTGGCAGAAATAGCTTATTCATCCCACCGAGTGGCCACAGCTCAGACATGTAAAACAACCTGAGAATAGATCTGCACTATTTCTTTTAGTCTCCCTTACACACATCTGTCAGTATCTGTCATCGCTAGGATTGACTAGCGCAGCAAAAAGGCAAACGGTGTCCCATGAGTGCTCTCTTCAGACATCATTTACTGTAAATGTGCGGCTTCATCTGTATCTTCATCAAGTTCATGAGGCCATGAAAGTCATAACGGCAATCTGCAGCATTGCTCTGGCATGGGAGAGCACTGATGTCTTGGGAAAAGGGTTTTCTACCATGTTGGTTTATTAGCTAACCAAAAGGCAACAAAATGCTGCCAAAAACAGGGTTTTGCTTCAAAAACCCCATTTGAACAGTTGAAAATGTGGTTGACTATGTGCAGACGATATATGATGAGTGGCCCCACATGTATTTATCTCATATACAAAAGTTGTGAGTCATTTTCCACTGAGACTACTTTTGTTTATTGATTTGTTTATACAAGGAATTTATTCTTTAGTGTCAATAATCCCAGAATAAAAGGTCGGCTACAGTTTTATGACTGTCATATATAATTTCCCAGATAACTATGTCATATTTTTGTAACCCTTAATAAATAATGTTATGTGTTTTTTGTCAGTAAATGCGCTTTGGTTCATTTTCTTTCCTTTACTTCAACAGTTTAAGGAGTTCAAATAAAGGAAAAAAAAAAAACTATGATGGCCCTCTAGTGGTAAAAAACTGACATTGCCAAAGTCAAACTCTAAGGCCCGGTTTCACAAACGGAGCTTAGTTTAAGCCAGGACTAGGCATTAGATCAATTAAGATATTTAAGCAACTTTTACAAAAATTATAAGAAAATTATAAGAAAATATTACAGGTGTGCATCTTAACACAGAACAATGACACTGACATGTTTTAAGATATGTCAGAGCAAGATATTTTTATCTGAGACAGCTCAAACAAGCAATTAAGTCTGGGACTAGCTTAAGCCTTGTCTGTGAAACTGGGGGTTAAAGTAATATACTCTCTAATGGTAGTAATAATAAAAATAATAATAATAATACCTAATGTAAACTAATATAATATATTTACAAATAAGTATATATAATTATTTTTAATAATTACACTAAAATTAAATTAAATTAAATTACATTAAATATGGAATATTTGTATATAGTACAGGATGGACAGATTTATGGAATGTTACAAATATGTACTATTTTAACAATATGTATGTATATAAATATATTAATGTGTAAATATAAACACAGTACTGTGCAAAAGTCTTAGGCCACTAGTATATTCACCAACAAAAATGGTTTCAAGTCTGTTACTTCTATCTTTTGCGGTAGCGTGTCAGTTGGAAATATCAGTTTACATTTCCAATCATTATTTTTGTCATTAATTGTAATAATGCAGTGAGATTATTGTCTGCACAAGGAGTCTGACAACAGCCAGTGCTCCACACAGAGATGATCATCTATATATATATTGCAGTAATTTACTGAAATTGACATTAACATCTACAGTACAGAATACATAGTATATATTGTAATATCACATATATAGTCAGGAGATGCTAGCATTAATTTTGTGTATCCTGTATATGCTTTTTTTGTTTCTCAAAGTGACAGAGTTGCATTTTATGAATCACTGAGGTCTACACTTTTAGCTAAAAATAGTCCTTACTGTACTATATGGTCTGACTTCAGTCTCAGCTTATTTCGAGTATACCTACAGTTTTGAATTTTGAGGCCAAAGAAACTGTTCAATAAGATGATACTCATAAAATTCTTTACAAATAAAAAGTATTGTTGTAGCTTCATAATGAAAAGAGATAGAATCACTGTTCATGTCATATGAATTATTTTAACCATGTACCTTTCTGGGAGGGTCAGAAAGAAAGGATTTGAGTGATATATATATGCATGTTGTACCTTGTATAATAATTCAAACTAAATAAAAAAGAAAATGAAAATATAAGGCAGAACAGAATTAAGACTGTCTCCTCAGTTTTCCCTAAAGCTGTGTTATATTACAAATGAATTTCATTGCAGTTTCACCAATTCATTCATTAGCATAATTACACTCTCTATAGAGCATTTAGCAAGGTGGGAAGAGGGTCTAAAACACAATTACACCGTATTTTCTCCAGAAACATGGGCATCACTGACTGACGGACTCAAATGATTCTCACAGCAATGCTGCACATCCAAAAAAGCTGTTAATGGAAACAGGAGGGGAGGAGAGGATCGATAAAGAGCTCTAGAGCAGAGCAATGTTGTGAATAATCCATTTTAAGAAATACTGCTCTGATCTCCACCACTAGAGGTCAATATAAGCACATGCAAACTTCAAATATTATTTAACATTGGAATGAAAGGGGCCGATTTGATACAACCTGAATACAAGCTAACACAAAAATTGTAAAAACAGAAATCCTGACTGGTCTAAATTCATCTGTATTAATATTAATACATCACGAATCAGCTCACACTACAAATCAACCCCGACTCATCAAATCAAATCATTTGAGTTAAAACTGAAACGTCACTTTAAATATTTAAAACTGTATGACTAGAATAAAAGCTACAATGTCTCCTCTCAGATTATCTGATTGTCTTTTCAGATTATCTTTTATTGGGAGCACATTTGTATTCGGAGGTAATATTGTTTCTGGCACAATCAAAAGGGATTAATTAAGCACATGATAGTGGCTGTGACCTTTGCAGCTCTCTGTGATGATGCTCTAATGAGACGGAGGGTCACACTGTTGTCTGCTTTAGGTCAGGAGGGACCACAGGACTGACACAAGTAATGAGATCCAAAGACGCAGTGTCTCACTCCCGTCTCGATGACTCTGTCCCATCTGTTCACTGTTCGTCTGACAGCGTGTTTGATATGAGTGATGAGCCCATGTCACTACCAGACACCAGAACCTCCATCAGACTGCAACTACTGAGAGCAGTTTATCTGAGAGCCACATATCCTTATATATCTCTCTCATCAAATCAATAAGTTTGTAATCATTTCGACCAAAATACGATTGATATGGCTTGATGTCTGCACACACACTGTTACAAAACTATATCCACTATCTATTTAAAGCACCAGAGAAAGGTGTGTTTCCAACTAAGCAGAAAATAGCTGTGGGAAATTGCATCTATAATAGCGTTAATAATAATATTAATTATTATAATAATTATTATGTGTATATTATTATACAGAAATTGAAATTATAATCTAATTACAGTAAAAGTACATTGTAACATTTCTTTAGATCACAGATAATATACGAAACCATTCAGTTTTGTCACTTATTTTAAAATAACACTAACATTTCATTCAAAATATTTATATGAGCTCTAGACACACATATTTTAGATATTTATATATCCTCTATGTGCAAATATATAGCTATTTAAGGAAGGGGATCATCATATTTGAAGTTCCTTGGCATTATAAATATTGAAAACCTTGTCTATTGCACATTATGGCAAATGTAGTAAATATGTGTGTGTGCTCTGTGTATATAATTTTCTATGTACTTAAAAAAGTATTCTGAGCACAGCCATAAACATCTTCTCTTGCAGTTATTGGGTTATTGGGCTTGTAAGGGGGTAAAGAGGCTTTTTAGGATGCACTCAATTGAGCTTCAATGACGAAGTGTGCAACTGGAAAGTTTCAGAGAGCTCTACGACATGCTCTTTCGGTCAAAGAAGTCAAATAAAACTTAATTAAGTGGGAGATTTAATGAGCAATCACTAATTCTCAGAGAGATGACTCAAGGAATGATGGAGAACGGAAAAAGGTTGTTGAAATACCGCTAAAGTATTCCCATCCCAACATCCCATATCCGCACGCTCTCTCTGCTGTTGCCTCAGAGCACAGAAAATCTCATTATCTCCCAGCATCCTCTGCAGGAGAAAGCCTCAGTGCAGCAGTTCAGCTCACCAGGTCGCTGCTAACAGACACACACAACCAAGGACACACCGCATCCCACAAAAAGAACAAAACCAAATCAGCCCCAGACAGCTCTCTGTGTGGAGTGTCAGAAGGCAAACTCTTTACCCTTACACACGAAACAAGAACACGACGCTTGATGAAAAGCTTCTTCAGTACCACTTTTCGGGAATAAACACTGACGCATGAAGGTTATTTAAAGGGATAGTTCACTCAGAAATGAAAGTCTGGCATTATTTCTTCATCCTCATGCTGTTCCAACCATTCTGTGGGACACAAAAGTGATGCTATAGATTTTGTAGCATCTCAAAGTTACATACAATGAGAGTGGAAAGTGACCAGGAAATAACTCTGAGTGACAAATAAACTTGATAATCTTGCATAGAGCGATGGTCACTATTCACATTCAATGTATGAAAAAGAGCAGCATGAACTTTGCACAAAATCTCTCCTTTTGTGTCCTACATAAGACAGAATGTTATAAGACATAAATCTGCTCTTTACGAACTGAAACACTTCTTCTATTCAAGCTTTAATTGTATTCGAATGAAAATATTTGATTTGCCACATGCAAGCACAGGTTGTGTTTTGTGTGGGAGGTGCTGGGTTACGTCTTACACCCATGCAGGGAACAACCTGCTAACACTACAGAGCTAAACTGCTACAAAGCTCTGTTACCTGAGGGGTGGTCTGGCACTGGCACAGAAACAGAGACTTAGGATGTCACGCTCAGGTAATCATTGGAGCAGTATGGATTAATAATAGTGATTCATAGGGATTCTAAACATAACAATCTGTTGAGAATAGCATAATACAATCCATGGACATTTGTCCTTGTTTTTCAAAGTATAATTTGAAAGACTCTTTTGCTGCTGTCTGCTTATTAATCTATTAATCAAATAGACTGTGTTACATTAGTGTTAATTATACAATATTGCAGTATTAATTAAAATGTTTAATTTTGTATTTTCAGTTTTTGTCATTTTATGTGCATTTGTCAAATTGATTAGTTCTATTTAGTCTTAGTTTTATTTCAGTTTTTTTTACTTAATTCAAAATTCAATGTTTTTTTTATATTTTATATTTTTTTATATTTATATTTTATTCTATTTCAGCTTTATTTCGATTTCAATAGTCATGTGTAACTATTTAACAGTAACTAACAACACTTTTGTTATCGTCATGATCACCAGCTGGAGTGCCCACGAACTCCTGTAGAGGGTACTCTTCCCCGGACTGTATTATGTGCTAGCCTGTCTGTTTGTGTTATCCTTTTGATAACACTCTTCCAGTCTTGACTCTTATTGTGAATTGTGTTCCCCTGTTCAGTCTCTGCTCCCTTGTTAGTTCCCATGACAATTGCCTTGTTAACCCTCTTGTCTCCACTTTAACCCCCTGGGGACGGCAAGAGGTGTCTTCTCCTGATGACGCCAATAAGAACTTAAATTATACACTGAGTTTTGATCGTACAGATAAGAGGAATATATCAATCGAATCTGTGAAGGGTCTACTTTAACTTTGTGCAACTTTGTGCATTTCGAAAATGAAGAAAACAAACAGGGTGCGCTGTCTGCCGCGTTGGTCTGCGTGATCTTCAATGAGCAATGAGTCACTAAAATGAAACTGAAACTCACAGAAAACTGAAGTCTGTGTGCGTTAGCCTAACCGTTGAGTATTGAGAGTTTACCTCTTTACAAAGCATTTTCTCCATGTTTCCTTTCCAAGTCTAGTTTTCTGTGTGTTTCTCCTGTGTACCGACCTTGCCTAGTCTTAAGTTGTTGTTCTGGTTTTTGGACTGTTAGACGATCGGTCGACCCTGCTAGCACACTGGACTTTCCTTGAGCTCTGCCTTCGACATACCTGTTTGCCATTGTGTTTCGCCATGCTTTTGAATATAAGCTTGCAGATGGATCCGCACGTCCCCGTCTTCCTCATTACAGTTATAGGGTAGTACATATTAGACTATTTTATAGAAAAATACTCTGAACTGACAATAACAACCATTTATGCGATACATAGCTGAATCATTTTCAGCACAATTATTAGCAAATAACACCCAGTCTTTTAGTGCCATTCTACTAATTCACAATACATATTACAAGAATTTAATAAATAACATATGCTACTTGTGAGCTCTCTCTCTCTCTCACTCATGAAAATATGATATCTTAGTAACAGTGCACATATGAGGAGATAATGCTTCAGCAATCAAAAGGCATTCAGGACACAATTTAGACCAGATGATGCTTCAAAATCAGTGGTGATATAAGCAGCAAACATATAATTGTGTTTGGGTATACGTGAGAACAAGATTGCTGTAGATTACGGGGAGAAATATGTGTGCGTGTTTGTTTTCTCATTACCCAGAAGCTCCATGGCATCATCCTCATCTTCCATCTCGTCTTCAGTGACTGAGGGGGCCGAATCAGGCATGGAATCAAACGAGTCCTGAGACAACATGGCTGCCAGAAGTTTCTTGTGATTCTGTTGCTGCTGTTTTAGGCCTTTACACTTAGTCTCCATTTTCAGGCTGCAGACAGAGAGAGAAAGAAAGAAAGAAAGGGGCAACGATCATAGCTTTAACATCCAAAACAGTGGTTCCTTTAAAGAGGTCTTAGAAAACTATACGAGGTAGCCTAATTAAAAAAAATTTAACTTATAGTTTTGGAAACATGTAAATCATCAATTGATAAAAATTCCACAGCCAGAAACACAGCAATTGTCAAAAAATATCCTTCTGTTCTGAACTTTATATACTCTCCTATGAAAGCCGGTTTTTGCTAGCTCTGGCTTCCACGACTATAAAGCTCATAGGATCTTAGTCTGGCCAAGCTACCTTACTACCTACCTTCTGGGAGGCGGACTTAACCTGCGTCCATCAGATGCCTCTGTATACTTCTGGACGAATCTACAACCAATCAGACCACTCATTCCAATGACGTATGCGTAGTGGCAGAACCTGAAGCCACCGTAACCTTCATTAAAGCAGTAGGAAAATGTCTTTACTTTACTTTACTTCTGCTCCGTTTTCAAAGAAAAGCTGTCATGAAAAATTCTCAAAACAGCTGCAACAGCAGAGTCGAACGATTGTTGCTGCTCAGTACACGCCATGTTTGAAATGGTTCTCAGACGCAGAACTGCTGGGTCATCGCATTACACCCGCCTCAGTCGTGCCAGGGGGGGCAACAGAAATGCCGTTTTAGAGCAACAGAAATGCTCTAAAACGGCAGCTTTGCCAGACTGACTTTGCTGGCGAAATTGAGTAGCGTAACAGGAAGTATGGGCGGGCCCAGGCTAGGTTTCTGCCACTGATTAAAAAAATTTAAAAAAGGATATTTCCGACTTTCTCTCACAATTCTACTTTTTTTTCTCAGAATTGCTTGATATAAACTCGTAATTGCAGGTTATAAAGTCAGAATTGTGAAATATAAACTCGCAATTGTGAGTTATAAAGTCCAAATTGTGACTTTATATCTCGCAATTCTGACATGACGAAATTGTGAGTTTATATTACTCAATTCTGACTTTTTTCATGTAATTTCAACTTTGTATCTCACATTTTTGACTTTATAACTTTATATTTGAGACATAAACTCAAAAAATACTGATATGTTGCGCTGACAATTGTGACAATTTCTCACAATTATCAGCCTAATGGATAGGGAGTTGGACTTGTAACCCAAAGGTTGTTGGTTCGAGTCCCAGGTCCTGCAGGGATTGTGGGTGGGGGGAGTAAATAACCAGCACTCTCTCCACCTTCAATACCACGACTGAGGTGAGACCCTTGAGCAAGGCACCGTTCCCCCAACTGCTCCCCGAGTGCCGCAGCAATGACTGCCCACTGCTCCGGGTGTGTGTGTTCACTGTGTGTAATTGTTCACTTCTCACTGCTGTGTGTGTACTTGGATGGGTTAAATGCAGAGCAGTTTATGTCACACAATTCTGACTTTTTTATTCAGAGTAACCCTAAATGGTTCTTCTATGGCATCACTGTCCCCTTTTGGAAAACAAAATTCAGGAAAAACGTAATACCATCTTAACAAAACCACATGTGCAATCCTAAATCTACATTAATATAACAAACATGTACCTTTATCGATATTACAAATCTTTAAATCATTAAAATTGCCAGGAAATAGGGTTCACTCCTGGACCAAAAATACCAGATCAATTATTCAATGTTAAGCAAGCTGATGAAGAAATAAATTGAATGAATAATGAACATATGCTGTACTTCGCATGTCTATACTGGTAAAATTATTCCCAAGTGTCAGTGACAAATAGTGACAAAAATAGTCTGCAGAGACTTAATTTGATTGTTATCTTATTGGAATGACATTATTCACAGATAATCGAAAGGTTAAGGCCAAAGCAGGGCTGTTTTAATATCCTGAGTTGAACATTACTATGCTAATGGATTTGCTAATACTGCATATTTCTCTACCATGAACCATTTAGCTCTTTTCACCTTTTTTCCCTAATTGGGTGTCAGCCAATTGCTAACTTTTTTACAAGTGTGCTACAGCGTCAGCAATGCTGAGACACATGTCCCCATGCTCATAAACATTAATGTGAACACATATTTCACTGTATCAAAAGAAACAAATAGTATTTGGAAAAGATACTGTTTAAATATGTTTACTGCATGGAAATACTGAGTAGGCTTTTTGCTGTTTTTTCAAAGTAGATAAGGAGAAAGACCGGGATCAAGACAATACTGTACACTATAGCTCAATAAATAATAGGCCACAGCTAAAAAAAAAAACGAAAAGAAAACAACTATGTACCATGGTGCATATTGGGTGCACTGTGCAGATATCATGGCATACGAATAGAGTAAACTTGTAATTAATTCAGGACCCTTGTTCTATTCAAATGTCTACTTTTCCAATACAAACTTTTGTTAGTGACCTAAAAATAAAGCAGATATTTTCATATTTCTTGCTTATTTTTTATTTAATGTCATAAAGCTCCCATGTTTTCACTTTTGAACAAAACCTAAAGAGGTGATGGAACAAAAAAAATGCTTTTGTGTTCTCTTGTAAAATGGTTGCATTACCCGAAAAGTTTTGTGTCCCCTTACATGCTTTTTTGTTCTGTCGCAAAACATTCATGGTCTCTTGCAAAACGTTTGCACTTTCTCACAAAACGTCCACTGTAAATTTCCCCAACATCAGTGGATCAACTATGAGAATACTTTTTTGCACAAATGAAACAAAAATAACATTAATTTACTCTTCTCCCGTGACTTACGTCTTCCACCACACACAACGCACCATATACACAAGCTTAACGTATTTGACGTAATCAGCCTTGTTTACATCCGGGTGAAAGAATGTGTGTAATCTGTGGCTGTTTGTCCATAGAAAAATGCATACGCTTACACAGTAATATTCTCTAAAATGGCAGAAGACGTAAGTCCAACGGCTTAACGTTTGTTTGGTCGCTGGAAGCCCCTTCTTGGGGGGATCGAAACATACAAGCAACTGCTCAGACTTTCTCCACATGGCAGCTCTGTCGACGTATGCGCACTGGACACATACAATTTAGCTTCTTCTGACCAGGCTCCCTGAAGGGAGGTGGGTTAAAGGCCTGTAGTACTACTGGCTGAGGTGTGACCGTAAGTACCTTTGGACTGTAACCCACTCGCAGGTACAGGAAGGCTTTGGCCATGCCCGGTGTAAAGTCAAGATGTGTAGGGGCCACAGAGAGGGCCTGAAGGTCACCTACTCTCCTCAGAAAACACAACGCAAACACAATGCTTCTAACACAACAGCCAGGTCCCAGGTTGGTACCCAGGATCGTACTGGTGGCCTTAACCTCGGCGCACCGCGGAGGAAGCGTATGACCAGGGGTTCTTGGCTGACTGTATGTCCACCAAGAGAGGAGTGGTAGGCCGATTTAGCCTCCATGTAAACCTTCAGGGTGAAGTGGGTGACCCCAGTAGAGAATCGAGCCTGCAAAAATTCCAGCACTGTACCAACCGGGCAGTTAACTGGATCTTGCTGGCGTTCTCTACACCACGAAGTGAATAACTTCCAATTCAGGCCATACAGCTTTCTCGTAGATGGAGCTCTGGATTGGAGAAGGGTCTCTACAACCTCGGTTGAGAGACCTGTGGCTAAGAATTGTGCCCCCTCAGAGGCCATACTCTCAGTTTCCACAGCTCCGGGTGGGGATGGACTATTGTGCCCCCCGCTTGTGTGAGGAGATCCTTCCTGATCGGAATTTCCCACGTAGGGCCGTCTAGGAGGTCCATCAGGTCTGAGAACCAAACTCGGCCCAGCCAGAACGTTGTTACTAGCAGTAGAATGACCTCGTCCTGGCGCACTCTCACGAGAACTCCAGGTAGCAGAGCAATCGGGGGAAATGTGTACAGACGCAACCTCTGCCATGTCTATACCATGAACTAGAAAGTACTGTTCAACTGTAGAACTGGGCTGTAGAACTCGCACTCTTTTTCATGGGTAGGAACCACCTCGAAGGCTTCCTTCCTCAGAAGAGTTTCGACTTCTTGTTCCATCACCAGAACCTGCTCTGTACAAACTATCGTATGGACAACGCCTGCAAATTTTGGTGGAGCTTGACCGAACTGGATTTTGTATCCATTTTCTACAGTACGCAGGACCCATTGAGACAGGTTTGGCAGTAGTTTCCACGCTGCCAAATGGTCTATTAAGGGAACCAGTCTCTCGAGGCTGGTCTCTGATGATATTTGAGGGACGATGTTTCGATACAACCCACCCTCGGGTGGAGCTGTGTTTCCCTCGTGAGAGCTCGTTGGCGAACGCCTCAGCGCAGCTACGTTTCAGGGCGGACGAAACTAAGGTGTATGTTCATGGGAGATGCTCACGCCTCGTAACACCGGCGAGGTTAGTGAGAAAGTCTCCTGAGGGCACTGAGGAGAGATGGGCTCTCTTCCCCAGAGGGGCCTGCCCTCAGAAGTCCTGAACCACACGCATCAGGACTTCCTATTTTTACCCTGCGGCGATAGAGTGTCGCCAACCGCCTTGCTGCTGTCTTTGGGGGGGAGCTCTTGAGGTGACGCTCTGTTTTTGTGTGTCTCTGTACACTCAAGTACTCAGCCGGTACTCAGATGGGACTGCTCCCGCCCAGCAGTCCCTTGAGTTGGAGAGCAGCGGGGGAGGAACCGCTGAAACGCCGCCGCTTGCTTACGTGCCTCTTGGTGCCTTTCGACGACTGTATTTACAGCGTCCCCGAACAGGCCCTCTGGCACAAGCGGGGCGTCCATCAGGCAGACCCTGTCTTTTTCTCTCATTTCTGACAGGGTCAGCCATGGATGCCTCTCTGCGGCCACCATAGCTGCCATAGTTTGACAACACAGAGTGTCACAGAGAGTCATTTGGCAAAATAGATCTCTCACACAGGCTTGCACAAGCTCTGTATTGACTGCCTTCGCCCCTTTTTGTTTTCTCTTTTGATTTAGACATTTTTGTTTCACAAACACTCTTTTCACTTTCAAACAGAGACACCTTTGCTTTTTAAACTGGACAATTCACAATCACACACACAGAGCGCTTCGCTGAATGACAGAAAGCTAGTTTGCCAGCCGCATTCCCTGTGCTTATATGCTTCCTGGCCAGTGACATCACCCACCCATGACGTTCCAATCTACCTCTAGTCACACTGAGGGCGTTCACATAGCGTCTCGTCGACGCAGCTTGAGGTCCTGAAAAGGAACTATACATTTGCTCACAAAATTTTGCATTATCTTGCAAAATGTTTGTGCTTTCTCAGAAAGTTTGTACTGCATACATTCCCCCCCAAAAATTTTACATTCAATCATAAAAAAATAACAAAATTTGCATTCCGCAAGACATTTGTATTTGGTTTGGAAACCTTTGTGACTGAAATAACATTAGGTGGGAAGGTAGTTTGAGAACTTTTTTCTCTGTTAACGCAATGCTTTAGAAATGCATTAAAATACACTTTTTGTATCATCTTGTTCATGTCCCTTAAAAACACCTTTTTAATTCCAGGTTCAAATTACATCATTAATCATTCATTTTTAATGATAATTAATAATACATTTTCAATCCAATCTCAGTCTTTTGGAACACTGCTGTAATATATTCGTAAAAAGCTATACCGCAGTAAATGTACGAACTGATGAAAGCTCTGAAAACAAATATGCTATTCGTTCTGTGGGCAGAGAGCTGTATGAATCAATCACTCCATTAAACCTCTATGGCACTACATTAATTATTTCATGCACAGAAGAGTGAAAAAATCATTTACACAATAGCATTCAGCCAACAATAAGCATCCACAGTACAGGACCCTGGTAGAGTTTCACATAAATACAAATGTTACTGTAGTGACAACTCCAGCTCGGTCTGGCTTAATTACACAGAGGTGGGATTAGTGACCTGATTTATCCTGTCATTTCACTTAATAAGGCACTTGTTCTAGTTGAGGGGAATGTGGTAAACAGAGTGCAGTGAAGCACAGCTGATACAAATAATGATTTAGAAACAAGCATCATAAATGGAAACATTCAATTTACTCAATTCTGCTCCTGTCATGCAGAAGAGCTTGTCTCTCAGATGAGGCCTGACCAAGGTTCAAATCGTTAGACTGCTTCAAACAACAAATCTGTGGCTGCTCTACTAAAATAAAATGAAAGTGAGAACGTATTGCTTCAGATGAACGCAATTCAATGAAACTATGTAAGCCCTTGCGTGGGTTGGTATGGAGACGTGAAGCCTTGTTAGACAGAACTAAAGTTGTACTGCTGCCGCGTTCCTGTGGGATGAGAAACTCTCCACAAAGTCCTCCTGGCAGAACAGATTGTATCCACAGAATCAAGACCACAAAACCAAAGCTGAGAATGAAGTAATATGGAATAACTGTGATGTAAATAGCTTGAAATTACACAGACCACAAGGGCCACGAGGAGTTAACTGGCTGTAAATGTGAAAGCCATCCAACAGGAATGGAAGAGGGATGAATGGTGACCTGAAAAGTTAACCAAACAAAACGCTGCAAATAGGTCAGTGTAATAAGGTTGATGCATGTCATTCCCAATCGGTTGCTGGCCGAAACCTCAATATGCCTCAAAATGCACATGGCAAATCTGTGTTTTATGTACAAATTATTTGAGACGTGTTATGTAGTAAGTGGGAAGTGTGGTGAGTGCAGATTCACTGATCGCGGGTCAGCTGGTGGTTTAGTAGATGCAGCTTTTACAGATGGCAGTGACACACAATACTCATTAGCAGTGAACTCTCTGCCTTCCCCTCTTGTATTTGCATATATAATGGATACTTTATTTACATAAGATAAGCCTGAATAAAATTATTTTTTTTTGTAGCCTGGTTTTTATTAGACCTACTGTACCTTCCTTCCAACAAGGCTTAGAGTATAAATAAGTAAACGGTGACATTGGTAAGTGTATGTGTAAATCAGTGGTAATCAATGGATAAAAGGGAATAAAATTAGTGTTTTTATGATGTTTCAGTAATAAATAGAGAAACACTGACGCTGATAAATGTAATCAATTGTAATCAATTAAAAAAAAAATACTAGATGGATAAAAGGGAATACAAGTAGTGCTGTTACATGTATATTGTTTCATTCAAACAATCAATATAAAATAACAACAACAACAATAATGAAAATAATAAAACCTGCTATTATTATTATTATTATTACAACAAAATAGTTTGAAATTACATTATTGGAACTAGCAATTATAAAAAGTATTTATGCAAGAGTAAAAGGGGGGTTTTAGTAAGTATCTACTTTTTAATTAATTACAAATTTCTTGAGAAAACGATTCAATGAATCAAAAAGACACTGGTTGCCACTTGCTGGATCAATGATGCAAGCTTAAAATAAATAAATAAATAAATAATTTAAATAATGAACTAGTCTTCTTGATCAATAGAATCAAAAGGGTTAAGTCACTTGAATTAATACAAATAAATAAATAAATAAAAATCATGAATGCTAAGTTCTTCATCCAGCTTTTTGTGTGTGTGGTGTGTGTGTGTGTGTGTGTGTGTGTGTGTAAAAATAGTTAAACATGTAATTTTCAGAACTGACAATACCAATTTTAATTGATGCTATAGTTACTAAACACCTGCCACACACCTGTCTATATAAGACCTTACAGCTCACAATGCATGTCAGAGCAAATGAGAATCATGAGGTCAAAGGAA
>JAUMHI010000070.1:8519792-8538828 GCA_032359435.1 Enteromius unitaeniatus | reverse complement strand
AGATGGGAGAAAGTTGTAGAAAGTCAACCATCACTGCAGCCCTCCACCAGTCAGGGCTTTATGGCAGAGTGACCCGATGAAAGCCTCTCCTCAATTACAATCGAGGGAAAGATAATGGCGGCCAAGTACAAGGATATCCTGGACCAAACCTTCTCCAGAGTGCTCAGGACTTCAGACTGGATCGAAGGTTTACCTTCCAACAAGACAATGACCCTAAACACACAGCTACAACAATGAAGGAGTGGCTTCACAACAACTCTGTGACTGTTTTTGAATGGCCCAGCCAGAGCTCTGACCTAAACCCAATTGAGCATCTCTGAGACCTAAAAATGGCTGTGTTTACCATCCAACCTGACAGAACTGGAGAGGATCTGCAAGGAGGAATGGCATTCCCAAGAATCCCAAAATGCAGGTGTGAAAAACTTGTTACATCTTTCCCAAAAAGACTCAAGGCTGTATTAGATCAGAAAGGTGCTAAATACTGAGTAAAGGGTCTGAATACTTAGGACCATGTGATATTTCAGTTTTTCTTTTTTAATAAATCTGCAAAAATGTCAACAATTCTGTGTTTTGGAACAGAACTAGCAATAATAAAAAAATATTTATGCAAGATTAAAAGGGGGAAAAGTGCTGTTTTAGTCATTATCTACTTTTTAATTAATTACAAATTTCTAAATGAATAAAATAAATCTTTAAATAATCTGAACTAGTCTTCTTGGTCAATAGAATCAAAAGATGTAAATCACTTGGATTAATAAAAAAATAAATAAAAAATCATGCATGCTAAGTTCTTCAGCCAGCTTTTGTTTTGTTTTATTTTTGAGCCAGTCGCCTGAGCTGTAAATGCCATGTGACTTATCATTCTAGAGCAGCTGTAAATAAGGTCATTATAACACTAAATAGGCCAATCTGATCCCACCTCAAGAACAGTGGGATTGACTCTCAGTCATTAATTAAAACTAAAGTAGACATTTTAGGGGCTGCAAAAGTGTCAAACGGTCTCCGCTGCGTATACTGTACATCTGAGCATGTAGGCCCCTTGAATGTCTTTGACTGGATCCCTGCGGTGAGAGTGGGTTGCTGGAGATGTTTATGAATGTAAGGAAAGAAGAGCGATGTGGAGCGTAGGAGTTCGATGAAAACGGAAAGAGAGGAGGGTAGAAAAAAAAGGGAGAGAGAATGAGGGGGTTACGCTTTATAATGTGGCTTGTGTGTAAAGGGAATGGGAGTCCCACACTGGGGCTTTATCATCTCTATAATCAGTCACAATAACCCTTCCCAGAATCCACCTCTGCCACCACCTAATTTCCCAGCAGCTTCGACACTCTCCCAGACGTCCTCCACTGTCTGTCTGCGGCAGCCCAAGACTGACAGCTAAGGAGAGCCTCGCTGTTCTAGGGTGAGGTTATGAACGAAAAACAGTGTTTTGTTCCAGAAGAAGGAAGGCGATGGTCATTATACAGAGCAGCTGCCGTTTTCTTCCTCTATGTCAAATTGCAGAACAAATTGTTAAAAACAGCCTTGCCCTCCTTCAACACGTGTGCAGGGATATTGAGAAGGTCTGTATCCCCTGCTAATGGGGTTTTGGAGTTGCAGTCTCAGGACAAGAGCTGTCAGTTAGAGTGACCAGACGGCCCCTGTTATCTGAGGACAGTCAGAGCCCTGGAAATTTCAGCAAGTTCAAAACAGACAGCAAATACACAAAAAGGCCAACTAAAATGTACTTGTACGGTAGTGATTATTTTTACCAACAGAGGGCAGGCTACACTGATTACTTGGTCACATGCCACTAATTTAAACATAAAGAATGTAACCTAGATGAAAGAAGAGCCATATTATCGTCAATTATCAAAAGAGACACCATTATGGGTTTCAATCAGGGGTATCATGCACTCATAATATTTGCGGGGGCATGAGTTTGGGAGGGGTGGGTCGTCTGGTGACACACACTAGCCACAACCGCACTTTTTATTTATTTGTTTATTTGAAACATTCCCAAATGCATTGAAATATTTTTATAAATTATGTTGATCTATGGTGGGTGATGGCCGAAGCAACCTAATAATGTATTCTAACTATACATAAAAATCTATCTCACAATTAGTTGTTGGCTGTGTGTTTTTGGTTCAGTAAGAACGATTTATTTAGAAACAAGTGAAGCAAAATCATGTCTAACGCCATCTTGTGGTTGGCCTTGTCCTCTCCCTGTAAACAAATGGGAGCCAAAATAAAATATCAAATTACGCTTCATATTTCATTCCCCCCAAAAGATGGTTTACATAATTTTGGGTAGCACTTATAACACTCATGTATGTTTAAAGGAGTCATATAAGGCCAGATGCACTTTTACAAGTTGCTTGAATGAAATGTGTGTTTATTATATTTACAATATAATAAATGATAAATATCCACCCAGTGTTCAATGTTTTCCGCTTCCTCAAATCGAGCTGTTTAACCGTTTGACGTCAAACGGTCGGAGGCTCCTCATAAAAGCTTGGAGTTATATGACTCCTTTAAGTGTTCTTTTGCTAATAAGTTTGCTTTCATCTGCATATTTGATGTTATAAAAATACCCACCTCACAACTATTATCGCACAGACTCGGGTTCCACATGACATCATATGAGTAAGATGACAGCGAACATACTGGGATATTTTGGATTCACTTTTCTACAGCAGAAGAAATACGCTGGTCCGTATATTTTTGATTCACTAAAAATGGTTAATGGCAGCCATTTGTTCATAAATCTGGCAAAATTGGTTGCACTGTATGTCTCTGTATCAAAAACATTCATAAAAGTCATTTGCTTGGAAATCAAAGCATGCTGATTACTCTATGTTTCTAAAATAACTATCGGAAGTACATTACTGTTCAAGAGGTTGGGGTTGGTGAAGTTTTTTAAAGACACTAGTACTTTTATTCAGCTAAGATGCATTAGATTGAGAGCGCAAAACATAAATAAACTATTTAGTATTTTAGTGCAGTATTACGTCAGCATCCGCAGAAGAACAAGCGTTTCTCAATTCCTAAACAAATAAAATTCAATCCTCAGCATCCCCACATCCTAAACATCCCCTATAATAACTATATTCCATACAAATCAATCTAGTGCTCAATGTTATAAAAACCACAATCATCAACCGTAATTAACTATTGTACCTTCAAAAGTCTAAACATGCATAATGAACAGCAGAAGCCCAACGGCACAACGCTAGAGGAGAATGTGTTTACTCCTCTAATGATTCATTCATACAGACGAGGACTAAGGCTAGAGATCACAGCAGACCATTGCCTTCGTCCTTTGTAATGAAAGTCTCAGGCAGCGCTTGTACAGCTATGTGCACTGGGGACGCCTGCTGTATCGACCCAAGGCTCCATAATTTACTGTAATCAAGTGAGAGAATATTTTCATAGAATGAAGTCTCTTCTGTCAGCTGGCTTCTGAATATGATTTATTATTTAATATCTGATCCTTTCTAATTAGCCGCATTCTCTGCGGCCAGCCTCTGCCCTCCACTCAAACACCAGCCAATTAAAATCACCCTGGTAACGTCTTTAAAGGGTCAGGGAGCTGCAATTGCTTTTATAAAGATATAGCTGGGCGATGCAGACTCATTCAAAGAACTTCTCCCCTCCAGGGATTTATGTGAGGCTACGGCATTCTTTGATTAGAAAACCTGACAAAACATCTCAGCTTTATGGAGATACTGATAGAAAGTACATTATACAGTATGACATATGCTTTACTAAACTCTGTCTCGCTTTATTACTGCACTTTTTATATGTAAATAAACTCCTTTCTTTACCTTCTAGAACAAATTAGAATGTGATGGGCTGTCATGATCTTTCCTTTCAACAACTTAAGAGGATGTAAAAATACAATGAAACACTGTCATACAAATACGGTCTCTTAAACTGAATGAAAGTGAATGGGGACCATGGGATTTCAAATCTTTAAAACAACAAAAATGCCACATAGAGGATAAAAAAAAATCCACATGACACATGCACTATATTTTGAAGTCAAATAATAATAAAGTGCATTATTTTAGTACTAAAATGCTAAATCATGTTTTGTATTACATTCTACATAATAATATTTACCTCAGTTTGTGAAAAATCTACTAGTGCTGAGCTTTTATTCATCATGTCTTTCTCTTTACCACCTGTTTTTTTACCACTTGAGTTATTATAAAGGTAAAAATATACCAAATTACTAAGATTTAGTTGATATGATATATGTTTTTGTTGTAAATTTAAGTGAAATATGTCTCAGCATGTAAAACTTTATAGTAAATTAAATATAAAGATTTTTTACAGTAACGTTCAAGCAACCACAATGGCCTATTTTAACTTTTTTTTTTTAAATAATGGATACAGTACAAAATGTTATGTTTTTTTTTTTTTTGCTTTAACAAGATGGCATTATTTCCATTTAATGGAAATTAACAGCCTGGACAATTTGCTAAATATCATCTTTTGCGTTCAAAGAAGGAAAGCAAGTGTTAAGGGTTTTGAAACACGAGCATATACTACCATTTGTTTGCAGATCTCTTTTTGTTATCTAATCCAATGAAATACATAAGTGTGTGTCTCACCTTCCTACAGGGCTGTTGTCTTTGCTCACCCAACCCTCAGTTTTGGCTCTCGAGACCGGGGGCTGAAGCATCTCAGCAGCAAGGGGGTCCGAATCTTCCTCCTCACGGCCCACCCACTCACCCACCACCCGCGGCCTTAAAATGGAGCTATACGCCCGAGGGTCCTTTGAAAAGGAGGCCAAGGTGTGACGAACAGAAGAGGAGAGAGACATAAACATTAAACAATATGTGGTTATGCAAAGGAGTAATCAATTACAGAGGTGATAATTAAAAGGACTGATGTTGATGTATGACTCATTATCAAAGCTACTTGTGTGGCCAGTCATTTTTACGGTGAATAGATTTTAATAATGGAGGACACGCTTGGTGAGCAGTGATAAAAAATTCAGCTTTGACAGTACATTTTTGCAGTAGTTTATCAGCAACAGGCAATTATGAGAAAATGTCCTCTATAACAGGGGTACATAAAGAAATTCATTTGCATTAATAGCTAAATGTTTTAATATTCATTTGAAAATTGGGAACAGAGGGAAGCCTGGGCAAACAGCCAAAAAGACACAGGCTATTAAAGTCTCAAAACTGTACTGTATTTTGAGAAATATGACTAAGGAAGATGTTTCAGCTGGATTCTCTCTTCATCTTTTTTTTTTTGAGTCTACAGACAAACCAAAATAGGCTTTTCTTCTTCTCCTAAACAAATCCATAACAGTGTTTGATTTCTATTACTGCAAGATAGCATATCAGATAAAAAGAAATAAAAATTGTCTTACCAGGTCAAAGTCATCAGAAACAGCAATGCCTGTGCAAAGGAAATAATTCATAAATCAATGTCTTCAGAAAATAGTTTATTGGACACTCTAAATTAGAGGATCTCATTTTTTAGGAATTAGAGCGTACAACACAGTACATTTAGGGTTTTTTTTCATGTGTAGTTGATACGCCTATTCGTTTAGCTCTATTTTACTATTTGCCTCTGGCATTGCTTTTTTCCTGCTGTCAGAACAGTCCTAAAACTCATTTTGGGGTCATGACCCACCAGTTGAGAACCACTGACATAGAGAGCCTCTAGCTGCAACACAATGAGTTTAGAACATTAAAAAAATAAAAATAAAAAATGTCACAGCAGCACGATTTTAGCTAAAATTGTAGCACGGTTTATTCCTTAAAGTGATAGATCATCAAAAATGAAAATTCTGACATTAATTACTTTCCCCTTATGTAATTCCAAACCCATAAGACGTTCTATCTTCGGAACACAAATTAAGATATTTTTGATGAAATATGAGGTTTTCTGACCCTCCATGAACAACAACACAACTGACAAATTCAAGAGTCAGAAAAGAAGTAAGGACATCATTAAAATAGCCCATGTGAAATCAGTGGTTCTACTGTATGAAACTTCAAGACAACAAAAAAAATAACGACTGTGTCAGTTATCCGGGCACCACACACGTCATGGTACTTTCATGAATAGTGTCGGAGACTTGACACTGAAGAAAATAAAAAACTCTATTTTCTTGACTTTCAGTAAAGTCATTATTTTTATTCTTTTAGCTTCTAAACTAACTTTGAACCACTGATGCCACATGGACTATTTTAACAATTTCCTTACTACCTTTCTAGGCCATAAAATGTTTCAGTTTTGTTGGAGAATCAGAAAGCTCTCACATTTGATTAAGAATATCTTAATTTGTGTTCTGAAGATGAACGGAGGTCTGACGGGTTTGCAACGACATGAGGGTGAGTAATTTATGACAATGTTTTATTGGGTGAACCATCCTGTTAAGCATACTGCTGTGTGTAAATGTTTCACTGGGTAGTTGTCCATTTACTTACTGCGGGACAGGTTCTCCAGGGCTTTGCCAAGCTTCTTGCTCTCTTGCAGTATGTGATTGAGCTCATCAAAGTCTCGGCTCTCAGGTTTGGTCCTCCAGTCCCAGGTAGGGCGGAGTATTGAACGCGGCACTGCAAAAGAAGACAAATAAAACACTTTCAAAAATGGAAAAACATTAATAATCCAAAAAATAGAATTTGTTATCATTAAAGGTGCTCTATGCAATGTTGCTCGATTTAATTTTTATCTCAAACTGTATGTATCACCCCTTGATCGTCTTGCTGTCTGCCCTCTGAATACACTGGGAAAAAATCCGGTCTCGAAAGACAACACGGAGGCTGCAATACCAAAACAAACACTATTGACACCACAACAAAAACAAACTTCAGCCAAACAATCGGCAAGAAGAGGGGGGGTTTAATGCGTGTTAAACCCCACCTCTTCTTGCCGATTAGTTGGCCGAAGTTTGTTTGCACGCATTAAACCCCACCTCCTCTTGTCAATTGGTTGCCTGAAGTTGGTTTTTGCTTTGGTGCACATCCTGTACCCCTAGTGTCTGGAAGATTGCATAGAGCACCTTTAAAATTACAGAAATTAAACTTTAAATTAAGCAATAAAAGAGAAAAAGGCCCATATGCCAAATATATATATTTTTGTAAATAAATCATAAATTAAAAAAAAAAAAAACACAAGTAGCAGCCTACATGCAGAATTTCTGTTAATTTTGTGATGCGCTCTTGAAAGTGGCTGTTTTTATTGTAAACTATTTTTATTGTAAATGTACACAAATAAAATAAATATTTAAAATAGTTCAAGATCTTATAAGATTCGAATATCTTATAGTAAGCTGTTTCCACTTTTATAAGAGGAAAAAAATCAACAGCCACACACAGGTACGCCTTAAACTACTAACTCGACAATTTTAATATCCTGAACAAAATGAATTTTAACTTTCAAAATACTCAAAAGAAACAAATTCAAAATCAAATTAGGATATTTATGTTTGTATTTTTATATCTTTTATATCTATTTATATCTTTTTACCATATATAAAATGTTAGATGCAATAATATGAATATGATTTAATGCGTTTTTGAAGTAGGCTAAGGTGAAAAGTTTAGGAGTTAATGTTGGAATATTAGTGTTCTTCTTTTTTTACCATGGTATCGACTTGGGTAGCAAGCTTTCTGGTATGGTGACATCCCTAGTGTAAATTAACACAGAGCTACGCTTCACTATGAAACATGCAGCATATTAGTCTAATTAAATCACAGCTTTTGGGATTTGATAATCACATTCTTACAACCATACATTATTGAAACTCTTCACAATACATTTTTCACTTTCTAATCTACACAAATCCCATGCAGCTGAAATCAATATCATTTACTTTATTGACTTACTTTAGAAACCACTGAGCATTCTAAAGGTCATTTTACTTTGTCCATGACACTTGTTTTGGGGGAAAAAAAATACTTCATATTGTATTTAGTGCTGTCACTGTTCATAGCCCCAGTGTAAAAAAAACCAAAAAACAAACGTGCTCAGATTGTCAGAAATATGCAATACCTCAGTGAGTCTGCATAAGAACACTTGCAGCAAAGAGTGTAACACTGAATAATTTAAAACAGTCACAACGTCAAGTTAAATGTGTTTGCCACTGCTGTGACTCAGAGGTATTTGCTTTCAGTGCAGTGCATGTTTTGCAAATGATTTCTGTACAGGGTGTTTTCCCATCCACATTCCCCAAACCTCTGTAATTGCTTTAAACGTGGCCTATGCGGATAAAAGTACTGTGAGCATGCAATATGATGGCACACAGAGTTGCATTTTCACCTGACAAAAAAAAGAATAGTATAACTCTGTGAACACAATGACACTGACAGCACAGGTTATCGCAGGTAAAAGAACAAAACAGCTCATTAGCACTTGCGATCAAGCGCTACAGCGCTAAAGATGGACGAAGGATACCCAGAACGACCAATTATTGCATATTATGATGATCTGGGAGATCATTTGGATTGTTCTAAAATGAGTATTTTGAAGCCTTAAGGACTGTGATTTTATGCATGAGCTTAATTTGCATAAAATCATGACAGAATCATGACAATAAATCAGGTAGATCTATAGCATATATTAGAGTCCTTCGCAATTTATTGCTTTGGAAGAACAGATTCTGTGCATGAGTTTGAAAATGAGAACTACTTTGCATACTGCAGCATGCTGTGTAAATTACCCTCTGTTTATTTTGCATGTGCTGCAGAGTAACCTCTGGACTCATTATGTGAAGTATCACTACCTGGAAACCAAGGGCCTATATTTTTGTGAACACCTGACGTATCTGACACTTCAAAGAAGTCACACACAAAAAAAAAAGAAGCAAAATTTACCGCAGCTCTCAAATCTCGTACATCTCATGCATATTTGCAAATATCAAAACTTGACATTGAGAAGTGCAATTACTGTACATGTACTAACCAAATATGGACGTCTATGGCATTTGGACGTCTATGGCAGTTGTGATATACACATTGGACGTCGGATAGACGTGCAGATCACGTCTATATCTATTTCGACGTCCAAACTAGATCCACTATTTGGACGTCTATCCATGACCCAACTTGGACATCATTTTGACGTTCAACATTTGACTAATCTGTGTTTCTTTGGACGTCTATGGCATTGGCAGTAAATGTGTTTTACAAAATAGAGCCTTACAACATGATTATACATATGAATACAGATATTTATAAACAAACAAGATTTATTATTTGTATGACTATGTATTTATTTGGTAAACCATTTGTTTTGTTTTTTTTACATTTTCCTGTTTTCCTTTAACAGTTTTTATTTTATTTAAAATAATATAATATAATCAAGTTTTTTTTTTTTAATATTGTATTAAAAAAGAAGAATATATATATATAGATGCAAAAACAGTCAAGGACAGACAGCTCTCTATCAAGCTAGGCAAAGAGTAGCCTATAAAAAACAACATAAGTTCTTTCGTGGCCTAATGGATTGGGAGTTGGACTTGTAACCCAACTGTTGTGGGTTTGACTCCCAGATCTGGCAAGGATTGTGGGAGGGGTTAGAGAATAACCAGCACTCTCTTCACCTTCAATACCATGACTGAGGTGAGACTCTTGAGCAAGGCACTGCTCCCCCAACACTCACGTCACGTCCTTCCCATGTGTTAAGTCAAAAATTTATGTTGAAAAGATGTCAACAAACGACCACTTTTGGACTATAAATAGCACTTACATGGAGGTCCCACCGACGTCAACATTAGACGTGCGGTAGACATCAAAAAAAGATGTCGCCTGGCGTTACAAAACAACCACATCAATGGACGGAAATAGTAAGTCCAAAAATGACATGGAAAAGACATCACTACAACGTCACATTGCACAGTGGGATATGTTACCATGGTAAACAAAATTAACGAATAATGACTAAGTTCACTCAAAAATAAACATTTCTGTCATTAATTACTCACTATAATGTTGTTCCAAACCCATAAAACCTCACCAGAACACAAATTAAGATGATTTTAATATGTAATATTTTCATCAAATTAAGGATGATCCACTGATGTCACATGGACTATTTTAATAACGTCATTACTACCTTTCTATGTCTTGAATGCTTTGCAGTCTATGGAGGGTAAGAAAGCTCTCTGCGTTCATAAGAAACCTCTTAAATAGTGTTCTGAAAGAGGAACGTAGCTTGGAGTTTGGAACGACATGAGGATGAGTAATTAATGCCAAACTTTTTGAAATAACTGTCCCTTTACTTTTAAACTTTTCCCCATATGGAGCGCTTTTTTCATCTTTTTAGATCTTGGTAGTGTCTACATTAATTTTAAGGAAAAGAGCAAAGGACATTAATATTTTAAAACTTTTAAAACTGCTTTAAAATACTGTATTAGAACAAAAAATAGAAACACAATCAAAGGATTTTACAAACTAACTGATCTGCATAAGTCCATAAAACTATCTAAATAAGTCAACTGGAAATGGGCACAGGCATCCATCCACAGTTTAAAATGGGGTTACACGTATTTACAATCTCCCTTCGTGCTATTTCCCCAAAACTGGCCAACAGCCTACACTCAGGCAGAAATAGAACCGCTGTCAGTAACAGAGCATCATGTTAAATTATTAAAGATGCTGGTACGAGTTACTCCCTCAGCAATACATATCACTCAGAGCACATGCTGATAGCCTCCATAATGGTATTATCTAAAGATAGAAGTCGTCATTGTTCACTAATGTACAGACGGTCTCCTCTATTTCTGATCTCTGAAAATGCTCGGCTGATCCCAGATTAACAGCCAGCTGAATCACATAAAACTGATGTAATGACACTAGCTTCTCTCTTGCAGCGGGACTCACATGATTTAGATTCAGGAGATGGAGGGGAAATGTTGGACACAGCCAGGTCACTCTTTGATTTCTTGGGCTTCTTGGGATGGATCTGCCAAGGTTTTTCATAACCCCTGGAGTCCCGTCGTGTGCCTTTGTATTCTACAGAGAGAGAAACTGGTAGTGATCTACATTTTGTCTAAAAGTGGGACAGCTTGAAGGATTCTAAACTATACCTACCTGAGGAGCTCTCGGCCCACAGTGCTGCAGATCCCGACAGGGTCCTCTGAATCCTGCCGGGACTCTCCTGCTTGGTTTGCAGATGGCCAATGAGAAAAGGAATGGGGTGGTCTGGTGTCTCAGTTATCAGTTTGGTCATCATCTCCTATCAGAGCCAAACAAAAATTAGAGTACAGACATGTACAGTAGCATGTGAGTAAATGCAAGAGAACTTGTGCTAAAGTAGTACATTGTCAAGCCAGCTCGTGTTGTGCCAACCTGAATCAACTGCTGGCAAGCTTTCACCATCAGGAAAACTAATTAGGTAATTGGTCTGGGAAATATTCACACTGATATTGACTATTATATGAGCTATAGCATATAAGAGGATATTGCTGGAGGCTAACTGGCAGAAGGGAAGGCTAAAAATGAGATTCATGTTTTCAAAAAAAAATACTGGTAGGCATCATCAAAATTAAATTTCAGATGTGTTAAGCCTTATTCGGACATGATCAGTTTTCTAAACCAAGAGTTTTCTGCAAAAGTAGTGGAAGGTTTATTTTAATTATGAGGGGTATCTGCAGAGTTTGCAGACTTGTTTTAGTCCTGTAAGACCTGCACAAATACAATGAACACTCTCTATACCTACCTGGTCTCATGCCGTAAACGTACCTGGGTGCACTTTTTAGCGTGACATAAAATACGTACCAATAAGTACATATCACTGCAGTTTTCAAAAAAGTGAACACTAGAGGCACTCTGACACCTTTTATTCCTTTTCACACAAATTATTTCAATTTATAAAGCATAATTTTTGCACAGTTACTTGAAAAATATCCTGTAATGACTTCAAAACAATATTAATATGCTGGGAGGTTTAAAAGCTGATGCTTTTGAACACACCATATCCAGCTTTATATCTATGGGTCTTCTTAGACAATAGGGTTGTTCTGTTTCTCACAGAGTACAGAGATGTACTTGACAGACAAGGAGCTCCAGTTTGAACAACAGTTTGTACAACCACACAACCCCACCCCTAAACCTATACCCGTTACAAAATTATGTAAAAACATGATTCAAAGGGTTTTATGAGCACATGCATTCTCTGGGTTCAAACCCATTTTATTTTCTAACACATTGCTCTACAAACTGAGCTAAATCCACCTTGGAATAGGTCAACATATTTGTACAAATGACCTATATAGGCGTATTAGGACAGGTTGAACTTGAACTAACAATGTTGGTAAATATGGTAAAAATATTATTAAAATTTGTTATGTTACACGAAAAAAGATAGAAGAAAATATTTAACTTTTTCTTTTTTTTATCTGCAAAAATGTCAACAATTCTGTGTTTTTCTGTCAATATGGGGTGCTGTGTGCAGATTAAGGAGGGAAAAAAATAATTTAAATGATTTTAGCAAATGGCTGCAATATAACAAAGAGCAATACTGTATTATGCAATACTGAATACTTGATACATCCAAGATCAAATCATCGCGCTAACTATGAGCTCGCTATTCTGGTTCTCCGAACACACCTGTTGTTGATGATTAGTAAGGCTGGATTGAGTTATCTAGGATTATTGCGCGCTCGTGCGTTGGTTTAAAAGGCGATATGCATCGATAGTAGAAACACTGATCACAACCCCTTTGATTGGTTGACGAAATGGCAAATTTGTTTTTCAAGTGGAGCAAGAGCTTTTATTAGAGGGTTAAGGAGAATTTCAAACTAACGAAGACACCGGGAAACACAGCAAATGCTGCAAAAGCCAGGAGAGAGGGCTGCCAAAAAGTAGCGGACAAATTAAATGCGTTAGTGCTGCCCATGTTACATGTTTTTTCCTTCTCATCTCTAATCTTATTTGTAGTAATAGCTCTTTTTGTCATCTTTCACGTCAGAGCCAGCAGTGGACCCATGTGACAGATTTGAGAAAATTACTTCTGATTATATAGACGCAATCAGGGAATAGAATGTGATTATTATTAGATATACACAGTGATTTACACACAAATGATGAACACAGCCATGCGCACACACATGTATACATATGCATATACATGTATGTGTGAATACAGCCATCCATATATATATATAAAATTCATGTGTGTGTGTGCTCCGCACTTAAACTTTTTGTGTAGGCCATCCTTTAAAAAAAAATGCCCTTTTTGTATTTTTTCTTCTTTTTTTTCCCCCGATCTTTTCTTTTTTTAAAGAGTATTTTGTTTTCTTGTTATTGTCTGTTCAAATGTCAGTTTTGTGGATAATTAGTTTTTTGTGCTATCTGTATGTTTTTGAATTTAGCAATGAAAAAAAAATACCTTTCTTGCAAAATACTTGTCTTTTCCCACGCGAGTCAGTCCGCGTCAGCCGTGCTCTTTAACCAATCAGATGTGACCTCGCCATTTCAACCAATCATAACCCGCCAGGAGCGCAGCCTAAATCCTGTTTACATGAAATAATGAAATGCTCCCGAGCAGGTTTACACTTATGGACCTGTTGACAGCAAGTCACGGATGAGCGTCGAAGAACCGAGTGATCCAAGATCATGCGAAATCGTCAACAATCAAATCCAAAAAACTTAGTTAGTGAGGTACGAAGAACGGACCACTGGACTATTCTTGTACGCTGTGGCCTTCGCTATCCCTGTTTGCCATTGTTTGAGCATGCCTGTGTATTGACGATGTGTTTCAATAAAGCCCAGCATATGGATCCGCACATCTCAGATCCCTTCGTTACAATACTGACCCATATATTACATTTGTAGAATAATGACAGCATTTTTAACACATTTATACAATTTAATATCATTATGGTTCCATTCATTCTGTTTGGAAGTTGTCACAATTGTTGAAAAAAATGCTGTTAAATTAATTGAAGGAAAATATTTTCAAGTTATTTAAAATGTAAAAATCTATAATTATTTGTGCTGTCAAATGACTAATTGCATCCAAAATATTTATTAGTATTTTTAATAATGTATATATAAATACAAACACATCTATGTATATGTATATGTATATATATATATACTGTATATATGTGAACATTTTTACAAATATATATATATATATATATATATTGTATTTATATATTAATTGCACACATACATATATTTTGTAAACAAAAACTTTTATTTTTGATGTGATTCATCATTTGACAGCACTTAAATAATATGATAGTAAACTAAATAAAAACAACACACTGTCAATAATATCACACTATTATCACACTGCAAAAATGCTTAATATATTTTTGGAAGATACCTTGTAGGAGAGCATCAAAATGGTCTGAAACCAATAAGATATTGCAATCACAAAAAATTCAAGGATCATATTTCTGGAAATTTCTTTTCCACTGTGGGAAACCAAAAATGAGACTTGTGTTGAAAAATACAATTTAGAAAAAATGCTAGTAGGCATCATTTAAAATGTGTTAAGCTCTATTCAGACTTGATTAGTTTCCCAAACCAGGAGTTTCCAAACTCTGGGGTTGGAAAACGGGTGCTATAGTGGAACATTTGGTTTTAGAATGTATAACAATCAGGGGAATCTGCAGAGTTTAAAAAGCAAATTATTATTTTTTAAACATGTTTGAAACCACTAATATACTATAATAAAAAAAAATCCAATCCGGACAAAATTTACGAGAGAAAGCACCCTTCTAATGATATTTGCTCCGTTATCAACCAAAGTTGTGGCGAAAACACAATTTTACCCTTCTCTGAAAAAAAACAACTTCTGTTCAATTATGACTTTCGTAAGTTGTAAAAACAAAATTAGGCATTCCGTAAATAAATCTAGTGCATGTAAAAACAACTTTTAGCAGTTTCCACTTCCACAAAACATTCTGAAAGTTCTGTGTTACATGCCAGACAATCACAAATCAACAAGACGGTAGATGTAAACGCAGTAATTACGACACATAAGCCTTGTTGGACAATTAAACTAACCTAGCAACAGGGGGCACATAAAAGAGAGCTGTAATTTGTGGGTTTAGCAGGAAGTAAATTGAGCAGGGCTGTGTTACTGTAACTACCCCAGGCTCCCCAGTGAGTAATTGCCCTTGTGGTAAACAGGAAAGCACGGCGTGGATTAGCACACACTCATTTCAAGATTGTAAAGCATCCGATGCTATCTGAGAGGGGTTTTCCCTGCCTACTTCATTGACCTTTTTAATACAGACATCAACAGTTTGATGATACGTTTGGAAGCTGCAGCCAATGAGAAAGGATATTCTTTAAGATACTCATCTGCATGATAGAGAGCAAGCATACTGAAATTTAGGTCAAAATCCCTGCACAGAAATAAGCTTTTCGATTGATTTTCTTGCATCATCAGGATGGAGAAACACAGGATCTCTCAATCATGCTGACAGAACGGTGGAAATTGGCAGGGGGAGGCAAACTCAGCCTTTCTAATAGGCAAACTGACTGCAAGCCAAGTTCAGTGGTAGTTTTAAAGAACAAGCTCTGTTGTGAATGATATTTCCAAAGCACTTCCTTCAGCCATTGACATTCTGTGTCAGAGAATGTTTGTAGTAATACTCTTACTATTGCTGCAATAGTTTGTGAACCATGCACAGTAAGCACATTTTCACGCATAAAACACCAGGTTATCTACTACATCTCCCAAAATGTGCAAGGTACAGCATGGGCAAGATATTGCATCCCACAATGCAATCTGCTTGACATTGACCTTCCTTATCCAACCTAAAGAGTGAATTGAAAGTAATATCAGTAGTTTTTTTAATTAAATTATTTTATAAAACTGAAACAACACATTAGTAATTACTTAATATTTTAATATATAAAATATGATCACTTATGCTTGTATTCTAGTGTTGACTTTCAAGTTATGATAACTAATTGCAGCAATAAGTAAATACGTTTGTAAACAAATAATTTTAGTTTTTTTAATTTTAGAAAGCATGCATTACATTTTTAAATACTATCATGATTTTTTCACAATTTTTTTTTTTTATAAAAATAATAATAATAATAAAATAAATATTTGTTGCCATTAAGACTGACAGTTCAGATGTTTAGGTTGTAGACAAATAGACCTTCATAACATCCAAATTGTTATCATTGAACATATTATCCTTGCTCTTGCTGACACAAACTCTCTTGATATCTTCTGTTCATGTCCTTTAAGCCTCTTCCTTCAGCAGATTTCATGAGTGTTTATCATGAGTCACGAGGATAATGATACTACTGTATGTGTTTACCACAGACACTGCCAGAAACTCTTCAGAAAATGAAGCAACAATTCCTAGTTAAGGGATTCAAATGAATTATTTATTATAGTCTCCTGATGTTAACAGGCGGTCCTCTGTGGGACTCTGTCTGACCGCCATCAGCGGGAACCTTCGCCTGAGTTTTAGTTCCTACCCGGACCCTTATTTTCCGAACACTTCGCAGAAGGCTTTCGTCCTTTATAAGGTAAACGCTGAGAAAGGAACAACGCAAAGTTTTGCTCCTTGTGACAATTCTGAGCGTTTATCCCAGTGATTATTCTGACTGACCTGATACCTACCTGGATTGTTTTTACCGACGTTGATTCTTGCCTGTTGCCCCGAACTCTGCCTGGACTTTGATTCTGTGATTTTCGCCTGTTGCCTCGACCACTGCCTGGATTATTGACTCTGATTCTAGCCTGATACCTCGACCCTCCGCCTCTTTACGGTACTGTCTTGCACTGTCTCTATTGTGTTTATCTGCCTCCACTGAGACCCTGTATTGCTATTCTATTGACCCGCACATTAAACAGCATGCAAATGGATCTCTAGTCTCACTATCTAGACCCACTATGGATGCAATAAGTTATTAATATTATGTTTCCACTGCTGATCTTACTGTATATGTATGGTGACTTTTTAACTAGAGCTCAGCTATGCTTGAGACTGCACTCTCCTTATTTCTCTGATTCCTTCATTTATGCCTTATGTCACAGCAGGGAGACACTGACTGAAGGCTGGGACAGAGTTCTGGAAGGGTTCCAGCCCTTGAGACAAAAGGAACAGGAAAGGCAAGGAGTGGTACAACCGCAAAGAGCAACACAGACAACATAACAACCCATTTATATATAAAATATTATTATTTCATGCATATATATACAGTGGCATGTATACATTATTTTTGTTTATTTATTTATCTATTATTCCACCAAATATTTAACTAAAGAAAACAAAACAACAATACTGTCAAATATTATTACAATTTCAAAGTATAATTTTAAAAGTATAATGTAACAGTTTACATTTGAATATATTTTAAAATAATTAACTTAAAATAAATATTAAATAATTATTTTCCCCAAAATATTATGCAGCCAAAACTTTAACCCTAATAATAATATAAATCATAATTAATAACTGAGCACCAGTAGTAACTGGTTATAGCTGAGTACCAAATTAGCATATTAGAATGATTTTTAAAAGGATCTTGTGACATTGAAGCCTGGAGTAATTTTAGCTGAAAATTCAGCTTTTTATTACAGGAAATGGTTAAATTTTCAAATATATTAAAATAGAAAATGTCTAGGTTACGAAGGTAACCATCGTTCCCTGAAGGAGGGATCGGAGACTGGGCGAAGGAGACCCAGTAGGAACACAGTCAGGAGCTACTCCGCATTTAGTTCTCACTGCGGGGGAGGAGGACTCAGGTTCGCCTTCTTAGGGGAACAACTGAGAGAAGCACACAGATTCCGTGGGAATGGCACACAGATTCCGTGGGAATGGGGCAGCAAGCCGACACCAGCCGGCCTCCTGCTCACCTGATGTCTAAATTAAAGACACGGGAGGACACAGCCTTAATGCGGAGGTCGTAGAACCATGCAAAGGTGTTGGGTGTCACCCAGCCTGCAGCCCTACAAATACCTGCTAGAGAGGCGCCGTGAGCCAACGCATAGAATGAGGCAACACTCAGCTTTTGGAGTGGGCTTTGGAGTGAGCACAGCTCTCCCTGGCATAGATAAGTCAGAGATAGATAGATAGATATGGCATCTATCACCCAATGGACCAACCTCTGTTTGGGGACAGCATTCCCTTTCTGCTGTCCTCCATAGCAGACAAAGAGCTGCTAGGAGCGTCTGAAGCTCTGAGTGTGGTCTACATAAAGGCGCAAGGCACGAACAGGACCCAGCAAGGTTGCCTCATCCTGGGGCAGAGCTTGCAGGTTCACTACCTGATTGCGGAAAGGTGTGGTAGAAACCTTGGGCACATAGCCAGACTGGGGTGTCAGGATAACATGAGAACCAGCCGAACCAAACTCTAGGCACGCTTCGTCGACAGAGAAGGCTTGTAGGTCCCCTACCCTCTTGATGGAGGCCAACACAGTTAGGAGCGCTGTCTTGAGTGAGAGATATTTTATCTCTACTGACGCGAGTTGCTCGAATGGGGCCCGCCGCAGGCCACGGAGAGTGACGGCAAGGTCCCAAGACAGTACGAGGTGCGGTCTCTGGGCTTCTTTGGTTAACCCGTCTTGCACCTCTGAGGAACCTCATGATCAGTAGGTGCTTCCCAACGGATGTACCCTCCACTGCATCATGATATGCTGCAAAGGCTGCAACATACACTTTAAGAGTCGAAGGGGACTGCCTGTGCTCCAACTTCTCCTGCAAGAAAGAAAGCTCTACTGCAATTGAGCATCTCTGTGGGTCCTCTCCGTGAGAGGAGCACCAGTCGACGAATAGACCCAATGTGTGTAGGCCTACCTCGTAGAGGGAGCTCTAGACTTAGTGATAGAATCAATCACGGCCGATGAGAGGCCGGATTTTTCCAACGATCAGGGCACGGTGCCAATCATGCCCATTGGCTGCACGGTTGAGTTCCCCTGGAATGTAAACAGCATGCAGCGATATCATCCACGTATAGAGAAAGAGGACCACACTGTAGCCATGGTCATGCATTCGAAATGAACGTATGTGTCACACCTTAAGTTTGTCTGTCTCTGTCCGTGTCTTTAGTCCAGGTTGGTTTGTTCCATGTTCCCCCCTGTCTTTGTGACTCGTTTGGTCT
>JAUMHI010000070.1:8490307-8512257 GCA_032359435.1 Enteromius unitaeniatus | reverse complement strand
GTCAAGCATGGAGGTGGAAACATTTTGCTTTGGGGGTGTTTTTCTGCTAAGGGCACAGGACAACTTCACCGCATCAATGGGAAAATGGACGGAGCCATGTATCGTAAAATCCTGAGCGACAACCTCCTTCCTTCTGCCAGAAAACTGAAAACAATGACCCAAAACATACGGCAAAACCAACGAAGGAGTGGCTCAAGATGAAGCACATTAAGGTCATGGAGTGGCCTTCTCCGGACCTTAATCCAATAGAAAACCTATGGAGGAAGTTGCACAGAGACGGCCTCAAAAACTTAATGATTTAGAGATGTTCTGCAAAGAGGAGTGGACCAAAATTCCTCCTGAAATTTGTGCAAACTTGGTCATCAATTACAAGAAACGTTTGACCTCTGTGCTTGCAAACAAGGGTTTTACGTGTTTTTTTGTTAGAGGGTTCAAATACTTCCCTCAATGAAATGCAAATGAGTTTCTATCTTTTATTTGAAGTTATTTTTTCAATTTTCCTTTTGATGTGCTATCTGTCACTAATAAAATAAACCTACCAATAAAATGATATTGTTCTAAGACTTTTCATTTCTTTGTCATTGGACAAACTTACAAAACCAGAGAGGGGTCAAACAATTATTTCCTCCACTGTATATATATATATATATACTTGCTTTTTTTTTAAATGTTCTAATTGGAAAATCTATTATAATAATACAACAATTTATATTTATATCTAAATATATACTAGTTTTCTTTTCCCAATTTAAACACCATTGGTTTATTACTATATTGGTGTCACTAAGTTATTACAGAACATCTGGAAACCATTTGCAAAAACTGCAAGTGACAATGAGCCCAGGGAAATTATGACAGGTAAACAATCTTTGTCAAAGACAGTTGCCTACATGCAGAGGCCATTAGTGAGATTCCTGAAGACTAACTGGTCTGATAGCAGCTGCACATTTGATGGATGACAGCACAGCACATAAAGCAGCTGGGAGTTTGTGTGCGCTCAGCACATGCATACTGTCAAACACAGACTAAATACATTGACTGGAGAGATCTGTGACAGATTTGCAGCACAAAGTAAAATCAAAATCACTGTTAAAGTCTTTTGCATAAATATTTAGTCACACAGCTGCATAAAAAACTGAAGGCTTAATATATAACGAACATGATTGCGTTTTTGCTTAAACATTTTTATTTGAAATTAATTACAATTTGACATTACAATTTATTGTAATAATGGGGAAATCAACCTGGTTTTCAGGTTAAAAAAAAAAGAAAGAAAAATGTACTTGGAAAATCTCAAAATGGGTTAGTTTTATGACAAAATAAATAACTGTCTTTTTAAGTGAAAAGTTTTTTACAGTAATATTTTCATATGAATTTATGTTCCCTTCTGGCTGCTTTTTCCCATTAATCCAGACAGATGTATTGTATAAAATATCTTAATTTCTCAAAATGGAACTTAGTTAATAAACAATTCCTGTTTAGAGCGGTTTCTCAATATTGCATAGTAATGATGGATTAATTAGTTATTTTAAGCAACATTAATATAACACATAACAACAACTCCTGAGTGCTGATTTCTTTTTAAATGTGGAGACAAAATGACTTATGTAAGTGAGACAAATATATAAATCTATAACACTGATGACCGTGTCGTATGAACTTTCCAGTACTGTATGTCCCTCCATATTCACTGAGACTGCAGCACTAAGACTGCAACATGTAGCTTAATGCACTATGGTGTTAATAAACTCTAAGTTGAGAAACCTAATAATGTGAAAGCCAAATCTACACATATGTTAAAGATTTATATGAAAATAGATGAAATTATGCTTTTGGATGCTATGCCCAAATATGAACTATAAACAAAAGTTACGCATGAACGTACATAGACTAAAGCACTGTGCAGTTTTTTACATGAAGAATAAAGTTATTTTAACACAGACGTTGCGATTGATAGTCTGTTTTTGTGAATGATTTGACAGCAGCTGGGAGATCAGACATCCTGTTTGTTTGATCTAGAGTAAGATGCGCCAAAGCAAAGCATGAAATAAAAAAAAAATGGTGACTTTAAAAAGCAATGACAAAAGTCAATAGATATTACGCTGTAAATTCTTTGAGTTGAGAGGTGACAGATCTGCCTCTGAGCAGGAGTGAGGGGGAACGTCCAGACGTTCTCATGACGTGGACAGTGTGTGTGTGTGCGTGTGTGTGTGTCGTCTGGAGTTGGACCAAAGATGGTCCAGATCTGCTGAAGACTTGGGTTCAGGGGTCGCCATCAGGAGGTGGAGGCTGGCACAGTTTGTACAATCTGTTAATAGAATAAAAAAATGATTTAAAAATATTAAATATGTATTATATATGTATTACATATAAACATTTTAGGGGAATTATTTTTTATATAGTACCATATATGTGGCCCTGAACCACAAAACAGTCTTAAAACCAGTAATAAGTTACAATACATGCTAGCAATATCCAAAAGTACACTATATCGGTCAAATTTATTGATTTTTCTTTTATGCTAAAAATCGTTAGTTTTTCAAAAGTATAATGCATTAAAATATATAAGAAACACATAAATGTATTGATATGTAACTATATGTGACAAATTATTTTTCATCAAGAATGGGTTAAGCAGCAAATAAAAAAGTTGATTATTATTACTATATGAGGGAGCAAAAAAAACTATATTTTGTAAATTTCCAACCATACATTTCAGTTTTGAATAGTAATATGCATTACTAAGGGCTTCATCTGGACAACTTTAAAGGTGATTTTCTCAGTATTTCAATGTTTTTGCACCCTCAGATTCCAATTTTTTCTAATATTTGCCAAATATTGTCCTATCCTAACAAACCACACATCAATGGAGAGCTTATTTACTTTTATTTTATCAACTTTCAGATTATTTCTAAATCTTAATTTAGGAAAATTGACACTTAAGACTTTGGGGTCCAGGGTCACAAACATGTATATTTTTAAAATTATTATTATGTTTCCTATTTTATTCCCCACCTGTAAGTCGCTTTGGATAAAAGCGTCTGCTAAATGAATAAATGTAAATGTAAATGTAAATTTTAATATATTCTAAAATATAATTTAGCCCTCTGATATGATTAATTCTGGTATTAATTCAGTTTTCACTGTCATATTATCCAGAAATTCTAATATGCTGATTTGTTGCTAAAGAAACATTTCTTTTTATTACCAATGTTGAAATCAGTTCAGCGGCTAAATATTTTTGTGCAAACATTGCTATTTTTCCAGAGTCTTTGATGAAGAGTTCAAAAGAACAGCATTTATTTAAAAAAAAAAAAAAAAATTATCAATTGTGCATCCTTGCTCAATAAAGCATTAAATACATCTAAAACACATTTATAAACCATCATTTTATAACAGCTATAAAAAATCAAGTTGCAGTGGATTAATACCACAAGCTGTATATGTAAAATCACATCTTCTAATTGGTTATGATTATGTCACGTTGTGTTTTCTCATAAATAACGGATAGACTGTGTTACAACAGAATGTAATACTATATTTGATATTCATTATGTTTTTATGCAAATGGTGTAAGAAACTAAACGCATACACTTTAAATTTGTGTAATAAACAAGCTAATAACTGTTCTTCTGAGCAGCAGTGAATTTTAAAAAGGTTAAACACAAATCCTTGGATTTAGGCAGCGTTTGTTATATGCCAAATAAACATAAGCCGCGCAGCAATGATGACATGCAACACGCTATGAAAAGCTATGAGTCATTGTCTTGAGGGTCACGCTACAGTACATCTCCCTACAGACCTCAAGTGACTGTGACAGATTAGACTTTACGCTGGAGTTTTCAACCTGCTGAGAGAGAAGCAGGGGCTCTGTTTTTAACGTATGTCTCATTCTGTTTTCCTGCAGGAAATAGAGTCGGCCTCTCGTGCATGTTCTGTTTTATGCATGCACACACATACTTGCATTTGTGATTTATGGGGACTCTCCACAGGTGTAATGGTTTTTATACTGTACATACTGTATGTGGTATTGCCCTACACTGACCCAACACCTAAACCTTACAGGAAACTGTGAGCACTTTTTGAATTTCATAAAACACTGTTTAGTAGGTTTTTTGAGCCTTCTGTTTTACAGGGACACAGGAAGCCATGTTTACGTTGTAGTACACATCTCATTATACACATTTGTGTCCTTGTAAACCACAAATGCCTGAACACACACACACAAACGCATACATTCGCACATACCTGCAGTAATGTGACACTAGAGCACATGGTTTTGAAGCTGAATAATATGTTTTATGGATTTATTACCCCAGGTTTTATGTTCAATTTCATTGTATATGGATGAATACCACATAATGCGCACATTTGCAAAAATGCTGTATCTTTTGTTTCACGCGGCGCTACCGCAGGGGTTTATTTGAAGAAAAAATGCAGAACAGATGTTCCTGAGATTCTGTCTCCAGTAAAACTGTGGGCTGCTTATTAATACTCTAAAGGACATTTAAAAAGCAGACATACATTTACTTTACTAGATTTGTATTGCACAGAGAAATATAAGCCCTTGCATGACAAACATATCATGTTATACAGTAGCTGTAGGTAAGCTATAGATTTTACATTTTTGCACAATTTACATCACATTATATTATATAGTGCTTAATTAAAGTGGAATTCCTGGGAATAAAATTATGTACATGCAAATCAATTATTTATATGGGCATACATTTATTATTAATAATTAATAGTGCTGTCAAACAATTAATCATGTTTTTGTTTACATATAATATATGTGTGTGCACTGTGTATATTATATCAAATATATATGGCATATATTTAAAAAAAAAAGTACACGTATTTACATGCGTATGTTTATATTCATATAAATTATATTATATATAAATATATTTAGTAAATAAACATATTTTTCTTAAATATATACAAGCATGTGTGTGTATTTATGAAGACCTAATAAAAAAAGTACAGACACATATATTATGTGAATATTAATATAAATAATAGTTTTTAGTTATGTAATTATTAATGTTATTAATGGCTCTAATCATTATTATTATATTAAAAAGTTGCAATTACATTCACTCATTCATTTTTGGAACAACATGAGTGATAACAGTGTTTTTATCTTTGTGTGGGCTATCCCTTTAAATTATTTTAAAAGTTGACCTTACAAAAACAGATGAAATTACTTTGCTGTAAAAATAAATCTGCACATTAAACCTTAACGTAATAGTTCACCAAAAATGAAAATTCATCCACAAAAATCCCAAACACTTAGAGGTTTACAGCAAACCCTTCATCAGAATGTTTGAGGCCTGTCAATATAGTGCTGTAATAATTCTGGAGGCCTAAACATATTTCTGAAATGTGTAAATCTTTGAACCATGGCATTTAGGTCTAAAATTATTTCATGCACATTTTATGAAAGGTTAGTGAAAACCACAGTGTGAATGTGAGGGGACTGAAATGATGTGTGTGTGTAGTGATGGAAGAAAGTGGTGTGTGGGCTGCTCTGGTTACCTTGGCACTGTTGATGGGGTGCGGTCTCTCACTCCCAGGTTCTTGGCTGAATTCTGCACTCTTGCTCCCTAAAAACAGCCATAATTATAAATGACTTTCAGGCCGGTCGGAACAGCTATTCTTTAAATAAGCATGAACATACAGTCCAGTCAGTCAAAGGTGAGAAATACTGTCATTTAGAAAGTGTTGTATACTATGGAAGTGTTATGAAATATCCATTTAAAAACAAAGAAAAAAAGCCAGTGAGAATTACAATAAATCAAAGTAAAATGTCTTTGTTAGGGCTGAGATTAAACATTTTAGGTGAATTAATTACATGATATATCAAATAATTAATCTAAGATTAATTAACCTAAGATTAATTTATCTTTAAGGAGGCATGGAAATGCAATTACGTGGTATTTTAAGCTTGAATTGCTGATGGTAGAAAAACTCCTCATGATTTAATTTACAAACTGTTCAGGAGGCTTGATTAATTGCGTAAATCTTTCCATTATGCTACATAAAAAAGGAGGGAGGGAACGGAGACATATGGGATCACGCATGAGAGACCGATCGTCTTTGAGTCATTTGGAAAAGGCCGATGAAAATTGACGTGCAATAATCACAGCCAGGTGCATCTCATCACAGCGTAACCTAGACGTTACCCTTTCAGTCTAATCACTTCGACGTTACATATGGGAAAACGCATGGAACAGGCCACGAACCTGAGGCTGCGTTACTCGGAGACACCGGTGCTGACAGGCGGCGAGTGTGTCAGCCGGAGAGTCTGCACGTAACCTACCCAACGCCCTGAGGGCCCACCTGGGCACTGTTGGGATGCCAACTTCTATGTTTTGAATCCTTTGTATTAAAAAAGTTGAAACATGGGTTGGGGCGGGGGAAGACATGAAAGAAATTTCTAACATGGAATTTAATAAGGAAATGCTCTATACCGATAAGATATGGATATAAGTGAGGGGAAACAAAGCCTTCTGGCTGACTGTAGAAGAATTTTGAAGCCACAACCTCTGGTGAAGGAAGTCCAGAGGAGCACAGTCGGGACTGACTCCGCTATAAGTCCGACTGCGGGGCAGGAGGAAGAGGTTCGTCTTGGGAGTGAAGCAGGTGGCAAAGGGAGGCCCCGTGGGAGGCGAAGAAGCGTATCTTGGCCTTGCCGAGGTGGCTCCAGCTCAGCTGGACTACCTGGTCACGATCGAGTTTAGCTCCATGTCGAGAAATAAGATCCTCTGCGGACAGAGTTTGCTCTTCCCTCGATTGACCTGAAGACCTATCTGGCTGAGGCACTGAATCACCAGGTCCCTGTGGTGACTGAGGATGTGAATGTCCATCTGCCATGGGGCAGACGGAGATTCCTCCGTGAGTCTGGTAAAGACAAGGAGAGACATGAACAGGCCAGACAGGAGAACGCAGTACCGATACGCTTAAGCCTCGAGCCCAGACCGCCTAAGGAGCCTGAGGCGAGGCAGAAACGAAGCGTGACAATGCGCGTACTTCAGGTCAGAGGCTGCAAACCTGACCTGGAGTCTGAAGGACGGCGTGAGCACTCTGAACAGCAGCCTGAGAAGGGACTGGTCCAGGGCTCACAGATCCAGGAAGGGTCTTTACCCACCGTTCTGTTGGGCACGATGAGGTGAGGGCTGTAAAGCTCCGACCTCAACTTGGCTGGAGAAACAGGCTTCATTGCTACCTTCGCAAGTAGGATAGCAATGTCCACACGAGGGACAGCCGCATCTGTCTCGGAGTCAACATGAGAAAACAGGATGCCTCTGTCCCTGGGCGGAGGCCTGGCGAACTGAATCGCAAAGCCGATGTGTACCGATTGTATCAACCGCTGTGCTAGGGGTATCAAGGGTGCGGTGACCACCATGTTCGCAGTGGGGCAGCCTGGCGGGAGACTCTGGAGAGGACCGACCCCAAAAGGTTTGTCCTGTGGGCGAGTCGTCTCCACCGATCTCCGCCCTGGCGATCCAGGACTCTGGGTCCGCATCTAAGGAGAAAACAGAATGGTTCGATGGGTTTTCCGGGGCACTGGGCCCAGAGGGGTGAAAATTTGCTCTTTCTTGATAATTTGGGTACCCGGGTCGACGACAGTTGGAAGCACCAATGTTACTGCTGCCCCCAGTGATCCGCCGGGGGAAGGGGGACAGATGTCGTCATCCCCCGAAGAGCTGACTCCACCACCTCTGGGCTGGCCGTCTCAGGGGAGCTTCTGTCACTTGCGGGTGTTTCTGGCCGGACCCTGAGGAGCGGGTGACGTCCTGGAGCTGGCTCTACGTTGTGCAGCCAGCCTCGCGTCTTTGGGAAACACCATGACGGGACCGCCCAGATCGCCCAGGCGCTTCTCAGTGGCAGAGGTTAGGACTTTAAGGCTCAACTTACCAAGAAGTGGGCGCACTGGGAGCCGTCTCGCGAACGAGAGGCGGGATCTCAATGAGGCGATGGTCATGCGCCTACAGTGGACACACATATGTTATGTAAAACTTTATTTTGGATGTGATTAATTGTGATTGATCATCTGACAGCACAATATACACACACACACACACACACATATATATATATATATGTGTGTGTGTATATTGTGCTATATATATATATATATATATATATATATGTAAATAATTTTTTGTGCTGTCAAATACAAATATCCACCCAACACCATACATGTACTGAAATAAAGTCATCCAATTTATGTACTTCTATTCCTGTAGCAAGGAAAAATGACGTTTTAAAATAGCCACTAGTTTTTCTTCAATTTTTAAATAATGAAATTACTCAAATAATAATTTCCTATTCTGAACAGATCGTCTGTTTTTTGCCTCTTCAGTTGCCCAAATCAGCCTGCTCTGCCATCCTTCACAGACGCTGCGACTCATATTTCATAGAAAAAGAGTAGAGTTCTGGCAGCTCGCTGAACCTGTGACTTACAAACCGCATCCATCGTCACAGTTCACCAACACCGGCCTTGTCAGACGTGTTAGATGGACTTGTTTGTAATCGTAAATTAGGATACATACATCCTCATATAACACCCAGAGTCGTTTGCTGTAAGTCACATGCGGCCAACTAAATGAACATCCAATGCTAAATTAATCACAGGACTGTTTAATAGAGAGCCTCTTCATTCTGGAATCCAATAAAAAAATGGCCACCTGTGTCTTGACGTAAGCAGGAAAACGTATATCTTGCACTTTTTACAAACATTAGCTGTTTCCGCAAATAGCTCTGCGGGGTTGGTTTGATGTGGGGCGTCTCGAGATCAGCAGCAGGGGGGATGTTACTGCCGCATAAACACAGCAATGATTGTGAACAGAGCTTTAGTGTACAGGTACACTGCTGACCACTGAGTGCTTCAGACATGGTCAGTCTCTTATCATGTCCTGATAACATCAGCAATTACACCACCAGAGACACACACTTCGCCTGCTGCTTTCCTGGGACTTCTGCGAGGAGAAGAACTGAGATACGAGAGGGCAACACAGACACAGAGGAGATTATTCATCCTCTTGATAACCTTTTTTTTAACAATCGCTTATCTAAAAATATGGTTAACTGGTTTTAACAGTGTTTATACACAAAAACTGAGTAATTCGTCAGTGTCCCTTTCTGTTCCTCAATGAGTTCTGGGCATTATGATGGATGAGTCTGTTTTAAGTCTTGCTGTGAGGTCTACAAATTATGGTGAATAATAATAAATAGTCAGATGGGGGGAGCTCTAGGGGAGTTTTTATACTCAAAGTCATTTCGGAGCCTTGAACAGTGCAGGTAAGGAGTCATCACCCAGAGGCAGTCCAGAACATCACATTTTCTATGCCACAACGCATCGTAAATACAGAAGTTTTAAAACCAGAGGTGAAATGCGAATACATATTAGAAAAAAATATGTCTATCTTCAGGTGAAAGTTAAATATAAAGTTACTTATTAAGTCAGTTTACTGCATGCATTTTAATGGCTTGACCTATGAATGACCTGTGGTTTTCAAAGAGTTCTTGCTTCATCTTTTCCCTTGCTTCATATTTTAAAGAGTTCGTAGATAACTAAGATACAACAGATGACTGCAGAAACTGCAGTTGGGTTATTTTGATTAGGTTGGAAAATAAAAAAAAATAGAGCTAACACAATAAAATACAATAACTATGTGAGGAAATAATAAAAAAAAAAAACATGATTTTTAACATTTTGAAAAATCTTTCTGTTTTCTGTTTTTGCACATACACTCTTTATTTTACCTTTAGACATGGCAGCAAATCGTCATAAAATTAAACCAAAGGGTTCTTAATATAAAAAAAGTAAATACCTGGCATTGTAAAGTCTTAAATTGAGAAATATTATATTATTCATTTATTTGTATTTACTTAATATCTGATTGCTATATGTATAATAAATAAACAATATACATTAAAATAAATGTATTATTAATAATTGTAATTAAAATTAATTTACCACTTATATTATTAAATAATGATAAATGCATAAATAACATAAGTGGAATTCTTGGGAATAAAATTCTGCATATGCAAATCAATAATTTATGTAATAATTTATAACATTTATTATTAATAAATCATAGTGCTGTCAAACCATTAATCATGATTAATCTAAAATAAAGCTTTGTTTACATAATATATGTGTGTACAGTGTATATTTATTATGTATATATAAATACTCTCACACAGTATATATTTTGTATATATCAGTATATATATTGACATATTTTATTTATATAATTAGTATTATATATAATATATATAATATACAAATATTATATATTTTTCTTAAATATATACATGCACTTGTGTGTATTTATATATATATATATATATATATATATATAAACACATAATAAATACGCACAGCACACACAACATTTAATTTTGAACGAGATTAATTGCGATTAATCATTTGACAGCACTAAAAAATAAGAATTATTTTAATCAATTTTAATTGTACTTATTTAAAATTACTTTAAATGCATAAACAACATTTACTTATTTATATTACTACTTTTATTTTAAAATAAATATGAAAACTTACAGCATAAATGAAAGCAGAAGTGCATGGAAAACACATTGGCCGATGCCCTAATGTACTCTTTTGAAAGTTATCTGTCTCGACGTGACTGAGTTACTGTCAAGGGCTCTCTCTAGTCTTTGCCTCTCTTGACTCAGGGCCACCTTGAGGTTTCATTTCTTCCGAGCTGACACAGCAGCCGTCCAAGCCTTCTATTATACAAGTCTCACAGAGCTTAATGATATCAAAAGAGCAGACCCTGTCAGTTTCATCCATAACTTCATGAAGGACGCTTCAAGGCTAGGGTGAAAATGGGCAAAAAAGACTAACAATCTTCCACTTTCCAAATGAAAGGTAGGGAGACTTCATTTCATGCATGTCTATCCTCCTTCTTCCAGACTGGCTAACCAGAGGGAGGAAGAGCTTATGCTAATAGCCACGTAGAGAAACCGAAATGAGAGAAAGCAAACCAAGGCAGTTAAGCTTGTTACATTTCCCAAAATAATTAAACAGGCCTTTGATAAAAATAAATCCTCCTCGAAATGAACACGGTGGCCTAGTGTTTAGATATTTTTTGCAATTGTAATTCCCAATAAATTAACTGGGTCAGTACAATTCAGAAAACATTAAAAGCAGAGGTAAATATTAGCTCATCTTTTTCTCAGCTGGAAAGAGCACTCCAAAACCAAACCATATCAATGAATTTCCCTGTAGAAACTTTAAATGAGAAACCATGGGTTTATAAAATCATAAAACTGGTCCAGTTCTGCAGTAAGCTTAAACTAAAAAGCCATTTCTTCAGACTTTTATTAACATTTATATTAAAATTAACAGATCTTAGCATTATTTTGTTATTTGGGGGGGGGGGGGTTGGGGGATAATGGAAAAAGTTAAACAAACATTTAATGTTGTGTATTTTGAATACAAAATGTTATACAAAATGTTAGTATTAGCAACACAAAGAAGTATGCTGTTTCATTCCAAAATTGCCTCAAATTAAATTAAATTAAATTGGCATGCGTTTACTTATTGAAATATATTAAAATGGTTTTAAATTACTTTCAAATATAATGATAATATATATATATATATATATAACCATATTTCACAATTATAAAAAATAATTTAGTATTTTTCCTCAAATGATTGCATTCAAAAACTTGGTTCAAAACTTTAAAATAATGACTATTTAATGACTTTTGAATACATACACTCTTGGACACATTTAGCAAACATAAACTCATCTAAAAATGTTCATCCAAAAGTGCTATCGAAACACCAGAACATACCTGCTTCCTCATGACGTCAGTGGCCTGCATGATGCATCTTGGGGGCAAACCATGATTTCGTGCCAGAAGAATGGCCTGTTCCAGTGTGACACTCAGAGTACAACTGCAAGACAGACAACAAACTATCAGTATTTAGCACCATAAATCCCACATGTGCTCTTTATCAAATATTTCATAAAGTGCTCAGATGCTGATTGCAGCAATAGCAAAAACGAGAATGATAATTACATTCGAGGAGAAAAAAAAGAAGCTAATTTTATTCATAGATCACTTTCCAATAGCCATGTTCTAATTTAATTAATTATGCAGAGATGCTTTTAATTAATAATGTAATTAAAAAACAGAGAAGCTAACTAAATAGGACTGAATTCTGCATTACGGCATGGAAGACAGGTCCAAGGCATTTAACAAGCTTGTCTCATCTGTCAGATGGGCTGTCTTTCCAGCGTGATGAAGCGTGACATGAACTTTCATTCTCTGAGAACATGTGTCTGCCGCTCACGTCCCATTAACATTTGAACAGACAGTCAAAGGGCAGAGTGGCCAAACAGGTGTGAGAGTCATACACTTCACTGCACACAAAGAGACCAATAAACATCCTCCAAGGTGAAGTATAAGCATGCAGTCTCTAAAAGACTGTGAGCCACTCAAGATAAGATAAACCAGATCATTCCAATCAAAAGGCCAATCTAAATTTATGACACACTGCTAGAGATGTTGATGCATAGTGTCTGGGACAATAAGAGAAGTACCCCCCCATAACCATCTAAAGCATAAAGCACTCAACAAGCTCTAATCTCATTGGCTGCCTTTAAGAAATTTTAAGGAAGACTGATTTTTCTTTTTTTTTTAATATTTCAATTATAATGAAAGTAAAACTACATTTAAATAAATAGTTTTTTGTTTTTTTAATATTTCAATTATAATGAAAGTAAAACTACATTTAAATAAATTTAAATAAAAATAAATCAAATGGAATACACTGTTTACACAAATTACCAATTAACTGAATTAAGAACACAAAAAACAATTATAATTACAATAATAATAATAATAATTAAAATAAAGTAATAAAAACTACATGAAACCTTTTTGCCAGAAAGTATACTAGATATCCATGTGCAATATATAATATAACTAAAATAAAATAAAATAAAAACTTAACTAAACTAACATCAACTAACAATGTGCAACTTTTCCTGTGCTAAAATGTGAAATAAAACTAAAAGAAGACACTGTCAAGTTATACAGTAGATATAAATAAGAAAAACTAATTATTTTTATTGACTCGTATTCCGGTAATACATTTTTAAGTTCTAAAAGTTAAGGTATTTTCATAACACACCGAACTCATTTATTTCCAAAGATTATGAAAATCGGATTTCTCATTTCCCAAAAGAAAAGCCAAAAGAAGTACCACTAGACAAAGTCAATGAGCAGTGTCTGGGTCAATAAGACCTTATCCAAATCTAAATGATGACTTATTTAGAGATACCAAACTGGTTTTAGATTACCAAGAACATGAGCAAAGATCTGATAAACAACGAAGCAATCATGAAAAAATCAATATCTGACAATGCTAATGTTTTATACACCTGTGGGGAGACCAGTGAGCTGCAAAACAGTCCGTCACAAAGATATTTGGTTATTTAATAGCTTGTTCACTGTCAAACTGTCTATATCCATGATGCACCGGCCTGACATTTCCATCTCATTTTTGCTGATATATACGTGTTCACAGACAGGTGTGTCAGATGTGTTATATGGCTCTCATCTGTGAATTCAATCATTCAGTTTTTTTGAAGTGAGAACACCACTGACCTTTGGCTCAAGAAAAAGACATTTTCTTGATCTCCATATTCAAGAGTCATAGCTATGCTACTAGAATATATGAAACTTACCAGGTGATGGATTTGTTTTTTGTGTCTTTATAAAAAATGCATCGGGATTCTTTGCCTGTTACGCGCTTAGGTTGTTTGTTTTTTCTTTTATTTATGTTTGCCCTTGGAAACAAATGAGTTTCTTTCGGGCAAACTGCTGACTATGTAGAAATTCACTTGAAGCTAAGGTATTTTACTCTCAATCGATCCGCTTGATTTATAATCGAGAAAAAAAAAAAACATGAAACAAAGATTTCAGAGTCACCAATCACCACACATATCGCACATTCATAGTCATTTGAAACTTCAAGGACATGTCATGAAGCAGCAAAGAGAGGTGAATGTAGCTGAAGTGTGGGCTTGATTTATGTGTTTCCTTTACTCTGATAGACACACATACTGTATATTGAGTGTCAAGGGCACTGTATGACCTCTTTACGATAGCAAACTACACCCCGAAATTGATCCTCAGTGTTTTACGGCTGATTGAGCTGTCCCTTCTCCGCTCAGCCATAGCATTTCTACTGTTACTTAATTGCTTAAGGGAATGCTTAGAAGTAAGCGTTAAGAGCCTTAAAATCTCATGTCATACACCACTTTGACCTCCAGCAGCGAAGAAAGCATCACGGAAGAACAGTTTTATGAGGTTATGAGGTTAGTAGCAAGAAAGTGGAAAGAGTTTACGGTAAAACTAGTAAAAGCAAACCTGTGTCATTTCAGTATTATTTTTATGGAAAGAAAAAAAAGAAAGATCCTCTCACATTCAACTGCTTTTAAAAAATAATTTTATTATTTAAACTTGTAAGTTTGTTTATTTATTTTGGTAATGGTTGTGCATGTTATTTTGTTATTTTTTTTTTTTTTACATTTTAATAATACTTTTACTTTTATTTTATCCAGTTTTATCATTTCAATTCTTCAACTTATTTCTGACAGTTTCTAAGGCATTTTTTTAATCTAATATTTGTATTTTACATTATCTGTTTTTGTTATGTTTATTATACTATTAATTATTTTGATATAACTTTTTATTCAGTTTTTATTTTTTGCGTCATTTTTGTGCTTGCAATTTTTTTTATATATTTTAATAATACTTTAATTTATTTTTTATTTTAAATTTATTTTACATTTATTTAATTTGATCAATTTTATTACTTCAACTTCCTTCTGATAGTTGCCAAGTGTCACGTCCAGCTGGAACTGCCAGCAAAAGGCTGCTATTGGCACTCCAGCTTTCGTGAACTCTATGTGTTTCATGTGTTTTCCCCATGGCTTGATTATCTGTGTACTCTGTCTCCACCCACCTCTTGTGTTGTCTTAGTAACTAATGTGTTCTCCGCCCCTCAGTGTCACTGTCATGTGTATAAATGCCCCGGAAGTGTATGTGTTAGTCGCTGGCCAATGTTGAATGTACCCTGTGTTTTCTCCCTGTGTCCAGCCAACCGTGTTTACTGTGTTTCCTTTGTTCCTCGTTCTCGACCTCGCCTGTACCTGGATTTATGACTTTGTCTTGCCCTTCTGGATTACGTTTACTCCTCGTTCGACCCTCGCTATGTGTACTGGATTATTCTACTCTGTTCGCCTCTGATATGCCCGTTTGCCGTTGCTCTGACCCTGCTATTGTTTACTCTGTGTGTGAATAAACTGTCTGCGTATGAATCCGCATGTCTCTCGCCTCATCCGTGACACTTATTATCTAATATTTATATTTTTGATTATTTCTGCTTTTTTTATTATTACAGAATGAAAGCTTTATGTTAGTTTATTATTTTTAAAAGTTAAACAAATTTTAAACATTCATATATATATATATCATTTATTACCTTTTTCCCTCTGTAGAACACATCATTTTTCTTTTGGAGTATGTGTTCTTTAATAATATTTTTTTTCTATATTTTGAATAACACTGATTTTCATTGTATGGACAAGAAACTCTCTTTTAAGATGATCCACAATTCCGAGGAAGATCAGAAATGCTTTGGCATGGCAGCAGAGGTGGGAGCCACAGCAGGAACCACTCACTGCTGTGTGATATCAGCCATAGCGAATCAAAGCTGGCTTAACATTGAGCCAACTGGCCCCAGGCAAGACCTGTGTGACAGCATTTATTTGCTCTTTATAAAATAGCGTTTTGAACTCTTCTGCTGACGTACGAAATGTGGAAGAGGCCCATCAAATGTGTGTGATATTGTTAAGGGAGGACTGCTATATACGCTAAACATTAAGCAACCTACAACCAGCAGATGTGAATGACTGATTTACACACTTCATGTAAATGTGACCCTGGGAATGCACAGATGGAGTAGAAAGACTATGTGGGAGAGATATTGGTCATAAAAGATGTATATATAATGGAAAAAATCAAATATCCCAATTTGGGGATGATGATATTTGAGCACATTTATGAAGCTCTGCAGAGACCCATGAATGTTTAATTAAACTATCCATGCTTCAGGAGCAGTACAGATGGTTGAAGTACACTAAAAAAGAATGCTATTGAATTTAACTATTCATTTTCTTTCCTATAAGGTCTGCCTGTGAGGTCAGTCCTGGCTTTATGTGCCAAAAACAATCATACAGTTTTTCGATCCTTTACAGTTGGGTACAATTTTTGTTTGCAGAGCTTCATCCCGCAATAAAAGTCCAAGCTTACATTACAGTGTGACAGTTACACAACATAATTTGTACTGAAATATGCTCCACAAATTGTTGCTCAGATCGGATCAAAAATATCTTGGTTTGTGTTTTGAGTATGAACAGAGGTGTTACGAGTTTGGGATGACATAAGGGTGAGCATTTTTAATTTTAATTTCAATTTTCCCCGAGCAGGAAGACAGGAGGGGGCGGAGGAAGGATGCGTAACGAGATAAGGAAGGGAAGGAAGGAAGCCTATTTAAGGATGAGGCTAGTAGGTTTGATTAGACGGGAAGGAATTGGATTGATTAGGTAATGCGGGGCCAGCCGCGACTAATCATGCGTGCGCGCTCCTCCCGAAACTTTGTTTATAAACATCACTTAGTTAATATCAATTCATTGATATATTTTTTTTGGAAGTGAACTCATTTACAGCAATTCAAATGTCCAAGAAAATGTGATTTCTCATTATATGCCCACTTTGAACTGTGTTTTTACTCTGCAATTTGGAGGGAACCAGTACAATTTAGAACAACTAAGTGTTGAAATTGGACCTCTGCAACACCTTGGCGAAAGAAATTTAGCCATAAAATAAACATCAGCTCTCACTTAGCTTCAGCCACATTTGGCAGGTGAGCACTTTATAGCAAAGCTTGTGCCTTTCTGCAACTATTTAATTTCATTAAAAGCAGGAACTGGCACATTTTGCATGTTGATTGAGGCCGTTTGGCAGACAAAAGGATATATAAATAGGAGCACATTATGAAATGCTGATGCTCTGCATATTATGCATACTGGGTGTTTTATTATAGGAATAGTACACCCCAATAGGAAAAATTCTGTCATCACTTACTCACTGTTTAGTAAATTTGATCATATTTTGAAGAATGTGTGCAATCAAACAATTAATGGTTTCTATTGGCTTCCATAGTATTTCTTTCCAGAAAGTCCAGAATTCATCCAAATATCTTCTTTTATGTTCAACAGAAGAAAGAAACACATACAGGGAGAAGTAAATGACAGAATTTTCACTTGTAACATCTGAAATTCGACTTTATGGAATTAATTAATCAACTCTCACATACGTTTTGCAAGCAATACCACACATTTCCAGCCTAAACCTACTTAATGCAACTTCAATTTAACTATTGAAAAAAAGCAGGCTTGAAACAAACTATAAATGTGAAGAAACGCCGCAAACCATGTTTTACACAGAATTATCCGGAACTATCGGTTGATTATGAGCAAAAGCAGGTTAAATAAAGAGAGAGTTTGTTTGATGAAGGCATGTTTAGAGGGGTAAACAAGACTGAATTCATCGTATCCCTGGCAGGTCTGAGCACCTGCGGCTTCACTAAAGCTGAGACGTGGCCTGTAATTGCCATGGCGTACAAATGTGAGTTAGTCACACCCAACCAACAAACCAACACACAAAATGCTGCGGACATTTCACTGCTTTTATCCAATAGACTGCAGTAAAGTGCCACTCAAAGAGCCGCATGCATGTGCATTTGTTGCCATGTGTAAGGCCTTGAAATCATGATTGAAATACCATTTCAGCAACATACAGTGCAAATAAAAATTCAACACCATCCTGTTCTTTTCCACATCCAATTGCTTGAACAAAGAAAAAGAAAGCTAAAGAAAAAAAGCCATGTTGTTGATGAATTTTATGCAGTTGCTTATGGATTCTGCTTCTGTTAAAGTAGAAGAAAACACCCTATTTATTTGGTCAACTGAAGGTCAAAGATCTTTCCAAGCAGATTTGTGACAAAGGTCTTGAAAATTTCCAGCCAGGGCAAGGATATAAAAAATGATGCCAATGAATATCTCGCAACACACTGTAAAGCTCCCTATTACAAACGTGACCAAATGTAAATCTTCCCAGAGCTGGCTGTCCTCCAAAGATCAGTATCCAGGCAAAGAGTAAGTGATTCCACTAAGAGGCCTATAAAAGCATCTAAAGAGTTGCAGTCCTCCAGACAGTGATGTTAAAAAACAACAGGAAAAACATACAAGACGAGAAAAATGGAAAACTAAAAAACATTTTTCAACAGCATACAAAGGAAACACACAACACGGGTGATTTCCAGGAGTGACTTTGCACTTGGTTGAGTGCCATTCAAAATTTCACTGAGAGTGTTTATCCTGAATTTCAATTGAGCTTGAACTGTTGTGGTAAAGGGACATTAGAATTGTAATTCAAATATGAATCTGAAGTAGAATTATAACTAAACAGAAATTCTAAAGCGTAATTTTTAACCACTTGAATCAAATAAATGATCCTGTAAAAAATATATATATCACAGTCACCAGAAAAGTATTAAGCAGAAGTTTAGCATTGATGAGAAGAAATGATTCTTGGATAGCAATTATTTACGATTCACGATTATTAATGATTTCTGAAGGTTCATGTGACACTTAAGGCTGAAGTAATGGCTGCTGAAAATTCAACGTCGTAGCACAGGAATAAATTACAATTTAAAATAAATGAAGAAAATTGAAGTTCTTAAATGAATAAAACGTAATATAATTAACTAATATGCATTTTGATCATATAAACGCAGCCTAAGCCAGAATAAGTCACTTAGAAAGATATAAACATTAGGAAAAAAACATATCACACCCATACTTTTAAAAAGTAGTGTGTTTTCAATGTTTTCAACAAAACCTGAATATTTGCGGAATATTAATACAGTGCTGCATTGTAAGCCCCATAATAACCTATGCAATAAGGCGCCTTGAATTGAATAAAATATGTCCCTTCAGTTGTGATTCACAAAAGAACCTTTAGAGATATAGAGCTGTCTGGACCATCTCTGAAAAGATGGATTAAGCGAGACCTTCTAAATGTAGAACTGAAATGCTGAATATTCATAATTGCTTTGGGTGAGTGATTAGTGCAGAGAAAGGTGTATTTATAGAATGATGCATGAGCATGTAATGAGGATTATTACGTATTCATACAGAAGAGGAAATTGAATATTAAATGGTACGAGGAGGAGAGACTGAAGAGAGGAAGACTGCAACAGAACCAGAGATAAACCTTGGCAAAACTAAAGAAAGATTGAGGCTGCAGAGAAGAAAACAGGATAAAAGACATAAGTGACAGGAAGTAAATTGCTCGGAGCTACAGACAGAAAGGAAAAGAGACAGGGGAGGGGAAAACAGGAGCGTTCCACTTAGACAGAGTCCCTGGCGAATGCCTGATGCCTGTCGGACAGAAGGGAAAGGAGGAGTGTGAGTGTATGTGTGTGTAACCCAGGCTGACCGGTGTACTCCGCTGTTACACATGACGATGTGACAAGCTCCCAAGCGGCTGCACAGCTCCGAGGCCACGGTGAGCAGCCCGACCCCAGACGCTCCACAGGCTGTGAACTGGCACGCGGCCGTCCGCCGACACGAGATAAAACTTTCCATCAGTCTGTACAACTCATCCAGAGCATTCAGAGGACGCATCAGCTAAAAAGAGAGAGAGAGAGTGTAATAGAACAACATTACAATAACATTACATATTAAAGGCATAGTTCACCCAAAAATGCTATCATTGAATCACACTCTGATGTTCCAAACCCATGGTCTGAAAAATAAAAGTTCCAGTAGAAGGGTTTCATACGCCATAGCATAAAATAACCTATTATTTTCTTAGCATAAGGAACAATTTAATAATCCAAAGAGCCTTTTTCCACTATAAAACCATATTTTGTCCCCAGTTAAATTAAAAGGTTTCTTCATTGAACCATGAACGCCACTAAGGAGTCTTTATTTTTAAGAGTGTATGCTATTAGACTTCTGTGAAACATGCTTTTCCGAACAACGACAGTCCATATAGTGACTCAAAACAAATGAATTAATCTTCATTGTGCTTAACTGATTTGGATTCACAAGTCATTCTTGATTGAACTGTTGAGTTGCTGTGTGAAACTTCACCAAAATAATAAGAACATATGGATTTGGAACAACATGAAGGTGAGCGATTATTGACAGAACTAAGCAGATTCCTGAGAATCAATAAATGCATTTGATAAATAACTAGCTTCACTGTACTGCCATACTGTATACGTAGATTTCCCACAAGTCCCTGGGGATGGTACAGTAAGCGATGACACATACCTTGTCTATGAAGGCTGCTTTGGGAGCAGAGCTCGGGGGAAGGTTTGATTTATCCAAATAAAAGGCCCTACGGATGATTAACACAGACAAGTTAGTGTAAGCAGTGAACACACAAAGACAAATGATTGCATATACAAGCAACAGGATGTGCTGTAAAACTTAATTTGGGATTTGATTTACATAAAACGAAAGAATTCCTCAGACTACAAACAAAGCAACTGCTACAAACAAAACAAAGCATTTGGAGCCCCCGAAGGAACAAGGTGGAGAAAAAAAATCGGGGTGGGTAAAAAAAAAAAAGAACAATTTGTGAGAGAACGCAAAAGATTTGAAAAAAAAAACCTTTCCACCTTGAATTTTTTTTAAACACCCCGATTTACCTTGTCCCTTCGGAGGCTCCGTAGTATAGCATAGGGTTAGTACGTATGGGCAGAGCAAACCATAATTTTTTTAATCAAAGCATCTCTCTTATTCCAAAGCCCTATAAAGATAAATTGCAAAATCCTGTCTGTTTTGGGGTTCTGGTTCCGTGGCATATTGCAGCACATGTTTATTGTCAGGAAAATTAATCTGCCATCTGCACCCAGCAAGGGAGAGATTTATCACGATAATATTCTCATTTGACGCAGCATTAATATTATTGTTAATTAGTCAAAGATATTAATCCTTCACTGATTGGAGCAGATGATATGGAAACTGGTGTGGCACTATTAGAGACTATTAATAAAGCCAAATGATGTTTTCAAACGTGGACTCAGGTATTCTCTCTCTCACAAACAAACAAGCACACACATGCGTGGAGTCTTGAGCTGCCATAATAAGATCCTACTCGCCCTGCATACTAATTTAGGCGGCTGCCGTTAGTGTAATGGAAAGCATTAAGCAAAGTTCTTTAGAATCACCCTGAGGCCATCGGCTTAAAGCACTAACAGCTTTAAACACTAATTCCACTGATTTACAAAAGGATTTTCATCTTCATTTTATTAAGCAGCACCCAACATATCCTGCAAAGCGCAAACAAACACTATTGGAGGTTAATTGCCTCAGAAACATCCATCAAGGCCTCTAAGCTTCGATTCATCAGCTGCTGGACTTCAATGGCCATTGTAGCCAATTCAATGCACTGTAATACAAAGGGATGTCTGCGATCATGGTATCATTTCATTACCTTTCTCATTTATTTTGACCTTTTTCGAATGTCATAAATAAAGCTACGTTTTAATTGGCAGTTTTCTGGGTAAAATAACAGTCACAGGTTTACTATTCAGCTGAAAAAGAAAAATTTAAATATCAAATAAATAAAGAGTGAACACACACGCAAATATCTCAATTTATTTAATTTTTACATTTTTCTATTTCAATCAAATGGTAAACTTGTGACTTATTTTATATGCATATATATATATATATTCAAATTGTTTTATATTTACTGACCCTGACTATAACAGAGTGTAGAAAAGACAAGAAAAAACACAAGGC
>JAUMHI010000070.1:8466018-8480075 GCA_032359435.1 Enteromius unitaeniatus | reverse complement strand
AAGGAACCAACCAACATAAGTGGTTAAACAACACCAGTCATGAGACAAATAAAGACAGGAAAATCTGGCAACCCTACATTTGTCCTTTGGGATGTTCTAAGATAGTCTCAGTTTCTCCTTCCCTGTTCTTTCCTCTCATATTTCTCCTTCTGCCTCCGCACCCCTCTCATTCTTCTCTGTCGGCTCTCTCAGTTTACATCTGCTCCACATTACACCAGAAGGCTCCCTGTCAATTCATTTCAAACTCATCTGCACAGCTTTCTGAAAGCCTCCACCTTGCTATGACTAAGCTGAATCACTTTACCTGCAGGGCATTTCAACACCTGCATTAAAAACCACAAAAATCCAAATGAAAACCACAAACCCTGGGAAATCACACAAAGGATGAAACAGTTGCAGTTGTAATGCAAATACACCATTTTCACTATATCTGACTAATGACACAGCTTTCGTAGTACAAAAATAAGTACAAAAATAAAACAATGCCAATAAAGACTTGGTCTCTCTTGCCTCCCCTGAGCCCAAAGAGTTTTAAAAGACCCCCTAAAGTGGGATGGGTTTAGTGGCAGGTAATTGAGAACCAGCTAGTACTGGTTCTCCTCTGTTTTCTGTTTTGTTGATATTGTGAATGTACATGCACACAACAAAAAAAAAAATTGATGACACTGTCAGCTCCGTGTCCTGTTTAATATCTACAGATTTTATTTTAGGCAAGTCGTGAGGATTTGAAAAGGCTAAACTATTCATACATTGGCTGTGATCAAATCACTGCCATTGGCTGCAAAAAAAAAAATGTCTTTGTTTGTCTTTGACCAATATTTACATATATTGACATGATATAATTTTGTCCTAACATGTTTTTAAGGGATTATCTATTTTGATATATATCTATTATATATATATATATATATATATATATATATATATATTACAAGTACAATTTATATATAGATATCCACATTCTTTTCTTTTTTTACACAAGAATGGAGTTGTTCAGGCAACCAACCCACAGACTAGGCTTTTTTAAAATTGTGTTTTTCACATTCCTAGGAGCTGTCAAAGAATAAAAACGCAAGAAAATGAAAATGCGTGCAGCATGTTTAGAATTATGAAGACTAACACAGCACATGGAACCACCTCCATGTTGTCATATCCATTTCGAAACACTGACATTTTGAAGAAGGAGCGGATTTGCCTTTTACCACATTCAATGTTCACACTTCAAATTCAGTCGATACAAATGCATAAAGCTCAGCTTAAAATGCCAATACCAATGCTTAGATAGCAAGGGCTAGGATAAGGCACTGAAGAATCGTGTTATTAGTGAAATATAGAGGGATTTTTCGAAATACCAATATGCCAGAGAGCACAGTGTATATAATGAGTCAGCATTACACTACAAATATTGGCAAGCCAAACCAAAACAGTGTTTGCACATAATAAGACGATATTTCTTGAGTAACCTCTCATGCATTTTCCACTGGCCTTAAATCAAGCCAAGACTGTACTTGATCTCTGGTACAATTGGCAGGCTCTCTTCCATGCAAATCCCAGTAGTAATATGCCCCTATGGCACACGTAATACAATGAAACTTGGCTGACCCCTGCACACTGTAACCAATTCCGGATGAGATCTACACCAGATGCTTACCTTGTGAGCTATAAAGAAAAACATCAGCTGCTCAGAGAACATGTTATTAGGATCCTACATGATGATTATTTTCCATAAACATATCAAATTCACTCATATTTTTGAGTACTAGTGCTGATGTTCAGGGCTTGGAAATAACTTACACGTTTCAACAGCCATTTTAATGTCCCAAGAGGCTCCTGGAAGACTTAAACATGCAACTAAAGAACTGTAGGAACATGAAGGCGGGGAAAACCAGATATCTGGAGTTAACTGGATGGGAATATCCCTCCAGCAATGTTTCTAGAAAGCCTTCCCAGAAGTGCTTAACAAGCATGGGTTTGGTGTTAGGGTGCCCACATACTTTGGCCATAAAGTCTCATCTGAGATATCAGTTATGGATGTGAAATATAGTCAGCTTTGGCAGACTGATGAACTGAATTTATCTTGAGGTCTGGGGGGAAATTCACTTTCATCTCAACATCAAAAAATATAATTTAAACAGACTGGCATGATAATTATGGGCAAAGAGTATGAGATTTGTTTAACTCTATTTGACATATCATAACAATGACTGATCTGAAGACAGTATTGTCTGATTCTGAGGAAGACAAGAAAACTGAAAATACAGCAGTGATTAAGATATTACAAAAAACTGCTTTAAAATCTGTCTAATAAAGAAAAAAACTAACTAAAAAACATATATTTAGTTTATAATTAATTCATAGATATATTAATTCTATAATTCATTCATAGATATATTAGGAGTGGGCATAGATTTTTTTTAAACTAGATTAATCTAGTTTGAAATGGCTCATTTGAATTCTGCCAAAGGCATTCAGAATACGTGTGCTACCTAAATTACGACTAAAAGTAAAGCCCTATTCGGATGGGACTAGTTTTACAGGAGGTTGTTAGACAATGTTTTGTTTCACAGATGTACTGTAATTTTAATCCCATCCGAATCTGCCATGTCTCTATTTTTCTCTCCCAACCTCTGTGATAATTCTAGAGTCCGAATGCGATGTCTGTGATGTTATTTTTCACAGTGCGTTTCCTTGTGTGTTTTAGCCAACGGGATATGCCATAGATGCTCGAACCACACACACACGTTTAATATATTTTGATATTTTTGATAAAATAAATAAATAAACACAAATAAAGAGCCAGATCACGTAAATAAGTAAGACTGGCTATTGTAATATCAATATCAGGTAAGATTACTAACGTTCATTTCTGCACTCAGTTACATCTGTTTTAGTTATCAAAATTAAACATGGGCTTACTACAAATAAAAACATAATAGTTGAACTAAAGTAACCACACATTAACATGGTTTTGCTATACTAGACAATTATCTTCACCATGGTATTTGTGATTATACTAATTGTAATCAATCTGAATGACTATAGCTATGCACGCATACAGAGCACGTGATCTCTGTGACGCCCAGATCTACAAAACACACCCTCTCACCTCTGTAATAAACACAGAGATGTTAGTCCCGTCCAAAATGGTACATGAAGATCATGGACGACAGGTGATAAGAATCGAAGCTCACATGTACAGTAGTTTAGAAAACTAGTCCCGTCCGAATAGAGCTACAGTGCAATTCGGCTAGGTATACATCCACGCTAAAATAACATAGCTTGTGTAGTATAGACCCAGCTCCCAACACAATTTTGTGAATAGATTAACTGCGATATTTTTATTTATCGCGCGATAAGAGTCACCGATAATGACTCAGCACTAATATATATTTTTTTTGATAGAGGAAAATTTAAAATGGCTCAATATATATATATAAATGTGTTAACATGATTATTAATTCCATTATTTTATTTTTAAAGGGCAGATGTCCAGCTAAGCAACCATAACCATATCTCAAACTCCCAACTTCACGTCATCTGGAAACACAACAGCAGCTTTACACTTAGATCTGAAGGTGTACATTTTTCATGTGCACAAGTTTCATAGCTGAAGTGTGACTGACAGGTGAAGCAAACTTACCGGAGTCTCTTGTAGTACTGCTTGACCTTCTCCAGGGATCCAGCATTGATTTGGGCCTGATACTCTTCCACTGACACATTTTCTCGGTAATAATATCCCTCCATGCTCTCCAAGGCTATTAAACAAAGATTGCGTGAAGCAATGGATTTCTTTGAGACGTTTAGCTATGTATCAGTTACTATTACTATTTTTTAAAAGTTAGGTAGGTAGCTTTGCTTTGAAAGAGCATAATTCAGCATTTTTGCCATGCTTCAGGCTAACTGTGTCTATACAAACACATCGTACCCTGGGTGAACAGGACGGGGTAGATTTTGAAGCTACCACCGTGTCTTAGTCTCTGGGGTAACTGCTGGAAAAAGAATGCCTCCAGGTAAAAACAGACCTTCAAAGCCTGCCGTGTGCCCTCAACTTGGTATGAGATGGGCATGTCTGAAGAAAAAGAAACAAAGCCATCAGCATGATGGAGTCAAGAGAATTTATGAATAAAATATTTCATGCAAACACACTGGTTCCAAGTGACTTTTTGACTTTTGTGTGGTACTTAACATTATGGACATGTTCTAATAATAGCACAACATCTAGTAAGTGTCCAGATCTAAGAGAAAAATGCATGCTTTTAATAGAAAAACACACAATTTTATGATTTAGACAAAAAAATAAGTACTTTTTTGAATGATTTTGCTATATTAAATGTAATACAAATCTTTATGTCATGAATATTTTGTTATATAATGCAAAGACATTTTTGGCTTGAGTGTTCAAATACCTTTTCAAGACACTGGAAACATTACTAGTAAAATCAGTTTTGTAAATGTGCTTAAAAAATAATTACTCCTGTTAAAACAGGAAGTGCTTCTTTAAAGAGAACTTACTAGCAACAAGAGGCTCTCCTTCAAATTGCCGGAAATAAAAGGTAACCTTCTCCAGGTCTACGAGAGCGACTTGTGTGTCTTCTAGCATGGCCTGCTCATCCGTCTAAAAAATACAAAATAAAAGACACAAAAGTACAAAGCCATTACATGTGTTGACGCTCTGATATTATGAGTGAAATTTATAAAAATAATCGGTTGGGGTTTGTGATGTGCTTAGGTATAGATACAAATTGCAGACACACTGAGAAATTCCTATTTTCTTCAACCTCCCCTCTATTCATTTTAGTTCATCTTCTGCCCGCATACACACAGTACGCCCGTGGCTGCGGATGAGACCATCCACATACAAATCTGAACAAGTCTGGTGTGAGAATCGTGGGACCACTCCTCACACATCTGAAAACGACACCTCTGCCTGATACGTGGGCCGACTAGCTCAACATCCCCATGTGCCAGATGCCACAATCCTTTCATCTGGAGGCCTGCAAAGCTGCCAAGTGTTATCATGTCACAAAATTACCTTCGGGTTTCTCGCTGCCGCCTGCTCTCCCTCCCCTGAGTTCGGGGGTGGAGGGGGAAGAGCATCAGTGCTGTGGAGATAAGACTAAAGTCTCAAATGCTAGAACTCTTCATTTCTACGCCAACTTTGCTCTGACTACATACACACATTTAAATGCAACATACTTCACCAAAGCATGCTTTAACTCTTTATATTCTCTGCATTTAAAAAAAAAAAATGCTAACCAATATATCCTGTTTTGTGAATGGGTGCCATCAGAATGAGCGTTATTATCCACATAACTATGGTCCATCTTTTAATGGATAGAAGAAGGTTGGAAGCAATGGTTTGAAGTTAAAAATTGCCTTTACAAACATGCAGCTTTTCATTTCATGAGATATGAATTGATGGAGTTGTGTGGATTACACCTGGATTATGGTGATGTTTTTATCATCAGTTTGAACTCTCATTTTGACGGCACCCATTCACTGAAGAGGATCCATTGGTGAGCAAGTGATGCAATGCTAAATTTCTGCATGAAGATTCAATGAAGAAACAAACTCTTCTACATCCTGCATGATCTAAGTGCAAGTACATTTTCAGCAAATTAAAATTTTGGGGGGTGAACTATTTCTTTAACTATGAACAGTGATAATAGTGTCTTATATTCTTTCGCATTTTGCCTTTTTCATAAAGTGACTTGCAACTTAAGCTTTCACATAAAGAACAACCCCAGGAATGCAAATAAAGAAATGTAATCCTCTAGCCTCAATCACGACCAGGTGAAATCTGATCTCAAGCTAAAGCCAGAGACAGAAACACTTTACAAGACATGATAATCCTGCATTATCCCTCGTCTGTCGGGATGCCTGCAGACTGTGTAAATTACTGGTGTGTGGGAAAACACACATGGCTACAGTCATCAATTCAATAAGATCGAAGACTCCACTGAGTCACAATCCGCAGACGTGGATCTGACCTTGCGGCCGGTTTGCGGACAAAGACACTAAGAATGTAGCTCAGGGATGCTGTCGGTCTCTTCACACTGTTTTCTGTTAAATGAAGAGTTATCTTGTTCATTAAAGGCACAGAATAATTAACTTTAGGTCAGATGTTAAGTAGCAACTATTCTTTGTACTAAGCCTCACAGCTATTATAAGAAATCATCACCACAACCATGATGCATCATCCTGTTGAAAACAGAAAATAAAACGTTTGTATAAATGCAAAACAAAAAGGACAGAATAAAAAAAATCTTAAAACTTAACGAAAGCAAACAATAAACAAAACAATATTTTCTAAAACAAAACAAAGCAAACAAGACAAAAAACAGTTTTAACAAAACAAAAGGCAAACAACAAAAAATATTCTAAGACAAAACAAAAAACTGCTTTATAACAAAATAAAAAGCAAGCAATAAAATAAAAAACTGCTTTAAAACAAAACAAAAGCTAACAATAGTACAAAAAACTTGTAAAACAAAAATGTTTCAAAACAACAAAAAGCAGAAAATAAACAAAAAGAAATCCTAATTCCTAAAATTCCTAATTCTTTTTAATAATACATTTAATTAATTCCCTTTTATTTGTATTTTATTAATTGATTATGCCTTGTGCATTTTTGGCCAACATTCTATAATTTATATTTTTATGTTTAATATTTAGTTTTATTTATTTTATTTTTTTATTTTACATGCTACGCTTCATGTCATGTCTAACAACACCCTTCAGCTTGACAAAATACCTACACAACACTTGGCCTCTCATGGCTTACATCACAGACACAGAACACCATTATGTTGTAACTAAAAAAGATGTGATAAATCATACCAAGCAGTGGGATGCTGGCCACATCGAGCACGATTTTGACAAACATTCGAGTGCCATAGATGACCCTCAATCTAATTATATCCAACCCAAAAGAGGATGTCAGAAAGGATGGTAAGGCTTATTTCGAGTCCAATGACAGGTACTCACCAAGTTGGGGGAGAGCAGGGATTGGAAATGCAACAGAAGTCCAGCGGAGGAGATCTGCTCCAGCCAGCGGCGACTGGCTTCCTGACTTTCAGTCTCAGCGCTGAGAGCTTGATTTAGCACAGCCAACAACTGCTCAGAGAAAGCACAAACCGCCGCCACCAGACTCTGACTGAACACCATATCTCTCCTCAACTGAATTTCGGAGTCTGAGGAAGAGAAGATGGTTCAATTAGCATGACACAGGCTACGGCATTAGGTTAGTTAGCCGTTTTGAATCATGAGTAAAAGATGGCATGGACATTTTTAGGTGAACTATGTATAATAAAACTTCTTCAGTCTCCACATTTTGTTTTTATGTAGTGTTTAAAGTCTAAAATCAGAACCATCAAAGGATCTAAAGACACATTCGTACTTCCCAATGAACACAAAGCTCATTAGACACCATAACAAAACACTACTCTTTTTCCTCAGCCAAATGTATTCAATTTAGCTGCATTTTCTAGTCATAACCTTGAGAAACGGTGTCTTTTTATTAAATTATACTTCCTTAAGGGGATTACAGAAGTCTCTGAGGGCTCTGCTCATGTGGGTAATTTTTCTCGAAGGATGCTGGGCCGCTGTTGCAGGTGTGAGAGAAATGCTGTGTGGAGAAATTCTCAACTGAGTGTAATTTATTCAGGGTGACCTCAAAAGACTGCCTACTGTTTGGTGTGACAGATTACAGCGCATAATGAACGAGTCGGAATAAGTGTGGTGAAAAGACTGTAAATGATGTGTTCCTTATTTGTCACATATATTTATAGCATTTGAATAATATGCGTAAATAATTTATGGTTTAATCGACACTCACCTGTGTATTGCAGCAGAACCAACAATAGGCGCGTTTTCACCTCTGAGGGAATATAAAAAGCAAAAAAACTTTTTAAAAATAAATCTGAAAATGATTTATACAACAGATTTATATAACAACAACAAAAATCTCATTATTGTTATTAATAAACAAAATATTTCCTTTTCGCCAATATATAATAAAGTGAATAAGATTAGGTTTTTGTACTGAAATACTACAGACAGAAGTAAAAATAAAATGAAATTAAATGAAATAATAAAAGTAAATAAAATTAAATAATGCTGTTTTTTCCAATTGCTACAAAAAATTCTATTTCTGAATATAATTATTAATAAACTAAATATTTCACTTCCAGTGAAGTGAATAAGATGCAGATTTTTGCACTAAAATAACGGTTAAGTGAATATGATGCTGAATATTTAAAAATTAAAAAATAATGTTTCATTTCCTTCTGTTATAGTCTTGTAAACACATCAGACTGGACTATAATGTTCTGCTTTTTGTTCAATTGTTTTTGCTGCTAATTTATCAGGTTTGGCATTTACACACACACACATACAGCAGCATAAGCAGCAGAATGCTTTTTCAGCCCTTGCTGACAACTGACCTGAGGGAGTTAAAGCCAAATACTCACTTTCTGCCCTCCATAAACTCACATTCTGCAGTGTCTGCTTTAATAATGGCAGCATCCAGCCCTATTGAAAGCTGCTGGAGTGGTTGTTTTTGGCCAGGATCGCACGCATGTATGCTGTGTGTCGGTTTTGAAACCACTGACCTTCCGCAAACTTGGCGATGGTGTGTGTGAGAGCCTGGACGCTGCTGGGCAGGTTCCACGGATCCTGCTTGACGTGCAGCCTCAGTTTCTTGGTGCAGTTGAGCTTCGGCTCCATGTCCTGAAGAAACTCTGTCCAAAAACAATCAAAGTCAAATGTGCAGGATCAAACCGACAATTACACCAAACTGAAGAATAGACATTTACAGGGCACAAAAGACCCTGTGGAGCAGGATCAGTAGGGTCGAGTGTTGTAAAAATATATGATATATAGCTCCAATGACTTTACAGTAGATGACTCTGGCCATAAAAGGTGTCAACGCTTGTTACCATAGCGATGATAAAAAGGTATGGTGCAGTGACACACACATGCCATTTCACACACCCACACACACACACCTATCCTTCCTGCTCTGTTCAGGGTAAAGGAGGATGGGTGAGATGGGCTTACATCATTCGATTCGTCTCAGTGATTATATAATAATTTCCTTTGAGGTCTCTGTAGTGATGTGAAACATTTTCAGGAATCTACCATACACAGAGTAAGAGCAGGTCCACTATCAAGACAAACAGTTAAAACAATATAGTGTTTATTTAATTTAATTACTTCATTATTGTTGTTATTATTATTAATATTATTCTTATTCTTATTAAAATACAAAAATACGAAATGGATGCCCATTTCTGTTAATGAATAAAAAATTAAAATGTGGTTATTGCGACCACTTTTTATCTCACAATTCTGACTTTTTTCTCAGAATTGCGTTATTTAGACTTGCAGTTGTTAGTTAAAGTCATAATTGACTTGATATACAGTACTCACAATTCTGACTTTATAACACAATTCTGACTGCATAACTCGCAATTCTGACTGTATAATCTCGCAATTCTTAGTTTATAACTCGCATTTATGATTTTATATTTCTCAATTCTGACTTAATATCTCGCAATTCTGACTGTATAATCTCGCAATTCTTACTTTATAACTTGCAATTATGATTTTATATTTTGCAATTCTGACTTTACAACTCGCAATTCTGACTTCATATCTCGCAATTCTTACTTTATAACTTGCAATTCTGACTTTATAACTGGCAATTCTTACTTCATCTCACAATTCTTACTTCATAACTGGCAATTATGATTTTATATTTCGCAATTCTTACTTTATTACTCACAATTCTGATTCTATAATCACGCAAACCAATTCTGACTTTATAACTCACAACTGCAAATTTGTATCACGTAATTCTGAGGAAAAAAGTCAGAATTGTGAGATAAAAAGTCGCAATAACTCTTTTTTTTTTATTCAGTGCCAGAAAAGGGCTTCCATAAGATACAGTATATTTCTATTCACATATTTATATTTAAACATCAAGGTTTCGAACATTTACATATTTCTATATTTGCATATTCAAAAGGTCTCTGTATTACTTATAAAATACTAAATACAATTGTCTATGCATGTTAGTCTCATTTATTAAATTAAGTTAAATAAAAAAACAACAGCATATTTAAGAAATGATAGACAATTCGAGTCACGTGCAGAATAATTCTTACATGAAAAAAGAATCTAATAAAAAGTAGTAAACAATAAACTATGCAATAAGTATGGTAAAATATTAAATATGCAACAAAACAAAATAAAATAAAGTAATAAATGTATATTTAATAAATGCTTTGTATATGCAAGAAATAATGGTTTTAAAAGTCCCTTTTTAGTATTTTTTTCACTAGCTCTAATAAGCAGTTTTGTTTCTGATTCCCATCTTAAATCTCATTTTCTCACCTGCATGCATGTGCTAGCTTAAATAAATAAATCACATGCATAGGCACACAAATTATAATCAACTATTAAAATCCTGGACTCCATAATAATCTGCTCATCTCCTTACAAAAGCAAAGCAGAAACATTCTGTGGAGGTATAAAGCTAGATTCAGACCACACACACACTGACTCATCACTTTATTTAAGATTTATGCTTTCAAATACCACTAGAACAATGCCTACTGTGTTTATTAACTTACCAAATGACCTTGAGCCACATCCTGTGTGAAACTGTGCCTTTGGGAATGAACTTTATTATCACATAAACCAGGGACTCAGGAGTTACTGCAGATTGCATTAAAGTTTGTTTCTACTGTCAACACACTTAGACCTTCGTACCTGGAGCTGATTATTTATCATTTAGCTTTAGGCTTTTTAAATGAAACATTTATTGTTTAAAGAGATTAAAACATAACAGCTTTTATGGGTGAAATTCACTTAAAAGTAATCATTACTGTGTCCTACTTATGCAAGAGTGCACTTGACGTAAGAACCAAATTGTCAAGTATCATGCAAATTTAAATAAAATTAGATAATTTGTCAGTGCTGCTCCTAAATAAAATAATAATAATAAAAAAAACAATAAAATAAATACAAACTAAAAATCAATAAAAATAAAATAAAATTATAAAATATAAAAAATAAATAACAACTGTAAACTATACTAAATTATGTACAATAAAATAAAAATGAAAAATAATTAAACTAACAATAAAATACACAATATAAAATATGAATATAAAACAATATGAAATGAAAAATAATATAAAATAAATACAAAATTAAATTAAATACTATTTAAAAAAAAAATAAATAAAATAAAATAAAATACATATGCAATAACATTAAAATATTACATGAAACAAACAATAATATAAAATAAACAAAATTAAACAAATAAAATACACAATATATCATAATAAAAAAATAAAATAAAATACAGTTATATACAGTAAGAGATATTTCTCTCTGATAAGATTTGGATGCATGACAGCAATTCAAGGGGCCTTCTTAAATGGATTACACTACGAGTAGTGTCCTTTTCAAGGGTGTAAAACGGTCACAAAATCTAGAATGAGACAGAGGAAGCGACCCAGACAATCTCTACGAGTCCAATGTCCTAGTGTCCTCAGATCAGATAGAGGAAGTGCCCTAGACTACCTCTAGTAGTCTGGTGCTCTTTATCTGTCCCAGATAAAATAAATCGTACAGATTTGATTAAGATGATTTGTAGTAAAGGACAAATCTGAGGTTGGAGCAGTCCATCACAGAATCCTCCACACCGCTCAGAGGAAACCCCAACATTTAGCCACACTTCCTTTTGCCAACAACCCTTTACACATTAAAACAGGCCCAGATTTATGTCACCTCTTTCACCTTCTTCCTTCTCTCTGTCTGAGATGTTTCAGAGAGGCAGTGCCAGAAAAATGCATTGTCGGAGATCCAAAGAGATCATAATCTCATAAACATGTATAGTTTCGAAATTTCAGCACACAAAGTTCGACTTAAGTTATGCAACCCATAACAAAAAGTGCACTGAACCATGAAAGTCACTTTAATGAATATGGACTTTATGAATAAGCCTGTGCCAACACAATATACTTAATTAACATGAGAATCTCTCGATACCTTGAAGTCCCCGTCCCGGAGTGAAACACTTGGTCTGTTCAAAGGCTCGAGTCACAGTTGCCCCTTTCAAAAAACTGGTGATGGACTCCACCTGAAAATAAGATCAGTAGTCTTTAATTAGCATTAATAAGCCGTCGTATACAAACATACTACACAGTATTTCTGTGTTTAAAAAAAAAATCTCTTTGGTGCTTGTAAACCTAAAGTGTCCAAGGAGGCAGTCTGCACAAACAAAAGCTCCTTGAACTTCCACCCCATCATCAGCCGGAAAGCATTTATGCTGGATGTGTACTGGGAGTGTTATGCTCCCGGAAACCTGCGTGCTATAAACCATTCTCCATTTTACTGGTGATTGAGACATCCTCGTTAAAAAGTGTGGAGACAAACGGATTGATCCTTGGGGAAAAATGATATGGCCATGGTGCATTATGTGAGGGACTTCAGTCTGGTTTTAGGTGTGAAGGAAGCCAAAGGTGAAGTTAAAGTCTTCTTGAGAGCAGACGGGATAAAAGAAAAAGGAAGCTAAACGAAGCAAATTTTATTTGAATACATGCTATTTTTAAGACACTGTTTTGATGTATTAAGGACCACTTAAAAGAGCTTTTTAAAATAACATTTTACAACACGATCGAATCCATTAATAATTAACAAATAAATTATTGTTAATTCCTTAACCTTAACAAATATTTAATATTTTTCATTAATTCTTAGGGAATTAGGTATCAAAAACAATGAACACAATTTTAATGCAAGGCAATGTACAAATGAATGTAAATGTGTAAATTAATCACCAAATCATCTCCTTTTAATTTATATTTTAATAAAAAAAAAAATACACTATGTAGCAATTTTCACATTAGTACATATAGAAATTCCATTATTATTATTACTATTACCAACATTATTGGTAACCCTTTATTTAAAGCCTTTATGTGTAATGCATTATTAAGGATTATTAAGGGGTATAATGAAATATAATTAATAATAATGTGTGTTGTAACACATTATATCTTATCATAAATAATTAAAACCGAATTTAAAATGCGACTTGATAAGTGTTAAAATGTATTAACTGCGGTTACAATTAGTCATGAGATTGTACAATGCATTAAAATGTACATTAAAAGGAATATTTAATGCATTATAACTACTATTATAAAGCATTATACATACAGGCTTAAAGTAAAGTGTTATTATTATTTATATTTATATGCACAAAAATGGATAAGATATTGTGACTGAAATGGCCCATGCTATTTGTTATGCACCAAAATACTGACACAAAAAGTAGATTACATGCATGTGGATGTAAAAAGTTTGTTGATTCTGACAGCAAACACGCACCTGGCTGAACAGATGCTCCAGGAAGCCATGCAGCTTCTTCTGCTTGTCATTAGATATCCATACACTGGTTGGCATCTCGTCACCTGTGTGTGGAGAGGTTGAAGTGGTAATCATTAGAGGATATCATCATTCAACACAAAGCCCTTAACACATTTATTTCATTAGTGAGGTAGTGCCATAACAAGCAAGCAATTCTCTCCTTCTTTCTCTGTCTTTCCCGTCCTTCTCTTTCTCCATCTGTTCAGTAGTTAGCATCAAATGGCCATCAGTTTGGCAGACTTTGTTTTTTGGCGGGTTCTGTTTGACTAAGTGGAAAATGTGTGCTTGATGTGCAGTGCAATGAGATAAGAGTCAATCTGAAAGGCAAATCCAAGCACTTGCCAAATTTGATTACAGTCATGGAGGATTTATTAGGGAGGTGAACTAACAATGGTGTTGTGGTGTCAAGACATGTGCAGGATGATGTCTGGTTACATTACCTGAGTCCAGCTCGTCACTGTGAACGTAAGAGCTGCAGTGACTGCTGCAGATGCTGGTGAATGACGCGATGGAGTTCCTGTTGCTGTTACAATCACTGGAAGAAATCAGAAGAACGTGAAGAGTTATGAACAAATAATATAAATACTAATAGATGACAGGATCAAAAT
>JAUMHI010000070.1:8452293-8465918 GCA_032359435.1 Enteromius unitaeniatus | reverse complement strand
AAATCACAGCAAAACAAATAAATAGACAAATTAAATAGATAAATATATAAAATAAAAAAATATATAATATAAATATACATTTAACTACAGTTTTATTCAACTTTTGTCACGACTGTAGAAGCAGACTGACTGTCTGTTATTACACATACTTTCTAGTGTTATGAACTGTTTTTAGAACACAGTGTTATGTAAAATCTGGCAGACGTGATGTTTCAGAGAAGACACTACACCTAACTTTAAAAGTACTTAGTAGCTGCTGTAAGACGCAGTACCTATAAGAGTCCCTGTTGCTGATGGTGTCATGACCCGAGTCCTCCTGCTCATCTCCGGTCACATTAAAACACACTTTCTTCCCATTGCGTTCACTTTTCTCACTCTCACTCTCAGCTGAAATGTAGCTCTCAGTGGGCTTCCCTTCAGACCCTGTGGGATGTGTGATAGAAGAGAGCAAACTGTGGGAAATACAGAGAAAAAGAGAGAGACAAGGAGAACCAGAGAAAGATTAATCACACTTTAATCACGCTGCATTCTATGTGCAATAAAAGCGTTAGAATCTACACCTCCAGAAACACATGTTCATGACTCACATAAACAGAAGGAAAGACACATCACTCTACGACTCCTTCACAGTGAACCACAGGGAGGAGAACAAAACAAGGCTGTCTATACAAGGAGTTGTCTCAACTACATGTCACATGTAACTTACAGTGTACAATCTACAGTATATGGTAAGAATTGATGGAAAAATAAAATAATATAAAAGGTGTTTTCCCTCAACTACTGTATGTCACGTCATGTGTAGCTCACACTACATTTTTACAGTAAGTGTATGGTTTGAGGAATGGATAAAATAATATAAGTAAATATGGCACAATGTTATGTAAATATTTATGGCACCGTTATGAAATAATGTTCTTTTTATTAAATAAATATGCTGAAGACACTATGAGCTGAATATTACAACAAAGATGAATATTATAGTGGGAGACTTCTTTCATATAACATCCTCAAAGTCACAATGTATGAAACGATGTCTAAACTATTTTGTATCTAACAGCTACTGTTAAAAATGCAATGGTCTATTATTTAGTTTTTGTTTCATTTGTTGAGTTGATATATAACGTTTTAGTTTATTGTCTTATTCCTGTAGAATGTGGATTATTTCCATTGTGCTGTGGCTTGATTTAGTACGTCTGTGGCTCATTTCCCTTGTGTTATGGTTTCTTTCCATTATGTTGTGGGTTTCTCTGTTTGCGCTGTGGCTTATTTCCTTTGCATTTTTCTATAACACTTTCAACTTGCTTTTGTTATGCTGTGCATCCTTTCATCCGACTGTCACTTCCCAAACCCTAACATCTTTTAGGTCTAGCATGGTTTCAGGTTATACTTGAAACATTTTGAGAGCTGAACGTGTTAGGAAGACCAGAGCAAAACAAAATCACAACCTGTTTGTGCTTGGCTTCCGGACAACAACTCGAGGAAGTTCGAGGTCCTCAAAATACGAATAACAAGCATCTACAGCTGTGTCAACAGTTAAACTCCGTTAGTAGAACGGCGAAGAAAATGTAGACGCTTTTTCTCACACATGGGGACATTTAAGCTATATTTTAGGTCTGTTTTTGAAGCCCAGTCTCTCCACACATGAACATACTAACATGTCAAGACTTGTTTGGGTTTCAGACAAACCCCTCCGGGTTCCTTTAATGAGAGGGGACACATAAACATACTTTCGTGGAATACGTTCCCTTACAAGCGCAAACCATAGCTCTAATTCTCATCCTAACAATAAACAAAACCTCGATGGAATCACTTCCAACTCAAACCAATTCTGCAAGTGAGAACCTGAGAAAAGTTTCCAGTGACGCCTCGCTCGTGAAGGCCTCTCCAGCTGCCCTAAGTTCTCCAACTTTGCAGTTTTCTAACAATGTTCCCTCCTGTCAAAGCAGACAGGTCGCCACCATAGAGTACCATTCTGTCGCCACTGAAAAGAGCACCTAGCGCCGCTATTGGCTGGAGCTTAATAAGGAAGTTTGCACAGCATGGGGCCTCGAGGGGCACCGATCATCAAAGTGAGAAGAAGTGGAGGAGGGGAACAATGATGAGAACCTGCAGGGGAGATCTTGGTTCGGGTCCGTGGGTCTCTCTGCCTACGGTCCTTTATTCACACGAGCGCTTTTATGTGACATGTGAGGCTCTTTACATTCGGCTAATGTCGTGCAGCTGACTCAGCACTTTCAACTCTAATCAGAATGTGACTTCTGGTCAAGTCGCACAAAAGAGATTGCTATCTGAAACAGCTGAGGAGAACATCTGCATTTAACTAGCCGGACAGTATAGAAGCCAAAGCCAAGGAAAAGAATTTAATATGGGTTTTATGGTATATTATCGATGTGGATAAATGGATCCTTCTGAGAACAGTAAAGCTGTCCGGAGAAGAGTTGCTTATGTGAACACTGGCACCTTTCATTTTATGAACATACAAAGTTCATAAGACTGCAAAATATACAGTATAGTTTTACGTACAGTAGGAATATCAGGTATGGAATGACAAAAAGGTGCTAAAAATGACTTAATTTTCATATTTGGCTTAAGTGTCCCTTTAAGGCAGTTGTACAGTAACAATAAACATCAGGCAAGTCTTTCTGAACTACCCACTTCAGATCCCCTCACACTTTCCTTAGCCTTTTCTTCAACCTCAACAACTGTAGAGATCAATGCACTTTTTAATCCACAGCGGAGACAGAGGCTTCCGGAAGTGGCTCCGATGAGCTACTCGGCTGCTATTTGCCCTATTATTGCTGCACGATAGGGATGGCAACCGCCTCCAGGCAGCCATTACAGCACTCTCTCTTGCCCAGGGCTGTGAGGAAGGTCATTATCTCCCCACCAGACCAAGGACGGCCTTGCCAATAAGCACACTCACAGACCTTCAACCAGCAATCGGCACTGACAAGCATATGGCAGTAGCAGTGAAAGGTGCCGCCCCCACTGCAGATCAAGACTAGCTGTAATTGCCATCATGTCCACCGAGGATCAGAGCATGTGATGTCCATGTAATGATGAAAACTCAAAGGCTGATGGGATAATGGATGTTATTTTTTACTTAAACTATAGTTGGTATGACTAGAACTGCAAAAGAGAACAGAGGGAAAGAGAAAGCAAGAGAACATCTTGTTGTTTGTGCCACTTTGCAAATTACTCAGGGAGAGTGACATTTACAGTGTACTGCTTGAGTTCGTGTGGCATTTATTTATTTATTTAGTTTATTTCTGCAGATTTCCATTTTGAGATAGGGGCCTCAGAGTGTCCCATTTCCTTCAAGGTGTTAATGTGCTTCCAGGAAATGAAACCATCAACAGCTCGGCTCAGACAGGAAGAACACACCCTCTTTTTTACTAAAGTGTCACACACGTACACGCACACATTTAGTTGCTGGAGGAAAAAAAAAAGGTAATTAGAGACATAATGCATATTCCAGATGTTCCAGTAGTTGGAACGTACAAAGATTTTACGGTTGCTGGGACAGTAACATCCCATAAAGACTCTAGCAGTTATAAGAACTGTACGTGATTTCTGCTGAATCCAAACTGAACAACTGAGTAAATGTCTTAAATCTTTTAAAGTCAAGGGAGATTCTGTATAAATTCTGTAAATAAATTAACCTTCAAGTGTTCAATAATTAGCTAATGTCAAGACTTTACAAAGTTCAACCAATTATTTATTTATTTATTCTTGTATATTAAGATTTTTTTAAGTCAGGAAAAATATGAATCAGAAAATATTTATTATTTTTTTACTACATTCTGGTTGATAATTCAGTTATAAAGCACTTGATAAAATAATATTTTATAATATTAATGGTGATCTTATTTTTATTTATTCATTCATTCATTTATAACTTCTAAAAATTGTTAATATATAAATAGCACATTTGCACATTCATAATTCTGTATATTTTTGCACATAACTTCTTAAAACCTTTGATCTGTAAAATAGCACTTTTTTGCACATTCTTAATTCTATTTTCTCTATATTCTAATTACCATATAGTTATGATTTCATTCATTTATTTTCTGTTCCCTTTATCATTAGTGGGTTTGTTATTATTTTTATTATGTTTATTTTATTATTTATTCATTTATATTTATTTAATATTTCTATTTTATTACCTAAAATGATATGTATGCCTGAACTATGTACTTTCTGCACCAGAAGCTCCTGTCATCAAAACAAATTCCTTATGTATGTAACAAACTTTCTTTTTCTGATTCTAAATTCTATTGTGATTCTATTTCCCTTCTAACCTCTTGATTGAGGTATGTTTACATATTCACTGTATCACTAATATTAGCCATGTTTGTTTTGCACTGAACACCTAAATAATAATTCAGTTTTTATGATTTCTTCCAAACCTCTCTGTGACTGTGATGATAACCAGGTAGACCAGTTCATTCAGAGGGTAGGCCACCAACAAAAGAATAAAGAGAATAATACATAAACCACAATGTCCTCCGATGAAAGATAATACATTTCCAATAATCAGGGTCTCTTTGTAATGAGTTAAAGAGTTCTCTGAAAGCATAGGGCAGTGAAACAGTTATAATATAATAAAAAAGAAATAATAAAAAGTTATGATTCACTTCAAAACTTGACTTTTCGTAAATGTAAGTATTGAATTTTAAGACAGATGCTGCATTAGGCTAAAAAAGGCGAGCTAAATGTCATACTCGTGAATCTGTGCGGCGTAGCACTCCATCTCTTTGACGACGGTGGTGAGTTTGGTCAGAAGTTTGTGGTAGGCGTCCAGGATGAGCAGGTCGTCCTCTCGGAGCAGGAAGCGCAGACCATGACCTTCTGCCCTGCTCAGACTGTGTCCTGATGGAGCGGCCATGCTGGTGATGCTATGCTGGACGTAAACCATGGGGTTCAGCTTGCCTGAAATCACAAAGCAGTAGATTAAATACTATTAAAACCGTACATTGTTTTAATATGTCTCTTTACACTGGCCATTGCATCCTATAATAAACAGTCTCTGCTTGTACATTAAATGTAGGACTCTATCTTCACTCACCCTGCTCTGTATTGCGGCCTCCTTTCTCTAGAGTGTTTTTCCTGTTGTCCAGCTGGACTCCGAAGGCACTTCCAAGGGAAGTAGTGGTCTTGGGATAAGACACCTCAATTACATTGATGTGACAGTTGGTGGGGCAGAAGTCACTGCTGTGTAGAGGGGAAACCTTGGTCTTTGCCTGCTTGAATGTGGGCCAGGCCCTGTTCTTCAAAACCCGTGAAAACTGAAAGCAGAGAAGCATTAGTGTAAGATACAGTAAATATTTGTGTGAATATGAACAGGAGCTTATTGGTTTTTCCTATGTAAATCATCTAAAACTGCACTACTGTAGCCAAAACAACAATATCGTGTTGCTTCAACCTACCTGGCTTCGGTTAGAGTTAGTCGTAGGCTCTTTGGATAGAGTCTGGTATGCTAACATGCTACGCCCATGCTAAGTTCAGTACTTTCCCATCAAGCTCTGGTGCAGTTTATTTTTTGTGAACACTATAATATGTTTTGACCATACAAAAGCTCAGTACAGTATACACTAAACACACTATAAAAACACCAGTCCATCAACATCTCCAATCACCTGATTGACACGTTTAACAGTAAACCGGTTTATGGTCATTTAAGGTCTTAGCTGGCAGCTTAGGCTAGTTTTCATTGTTCAGGCCGGTGTATTTTCATAGTTTCAAAGTGGTGGTTCTCAACTATCAGCAATGTAAACAATCTAATTTCGCTGTATCTGTGCCCTGTATGAGTTTCTAAGCACTGTCTAAGAGGTGCACGCATGTGAAGATGCAGGAGTATTCTTTTTGCTGCTTTATAGGCCTTGAACAAAATAAACATGCTTGTATGTGTCGAAATGCCTATGGCTAGCATCCTCATAAACACAGTAACTGAGGTCTAAAGTGAACACAGGAAACACAGGTGTAAGAGTATTTTAGATCCGAATTCCGGAAGAGACGTTGAGACATTTTTTTAAAGCTGAATACAATGAAGATTAAAAGAATTTCAAATCACACAAGCCAATATGTTATTCAAAATAGAACATAGATAACATGTTTAAACTGAGATATTTGATCTTTTTATGCACAAAATGAGCCCACTTGATTCCTGCTACAGGTCTCAAAAAAGTTTGCTCAGGGCCAACAATTGTTTTACATTTACATTTACATTTATTCATTTAGCAGACGCTTTTATCCAAAGCGACTTACAGGTGAGCAGTTGGGGGAACGGTGCCTTGCTCAAGGGAATCACCTCAGTCGTGGCATGGAAGGTGTTACCGGACCTGGGACTCAAACCCGGGGCACCTTTGGGTTTCTTTGGCCCTTTGGGTTCCCAGTCCCTATCCATTAGGCCACGACTGCCCCTGTTTTCATGCTTTCATGCTAGAAGAGCAGGTTAGGAGTGTCATTTTTCAACATCAATCATATAAATGTCATTTATTTTAAAAGAAAGACTGTTCTTGAATAGATCCATATTGCACTTGAAATTATATCTGATTTAAACTGTTTGCATTCAAAGTCATGGCTTTAGGCACAGCAGGCTGACAAGACCTCAATGCTCCCCTTGAACAGGGATTTCAACCTCGCCTTTTTCCAACAATGACATAACGATTCTGTGGTTGTGGTCATGAATGGCTGGGGTCACGGACTACACTAGACGTGTTACAGCTGCCCTGGACACGTAGCCTCCCCTCAGACCGGACTTCCCACATTCCTGGCTATCTTTGACAAACGAGGAGCTTCAGCGTCCGGGGTCCGGACCCTGCCAGACCTCTCACGGGGCCCTACTGAGAACGCAGCAGAAGGGAAATTGTGCAACGAGACGGGATGTTCAGAGCTATTTATAGCCGGTGAAGCAACAGCTAATTAATCCAGTGCTGAGTGAGATGTTGAATCAGATCACAGGGAAAAACAAGGGAAACTGTCAGATGCTTGTGGACGCATTTTCCTTTTCTTGCTCCAAATAAGAGCAGCTGATGGAAATTAAAAATGACATTTTGCACAAGCCTGTGTCCCGTGGTACTGGTGGACTCGCATATTTCATCAATCAAGGCCAGCTGGTGTTAAAAAGGACAGGGTGGGACGATTTCCTGTTCGGTAACCTAAATAGAAGTGCTACAAGTCAAGCGAAGTTTTCTTAGCTGCAGCCATCTAAAGGCCACCAACCAGAAAAATGCAATAAGACATTAAAAATATTTTTTAGAGCACAGAAAAAGATCTGCCCTGCTAAAAACACCAGCATGGCATTTCGTTTTAGGTGGGTGTGCAGGTGTCTCAAATTGTGTTTTGTAACTAGCATTTCTGACAAGATTTAGTCAAAAAAAAAGGAAAAAAAAGCTAAAATTGTATTTTAATTTATGTTTATGTTATGGTGATTTTGTTTGGAATAATAGGCATTTGACTAGACCAGCTAGACCAGCACCAACCAGTCCAGACCCGTTTTTCATTGTGTAAGAAGAAGTGTTAGCTGACCTTCCTGTAATTGGTGATTCTTCGATTGATATGCTCCAGTCTCTCGCCACACATTGCACTGAATCTGGTCTGCAGGTCCTCAGGGATGAGATCTGTGCTGGAGCTCAGTCGACTGCAAGTCTGCACCAACTGCTCATCGTTCTTGGCCAAGGCTTCTAAAATCTAACAAATCACACAAGGAAAAACAAAGAGCATGAGTTCTGGCAGAAAAAAAGGGTTTTGGTCATATACCATACACCGTCGTAGGTCAAGTGAGCTAGAAACACTGCATGCATTTCCTAAAACAGATACACAAAACTTTGTTGTTCCCTTGTGGATATTATCCAACCCTTAATTCCCTAAAGGGTTAGTTTACTCAAAAATGAAAATCAGCCCAAGCTTTACTAACCCCCAAGGCATCCTAGATGTATATGACTTTCTTCTTTCAGACGAACAGAATTGGGGTTATATTAAAATTTGCTCTTCCATGCGTTAGAATGGCAGTAGGTGGGTGTTTTATATTTTTTTAAACGCCCCAAAAGTAGTCAAATAGCGCATCCATCCATAATAAAACATGGCTCACACAGCTCCGGGGGGTAAATAAACACCCCCTTCAGCAAAATCGCTGCATTTTTTTAAACGTTTACAATGTCATAAACACTTTTCTCTCCCTTCCGCTTACTAGTGATTAGTGACAAACTAGTAATTAGAAACAAAACACCAGTCATGAATTAGGAGCATAAAACAAGGATTTGTAAAGAACAATGTCAGAGGATTTCGATATAAGCCAGGAGGAGACCTTGCTTTCTTTGCTCCTGTAAACAAGTATGCGAGACTAATATATCTCACAGGCCCGTGTACAATGCATATGTCATCATCGATGCATCATCTGCCGAAAATACTTGCACATATGACAGTTAGTGGAAGTGATGGAAAAACCTTTGTAGCGTTTTATGCTGCAGTAGACCTTTATTCACCCCCCAGAGCCATGTGAGGTATGTTCTATTATGGATGGATGAATATTATGGATTTAATTTATATATAGGTACAGTAGTTGACATATCAATGTGTACCTTGTTACTGAAAAAAGGAAAGAAAAAACTCTAACATTGAAGATAAACCACTCTAATGCTGTTTGTAACAAATAAGGAAGGAATAGGAATACAAAAAATGAGTTCTTATGTTATTAGTGTTTTCGTTTGATCTTATATATAAGATAAAACCAAGAATAGTAGAGCGATAAAAAATACATTTAACACAGACAGTGGTAAAATTATTTTCTCATAAGAGCCTCTGCCTGTGATACTGTGGATGAGAGGAGAAGCTCTAAGAGCACACTGTGACCATAACAATTGGATGTAATCTGCCTAACAGCACTGAAATATGAAAATTTCTCTGAAGAAAGTTTTCTCAGAGGAAGTGCAGACCTACGCAAGCAGATTTTTGTAATATAGCAAAAATTGCTGGCAGTTAAGGGAATTTCAAACAAAAGAAAGTCTTAATATGTATAACATGTCAATACATCAGAGTCCCATTAGCTAGCGTTTCTGACACGTCACTCTCAAGCTGTGATGCCCCCACTGCTTGGCAACAACTGCTGACTGCCGTTGGTTCATTAATGTCGATTGTAAATTGCAGAAATCCACTTTTAAAAAACGAAATATGGCGTTCATTTGTAAACAAGCGTGATAAACAGCTATTCGGAGCAGCTCAGATCACACACCACAGGATGCAATACAGTGCTAAACATATTTAAGCTAACGTTAATAATCAACAACAGATAACACACTTCACATAACCGCATCTGTTTCTCTCACGCTCCCTTGTTGATGCAACATTTAAAAAAGCACTTGCAAAACTCGTAAAGCAAAATAGAAAAACAACATGTGATATGCAGGATGACACTCGATTGCCAAACAGATAAAACAAATTAAGATTGTAGATACGATTGTAAATTGTAATTATATTCTACTATATTACTGTTTTTACTATATTTCGGACTGTGTTTTTAACTAAGCATAGGAGACTTCTTATAAAAACATGAAAAATACCAAATTTTATTGTTACATTTAACAACATCTTAAAATATTAAAAACCGTTTTAGAAACAGCTATTTGTTGAGATGTAATAATGCACATCATATCACTGTCTTTCAGTAAATGTGTGAATATAAATTTCTAGCTGTAATGGAGTTACAATAGCTTTTTAGGATGTTGTTTGACAAAAAAAAACATTAGAAATATTCTGTTAAATAAAAAAGAAAAAATAATTTAGCTCCAAAAGCAGGGTGCTTTCTATCCCAAATACCATATTTTTACAAACTGTTATCTTAAAACTGTAAATGGTTGGGACAAAATATACGCATTAATTCTCATTTGCTACACTTAAATGTACAACATAAAAAAAAAAGAAAATATTAGATCAAGTAAGCACAGAATCACAGAACTTTGCGCTGCTGCCTGCGATCGCATCAATTTGCATGTGTATCTTGAAAAGCGGATGTTCTGAAAAGTGTCTAGTGGTTTAGAGGAAAAAAATATCAAAGCTGCCTTTTATTTTAAAAATAAACTTTATTTTTGCAGGGGTCAAGTGAAAATATATTTGTATAATATATTTGTAGCCTGGCTTCTGCGACTATAAAGCTCATAGGAGCTTAGTCTGGCAAAGCTACCTTACTACCTACCTTCTGGGAGGCGGGCTTAACCTGCGTCCATCAGATGCCTCTGTATACTTCTGGACGAATCTACAACCAATCAGACCACTCATTCCAATGACATATGCGTAGCGGCGGAACCTGAAGCGACAGGGGGGATGGGGGGAGCTCGTTTCTCATTGGTTCTCACTTTTTTGGGAACGGAAATGCTTTAAAACGGGAGCTTTGCCAGACTAACTTTGCTCGCGAAGTGAATGTAGCGTCAGGCTAGTATATTTGTATAATGTATTTCCAGAGTTAGCAAAATTCACGCAAAAACTTCTGCAACAGCAATAGTTCCACCTTAATCATTTATGTCTCTTTCCTTCCATAGTCTGCACACAGCAACAAGCTCTGTGATTTAAAGTGTTTATCCTTTTATTCCGCAGCAGGGGGTCGTAAAGACCACTTTCATTTGTCACACACACTTGGTTTAATATACTCTGCTGTCAGCTTCTATCAGTGGTTGTGTGGTACGCCTGAACTGTGAAGAGGCCCTTACAAATGTACAAGACAATCCCTGTCGCCTCCTCTGCTTCCGTATGAATTAATTTACTGGCGCTTTACAGCAGACATGATGGCTGGTTTGTGTCTGTGAGATGACTCATGTGACTCTACCTTGGCCGTAAGGCTGAAAAAGCCTTTTGGTTCCACCATTTTCTCCAAGACGTGACACTTCATGCCAGCCGTGCTGTCGTACTCGTACATGACACCGTACTCCAGATACACATTATCCACCGTCAGGCTCACATGATCTTTTTTTCCATCTATAATGGCGATTGTGTTGAACTTGTCCATGACTTCTGTTGAACACACATACACAAGTTTGTGTCAGTGTTACTAGTCTGAGCAGAGACAAAAGTATAAGTCCAAAGCCAATATTTTGATGGCTAAAGCTGCAAATCCAAATCATTGTACAAACATGATATAAAAATTATATCCATTTATATATTTTTAGGCCAGTTAAGGTGAAGAAGAGAGTTAATTTTGTCAATTATTTTGAAATAGATGAAAACGAAGCAATGGAAAATAACTATAATGTCAACTATAAGTGACTATAAAAAAAGTCAAAAAATGTGATAATGTTATCATAATTGTTTTTTTTTATATATAATATTTTCAGTTACAGTTTCACCATCACATTTTCATCATTTTATTGTCAATGTGTACAATTAAATTGTTAAAATCAAAGTAAATCAAAGATATATACAATCTCAAAGTGAGACACGTAAATGAAGAAATGTAATTTAAATTTAAATTTAAAAATAAAAAATTAAAATTAAAATTAATTAAATATTTAATTCTTAATTTACTTTACTTAACGTAATTCAATTTTATTTTATATACGTATTTGTGTTTTTGCACTTGTACGTGTAACAGCACCTTCAACTTTACACTCAAACACATCTCCATTCTCTCTTGCGGCGGGCTTCTGATTGGTTCTCTGGTGGTCTTCCTGTGCACTCTCACTGTTGTTGTACACCCATTTAATGGAGTCTTGCTGCAACAAGAAACAACAAAAGCTATTCAGACAGACTTGCTTTCAAAACATGGTTTGTGAGTTGATAACACACTCTCATCGGACACTAAAATCCTAGTTATAACCTTATTTTCTTTCTACTAGATAGCAATGATGTTAAATGTAGAGCAAACGTATAACTTTCATTTAAAAGGATAGTTTACCCACAAAGGAAAATTCTGTCATTAATTACTTACCCTCATGTCGTTCCAAACCCATAAGACACAGAAGCATGAACCACCGATGTCACATGGACATTTTTAAAGATGTGCTTACTACACTTCTGGGCTTTAACAAGTTAGTTGAGTTGCGGTCTATGCAAGGTCAGACGAACGAAGGTCTTGAGTTTGGAACTACATGAGGGTAATTAATAACAGAATTTTAATATTTGGGTGAACTATCCCTTTAAATCTGAACTTGGTTTCCCATTAAGGCCAAAATAGTTCAAGAAAAATTAAAGAATAAACTGTTGTGGTCACACTTATTATGATTGTGTGCAAAATGCAGTCATTTGAATTGGAATCTGTACAATTGGAAATTGTTTTCTCAAAAAGTTTTCTCAAACAGATTTTGCACCAAGTTCTCGTTACTTGACGACACAGTGACTTTTGAATGAACTGTGCTACATACAGCGCTAGACTATTGACAACAAACGTTTTTGTTGTCACCTTTGTTAGGTATTTCAAACTTCCTTTTACTCCTAAGTTTTGAACAATAAAGAACTTTGCTATGAGTATCTCAGGGCCTTTTTTCTGTCAATATCTCCCCTACATTTCCCTCTTTTGGATGGTGGGCTACAAATCCCTGCTTAGTGGGAGGGTGGGCACCCCTCGTTCTTTTTCCATGTCTGATGGAAACCAGAGTCCAGCCAACATGCCAACCACATCGTCCTACTTCAGTCTGTGCCAAGCCTGTCCCTTATTACCCTCCAACACAGAAAGTGTGTACAGAATACATGAATACATAACGACTATTATTGCTGGCTAATGACCCGGACAGGATCACAAAGAGTTTTTTTATGTGCTTTGTAGTGTTTTATATATACAGATTTACTACTTAGAAAAGTCAGAAATAGTGCATTACCATGGAGGGGCTGAGAGATGCTCGCAGTCTTACCTGTGTGGGACGCCGGTACTTCCTGCAGGCTGTGACGTGGGCGATGACACTGGCATGGCTTTCTTTACTCACATTGATGCCATTCACTTTAATGATGCATTGACCCGGATGCAGGCCTGCGACTGCCGCAACAGTGCCTTTTGGGAAACAGGAAGATACAGTAGATAAGATATATTTGGGCAAATTCTAAGAAAGCATTGCATATAATAGAAGAATGAAAAATGATGGACAATGCAAATAAAATTAAGTACCCAAAAGCATTCAGTATTTGAAAAGGTTAGATAAAAGAAATTGCTGTACAGTTTTGGAACCAAAATACAATTTTATTCAATATTTTTTATGTTGTATTTATTGTTATCTCTTATGAATATTAACCATGGTTACATAGTAAACGTGTTGTAACCGTGGTATTTTGACTCAAACCAACCTCCCAGCTTAAAAACATACCTAACCAGCATTTGCTGTTTTTTCAACAGGGATTTGTGTGGAGTTAAGAGCTGTTTCCATGTCACAGTGTCTCACTTTTTTAAGACTGTATGCTGTCTAGGATACTGGTATCTGCCTATGTAGCTGGTAGACAGTGAGGCAGTTCACTATTGAAACAGTGTTTTTGTGCATACACAATGAAGAAGGGAGAAACATTAATCAACACAAATCTCATAAACACATAGGTATTTTTACAAGCAGACCCATAAATAGCTACTTAGATATAGAAGCAGAGCACACAAAATGGCGCAGTTACTTTCTCTGTAGTAACAATTCATATATATTTTATGTCTTAATGGC
>JAUMHI010000070.1:8433632-8448790 GCA_032359435.1 Enteromius unitaeniatus | reverse complement strand
CGTGATACATATCGTATCGTGAACCCAGTATCGAGATACGTACCGTATCGTGACCTGGGCATATCGTTACACCCCTACTAAGGATAAGAAAAGAGAAACAACAAAAGACAGAAAAGCACGGATTTAAAGGCACAGAAATGAACGGGTAATAAAAACGATCCTGACTTAGTGTTTGAGATCTATTCACCATGTGCAGTAGCCTGAGATCTGTTCACCCGGATGCTGTCCATCTCTAACTCCATTATACCGCACTGCTCTGTTATTTATGATGTTCATGAAATGTCATGTACTCGGGTCACTACAGTCACTCTCATTCTCAGCGTGTCCCTCGTGCTCACGTCTATACTACAGGTCGTGACCTCTAGTGTAATCTCTCCTGGAGTCCATCACAGCCATTATCTGCACAGAGAGACGGCTCCCGCTGACCTACCTTCCAAGGAAGCACTTGGGGAAGGTGGTGAGTTTGCGCTTGCGGTCTTTAATGAGGTGGCCCTGTTTACTCATGAGGTTGTAAAGCTTCTCGCCTTTCTCAGATATCATCACCCAGGTGTCCTGCTCCATGCCCAATCGCAATGCTGGAAAAGCAAATAAGAGAGAGATCGCACTGTCTGAACCCAGAATTACACTGATCGTATGTGCTGTATATTTAGCACAGTCTATGTAGGTGTATGTACAGTGTATGTATTTATTTTATTTTATATATATATATATAATATATATTAATACAAATTGAGGTTATATTTATTGTATATACATTTACAATATACAAATATTTGTAATTATCATATATATTAATATAAAATATATTTATATATATTACATATATTTATTGGGGCTGTCGAATGATTATTCGTGATTGTTTTTCGCTACATAATGTACTGGGTGTATTTATTATGCATGTATATATTTAAGAAAAAAATTATATTTTCAAAATATATTAAAAAAACACAATATTTCTAAAATATATCCTGTAAGTGTGTATTTACACATACATACTATATATACAAAGTACATACACATATATTACATAAAAACTTTAATTTGGGATGCAATTAATCATTTGACAGCACTACTATTTATACATACAGTATAATACATACACATAATGTTTAATAAATAAATGTAATATAGGTATCTGTATCAGTATTGGCGATATTGATCTCAATCAATACCGTTTGATATGGTTTGATATTGTTCGACATCGTTTGATATTGATCTCAAACAAAAAATGTATTATAAGTTGAATGCTGAAATTAATGTAGACTCAAAAAAAAAATGAGTCTACATTCATTTCAGCATTCAACTTATAATAAATTGATTGTTACTAATTATAAGTTGCTTATATATTTAATTTATTAGCTCTTTATATAATATAACTACAATAAAATATATATTATTTAGTGCTGTCAAAAAATTAATCACGATTAATCGCATTCAAATTAAAAGTTTTTATTTAAATTATTTATGTTTTTGCACTGTGTATATTTATTATGTGTAGTGTATATTTTGAGAATATTTACATTTATATATTCATATTCTTAAATGTTATATTATACATGAAGATATTTAATATATAGCATATTTATTTTAAATATATAAATGCATGTGTTTGTATTTATATCTGTACATAAATAAATATACACATTATAGACACATACAGTATATTAAGCAAAAAAATATATTATTATGTATGTAAAACAAAAAATACATAATAATAATTAACAACAAAAACTTCACAATTGGCAAAACCATTACTATTAAATCTCAAATTAAAACATTTGTTCCCTCGCAGTACACTTAATGGAGCATATTTTCATTTGAATTTTTTTTCAGCAGGTATTATTATTATATCGCTACTCACTTTTTCGTCTTTCTCTCTCTTTTAAAATGGCCTCCAGCCACTCCTGCTTCTCCTCCGGTGTCTTCGCCATGCAGACGAACCACTTGTTCTTCGCTGTGTTATGGATCTTCCAGCCGTTGTTCACGATGTTCCCGCTGCTGTGGTAATCCGCTGAGGAAAAACACCGACAAGTAATCAATGTCTGCCTGTCAGAGACGCCTTTTATAGCCCTCCCAGGCCACTTCCTTGGATTTTCCAAAACATATTTTCTTTTGTCTGTGTGGCCCGTTTGTCTACATGTGGCACGACCAGCAATGTTCTCCGTTTCGCATTCTTGCCTTCCCTCCACATTTGTATGCCAGGCTATCTATCAAAGCGGCCCAGATGACAAAATGGATGTTCTTGGCCATAAACAAAGCAGTGTGAACAGCCCAAGAGAACAGTAAAGTTTAGAGCAAATGAAACATTCCCACATGAAACAGGCAACAAACAAACCAGCCCATGAATGAAATAGATCACAGGCAGACGACGAATCGATTGCTCTAATTACAAGGCCGTGTAGAATCGACATGCTATTTGAACAGTCCTGAAGAACAGGCAGGAATTAAAACCCATCTTGAAGCACTGATTGCATCAATGTCTCAGTGGAACAAAACCCTTTAGAACTTTTTTGCAACTTTCAAACAATACCGCGTGTGGTGGTTTCTTAATCGTTTTCATGCATTGTTTTGGGATAAGTACGTTGCTTTGCAAGCAGATTGAGCCATGATCATGAATTCTGTGCTGATGAATAAATAAAGCAATTAATAAAACAGTATTATTTTATTATAAAGTAATTTCATAAAAAAATTATTATTTTGTGGCATTAATAATAATACAGTAGTAGTATTAATTTAGTACTGTACTTATTATTTGTTATTATTTAATTTAATGAACTGTATGTGTGTGTGAGTGTGTGCCCCAAATATTTGCTATTGTATAAGTAACAATGCATAAATTCACAAAAAAATTATATTATTAAAATTAATAATGTATTATTGTTGTATTATGTTATATACATATATTTTAGTGTTGTCAAATTATTAATTGCTAAGTTTTTGTTGATGTAATGTCTGTGTGTGTGCTGTGTATATTTATTATGTGCATATATAAATACATACACATACAGGATATATAAAAATATAAAAAATATTTACATGTATTTACATATATAAGTTACACAAATATAAATATGTAAAATGTATATATATATATATATATATATATATATACACATACATAAATATTCTTAAATATATTACATGTATTAATTAAACAAAAATATTTTGTATGTGTTTAATCATTTAATATAATTAAAATGGGATTTGACAGCATTAAAAGATACATATATATGTGTGTGTGTGTGTGTGTGTGAACAGAACATTTATAATTAATTAATACATTTAAATTATTATTATTATTATTATTATTATTATTATAAAATAGTTACTTAGAATTTTTTTTATATTATTGCACAAATGACCTAATGTCGTTACACAGGCAGCTCATGAGTTCTGAATCACTCAGGTAACACATCTGTTTCAAAAAGACAGACTACATTTGCTTAAACTCCCTTATAAGGATAGTGATGATTAAGCAATAATCATGACAGCCCTACAAGGAAAATCTGCCAGAGTATAACTCTGAAAACCATATGTGAACAAACACCTCGGCAAAAAAAAACAAATAAGGTGAGATGTGTTCATCAGTTCATTTTCTCATGCATTAGAAATGGGCCGTTCGTTCGCATCATAATCAGTCAATCTGGGTGCCTGTGTTTCCTTCCCCCGTGAACGGCCTGTGTGTTGCAATGATTACGCCTCTCAATTCAGCACAGGAATTGGATAAATTACAGACATCCATCTGTACAAGCGCTGGTGGGATAACGCCGCCACAGGCAGCATCTTTTAAATCAACCGAATCATTTTCCAAATAGCTCTTAACTTTCATTCGAAGACCCATCAGTTTGAAAACCGCTTCATTAGCTCTTGCACGTTTTTAATTCATTATAAACCTACAAGCTTTTACCTGAACACTCTATTTTAGACAAACTCTACATCTATGAATTAGAGTGCACTTTTACAGCCGCGCACGGGAAGTCTCCATCAACGGCTTTCATTACACACAAATAATAGCGTATGTCTGGATTTTACATGGAGACATTGGGGAGAATGGGAAAACACCCACAAGCAAATGCGGCGGTGTTGGCTTTGTTTAGATTCCATGGACTGAAACCCATCCATCTCCAGAGAAGCCAGATATTAGGTCCGCCAGGGAGCAAATGATTGCTTCTACAAATATAACTGATAATCAGAGCCTCTCCATCGCCAAAACACACTCCACTCAAGAGTTCATCCAGTCAACGGGCTCCCAGCACTTGTCATCCTGCCCAGAAAATGGCATTTTTCTAACCTTTAGCTGTTAAAGTAGTTAAACGCTTACCCCACATGCTTTGAAACTATAAAGTGCTACAGAGCATTAGAGTTTATTATAGTTTCCCCCTGAGGATGCAAAGATTATTTGTTTATTTTTTAAACTAATGGATGGAGATCCATTAAAGCCAATTATGTTTGCCGTCACATGACTTATATGAACTACTTTTTTTGTATTTGGAACTTTAAGAGCTTAATAATTGTTGTAACCAATTACTTTCATTATAAGGAAAAGACATGTGGATAAAATCTTTCTTTGTAAATATAAAAATAGTCAGAGTTAACTAAAACAAAGAAAAAAGTTTATTTATCTTAAAAATAAATAAATAAATGAAATAAATAAAATATAAAAACTGAATGATCATTTTTTTTAACTGTTTTCTTTTCTTTTTCATATATATTGGTCAAAGACAAGGGTTTAACACAAAAATAATATGTGTAATAATGCTATTTATTAATTAAACTAATAATAATTATTACAATAATGTGTAATAATTTTTTTTTTTTTGCTTTCCCCAAAAAAAGTTTTCTGTTTAAATTAATTACAATTTTGTTTTCTGAGGCAAAAATAAATATCACATTTTCCCCCGTGATTTACTGAATTTACCCACTAAAATGTCATTCAGTGTAACAATCTTGTCAGGCATGTTTACAACAAAAATCCATTTATGATGATTAAAATATTTACTTAGAATTAATTTAACCCCAAATACTAATTTGTTGTAGATTAAAAAAATTATTTGCCTTTTTTTACTAATTTAAAACACAATACAATTGTATGCTTCCTTATTCTTTTATATATTTTTTATATGTACAAGTCAGAATAAGCATGTTGTTTGAACTTTTACATAAATATTGTGTTAGAACGAATTACAATTTAGAGTTTCAGGGACATACATGCGATCTTGAGGACAGGAGTGGGATCCGTAGTCTGTGCCTCCGTGATCCCAGACATGATATCCCATCTGATGGGTGTTACAATGAGTGTGGAGGGTAGGATGGGTTCGAGTTGAAGGTTCAGAAGAGGACTGTCATGCAGACGAGAGAGAGCGTTGGCTTTTCCATTTTTTGACCCTGGGCGATATGAGATTTTAAAGTCGAATCTCGTAAAGAACAGAGCCCACCTTGCCTGCTGTGAATTGAGTCTTCTCGCTGACCGGATGTATTCTAGATTCCTGTGGTCAGTTAGAACAAGGAAAGGTTTCTTAGAACCCTCCAGCCAATGTCACCACTCCTCAAGAGCTGCCTTCATGGCGAGGAGTTTCTGGTCCCCAACATCATAGTTCTGTTTGGCTGAGTTGAGTTTGTGGGAATAGAAAGCATACGGATATCCTATCCCACTGTTGGAGGTGTCCACTATGAATTCTTGATCGGCGTCAGGGTGACATAGGATGGGAGCAGAAGTAAATCAGGCTTTCAATGTTTGAAACATTGGAAGGCTAGGTCTTCCAATGCAGAATGGTGGTGCCCTTGCGAACCATAGATGTTGGGGGCTAAAATTCCGTATGAACCTCTTGTAAAAGTTGGCAAAGCAGAGGAAGCATTGTAGAGCTTTAAGGGTACGTGGATTCTGCCAGTTCACTCCTGAAGCTACTTTTGTGCAGTCCATGGTGACCCCTTTGGTGCTTATGATGTAGCCTAAGGAGAAGGAGATCTTAGTCTTGTGAAACTCACATTTGGGGAATTTAACATATAGTTGTTAGAATGGCTCAAACCTGTCTGACATGGGATCTGAAGTCTTCGTAATAGATAATAATATCATCAATGTACACGACCACATGACGGTTCAGCATGTCTCTGAATATCTTGTTAATCAACGCTTGAAATACAGAGGTGCTATTAGATAGTCCAAAGGGCATGACCCAGTATTTATAATGGCCTGTGGTGGTTGAGAATGTGGTCTTCCATTCATCTCCTTCCTTTGTCCTGATCAAGTTATACCCATTCCCAAGTCCAGCTTGGTAAAATACTTGGCAGTTGTCGGGGTGGTCAGGTGGGGCAGTTCGCATGGAGGTGTCCAGGCTCACCACAGTACAGGCACAGGTGCTTGCGAACTCTCTTCTTCCTCTCCTCCTGAGTCAAGTGAGTGGCGCCAATTTGCATGGGCTCCGCTTTCGGGGTGAAGTGCACAGGTAGTGGGGTGCGGATGGAACGGAGGCCACACCGAGACTGAATCAAATTCCTATAGATCCTAGATCCCTATAGCCAGATTTTCCAGAAGTTCCTCACACAACCCTTTGCGATACATAACTTTTAAGAGGAGCTGAATCCCATCCTGTCTATGCTGCAAGAGTCCTGAAAGTCATGGTGTAATCTGCAGTGGTAAGGGTGCCCTGTTTTAGAATCATTAACTCCTCTCCCAGTTCCTTGCCTCCAGCAGAATGGTCAAACACCTCCTTAAACTGGCAGACGAAGTGTTGGTAGGAGGGGAAAGACATACGCTGGCCCTCCCACAGCACAGTGACCCAATCCAAGGCCCTCCCAGTGAGAAGGAAACACACCAGTGAAACCTTACTATCATCAGTCAGAAAACACTGGGGCTGTTGGATAATGTAAATCTCGCACTGAAGTAAGAAGCCTTTACACTTACCTGATGTGCCATCATACTTGTCGGGGAATGAAAGGCATGGTTGGATGGGCTAACTTGGTGTTGGTGTGGGTGCTGCAACAGCTGTGGGAGCCGGAGGTTGATTGGCGGAGACAGAAAAAGTCAAGGGTTGCATATATTGTACAAGTTGTTGGTGGGTGGTGAGAACCGACGCCTGTTGGGAGACTTCATTAGCCAGGTGATAAACGGCCGCTGGATCCTGTGGCGGCGAAGTCTTCTATAATGATTCGTCAGAGACTTTCGGATCCATGTGCAGTCATTTAATATCAAAGTCAGCAAGCAAGGTCACAATCCATGGCAAACAACAATGTCAGAGGGCAAGACAAATCCGTAATCAAAGAACAGGCAGAATGGTCGGGGCAGGCAGATAATAATCGTAAACGAAGAAACAGTCCAAAGTAATACACTGAGAGGCAAGACAAGAAAATACGCTTAGAAATGATACCTTGGGCAATCAAGACTTTGCATTGTACTGGAGGAAATCGGTCCTAAAATACACAAAGATAATGAGCTACACCTGTAGTGGTGATCAGCCAAGGTACATGAGTCAAAAGTGTCCAGGTGGAAACATTAGTACTCTGGCAAAGGAAGGAGCCACAGAGGTGAAATATCATGACAAATTCGTGACAAATACAGAAAACAGAAAAATAAAACCTAATTCAAAATAAGGTAACAATTTATTTTGAGGTTTCCTTGTTAAACAAATTACTTAATATTATAATAACAATCAATTCTGCATAATTAAATATACTTAAACCTAAACCAAACCTTAATCCTAACCCTAACTATATAGTAAGTACATGTAGTTGATTAATATTACTCAGTACTTGTATGATTACACTGTACCAAGGACACCTTAAAATAAAGTGTAACCCAAAATAATATAAACAAATTATAATAGTGTAATATTATATAATGATGCTAAAATAACACTGATATGGATTTGTAATGACATGAGGGTGAGTAAACAACACACCTGTTCCATCATCCACATTCTCCACCTCCATGACCTCTGTGTTGATTCGACCTCGGAACAAATAACGAGGACCCTCTGTGGCCGTCTTACTGTTTTTCAAACGCCTGTAACAAAGCCCAGCACAGAACCATTACTCTATGAGCTTCTCTGTTATCTCATTAAAACTCAACACAGCTGGCAGCTGCAAGGTTTGACAGCTGAAAGTGAAAGCTCACCTGTTCTTCTTCTTACAGTACACCAGCAAGTTGTCAAAGAGGAAGAAGATGCGTTCCTGGATGTTCCCCGCAGAGATCTTCAGCAGAACTCCCTGCATGAGCATCTCCGTACAGCTGTCTGTGATGTTGGAGCCCTGAGAGTGGAAAATAGCAAAAAAAATGTAAGTGCCAGAAATAAAATCTTATTTTTTAAATTAAATTATTTAATTTACTAATAATACTAATAATAATTAAATTAAATTTAGTCCAGCTGTCTGTGATGTACTGTAGAGTCAATGTTATTTTAGTACCATTTATAATTCTATAGTTTTTGCTTATATTTTGAATTAGTTTTGATTGGCATATTTTCTACTTTCTCTTTCAAAACGTTTTAGTATTTTGTTTGTTTTTTACATTTACATATGTCTATCTATCTATATATATATATATATCTATCTATATAAATATATATACATATATATATATATATATATATATATATAAAATTTATTTTCTTTCTTAATTAGTTTTAGTTATTTTAATAAATTAAATTAAATCAAATCTTTAGAACTATCACTGCTCTTTCCCACACTTTGTCTTGTTTACCAGAGTGCTGTTTGTCAGTAGAGTCTCATGAACACTGCTTCATAAGACCTGCAGTGAAGGACACACAGCTGCGCAGGAGGTCAACAACAACGAGCAACAAGCCGCTTCTGGACACTACTGTGGAAAAACCACTCTCTCTTTCTCATCCCATCTCCACCCACAGCCTGTGAGAACAGACAACCTCTTCCTCTCCACCCCCCAGAATCCAGAACACATATTAACACAGTGATGTCTTTCACATTTAATAGAAGCTGAAGTTCATGATTACGAAGCAAATCTAGGACTCTTTGCTTTCATTGTGCGCATCCCGTCAAAGGCCTTGTTTCCTGGACATGAAGTAACAGGAAAGCAAAAGTCTAGTAATGAAGCACAGAAAGCTAAAAAAGTTTTAGGAACCGCTTCCAAAAGGTCACAGTGTACTTCATAAAAGTGGTTTTGGAATGGTCACTGCACAGTGTGCACGACTAAATGGTGCACTGAAATTTCCCGATAATATGCATTGCTGTGCTCTGAGAAACTTAAAGTGACAGCTCAGGCCACACAGACCAAATGTATATAATTTCTCGCCTACCAGAAGGGTGTGACGACTTAGATACGTGTTACAGACAGAAACAATCTCGCAGCGAAATTGTAGATCTTAAAACAAAGTCAACATCATTTTCGAAACCCATGTCTGTCTGTTATAAAACATTCCACTATATTTCCCTTGTAAAATCTGACCGCCTGTTTTTCATTCTGCGGTATGTTTTTACAATGGTTGATGTGGACAGAGAAACCTGGCTAGGATCATTTCAACACGCAGCCTGAAAGCTAAAACAACATAGCCTTTGTTTGGCAAAATTTCTTTTTAAAACACAAGCACACGTGCAAGCCTGCTAGGATCAAATGCAGAAGTCCACTTATTTTTTGAAAAATAGTTGCGGTCATTGCTGTTTAAACTCTAAACATGCGAGACTTGAACTTATAAGGACCGCTAACAAATTAATTGTCTTGCATTCTTGAATACGATATGGCTCAGTGACTCATGAAGCAGATGGGTAAACAGATTCAAAAGGATGTAAGCGTAAACGCTGTCCTCTGTATCGCCATCTGCAAAATATGGTTAAAAATAGATCTAACGCCTGCTGTGAAGTGTTCATTCTGGGATTAGACAATGCTGAGATGAAATCTGAGTGTAACAGGAAGTTTTACGTGTGATAGTTAAACTCAAGGCTCAGCACAGAGACTTTCGTGGTTAACACATTGACCACAACTGTTAAGTCCGTCTAGTGCCGCCATGGCAAAGCGACTCACACCTACCACAGTGTCCTATCAACAACACCCACACCCACAAAACCCAGACTTTTGGAATCTGTTGAAGTCATAAATAAAGAAAGAAAAATGCAGTTCTGTTATTTACTATATCTACATAATTTTCTTTCTTCTGTGCAACCTAACACATGCCATACAGTGAAAGTGAATGGTTTCCCAAAAATAATGTAACATGGTGCATCTGATTTATTTTTTTTCACAACAGCAACCAATAAGCTGCTGCTCAGCATTGAAATACTCGGCTAGTGCTTGCTTTAGCAGTTGCAGCGCGCTTCAGAAACCCTACACCTCCTGAATAGATCTGCTACACTCTCGGAAATAAAGGTACAAAAGCTGTCACTGTGAAAGTACCTTTTCAAAAGGTACACTTTTGTACCTATTAGGTTCAAATATGCACTTTAAAAACTAATATGTACCTTTAAGGTACCAAATGGACTCTTTAGACACAAACATTACACATTAACATTGTCATGTACATTACCATGCTAACTTCTGTTATTATGACAGAAATAAGCAAAAATTTTAGAAGATCATTTGTCTCTTATGTTCACAAAGCTGCTTTTATTTAATGACAATAGAGTAAAAGCAGTAATATTGTGAAATATTATTACAATTCAAAATACATTTTTTATTTTAATATATTTCAAAAATGCAATTTATTCCTTCAGCAGGATTATTCCAGTCTTCGGTGTCACATGATCCTTCAGAAAAAAATTACATTAAGCAATAAGTCCTTTATTTTTAATTCAATTTAAACTTATACGGTTTTGGTACAATATGAGGGTGAATAAATTATGACCAAATTTTCTGTTTTAGGTGAGCTACCACTCAAGTACAAAAAGCTGTCACAGGGGCGGTACCTTTTCAAAACGTACATGTTTGTACCTAAAGGGTCCATATTGGTACTTAAAGTGTACATATTTGAACCTGATAGTGACAGCTTTTGTACCTTTATTTCTGGGAGTGTATCAGAATAAAACCCCAAACCTTTGAACGGTAGTGTATATTTAAATATATATTAATAATATAAATGATTATTATATGCATTTTGCTAAGCTCTCCTTTGTCTTTTATTTAAGGAAAGCCAAAAGGATGGATACATCAAGACAAACTTTTCTTTTTGTTTTGTTTGAACTACCACTTGTCCTAGTCAACTTTTACATCCTAATGAGTCTGAGTTCACCATGTGTCTTTTATTTCACCTCTTTCTATCTTTCCCCAAAGCCACTGAGCACCCCACTCACATAAAACCTCACTGGACGGTTCGGTTACATAAACCCCAAGCACAGAACCCACACTGCCCGCACAATCACTGCTATTGTTACCCTTGGCTGGCAGCCCCATGCCCAGTCACACGTTATTAAGAGGGAAGTCTGGAGGATAAATGAGGTTCGAACCACATTCGACATTACCTGCTGGTTCTTGATGGGGACAGAACACATCTGCATGTTAGATATAGTTTGTGGTTTGTTTATAGAGTACTTGTGAAAGTATTTCTGCTCTAATCAGCCATCTGAATATGAATAACGGCTAAGTTAATCTTGTGCTATGGTCAAGTGGCCACTACCGTACAAAGTGGGTCTAATTAAAGGCATTGATGCAAACAGCAGACAGTGCTGGCATAGTCTAAAGAGCACTCAGCTAAGCTGGAGGGTGGAGGGGGGCTGAAAGAGTGGCCAAACAAAAGCATCGAGTTTAATTAGGTCTTAATATTTTAGGGTTTTAATAGTTACATCAAAGACACTGGCCAAATAAAAAAATGAGTTTTGAGGGTGGCTGATGGTGCCTCTTATCTTGTCAAACTAACTCAGGTAAATGAGATTAGGCAATATGATTGTTTATTTGAATACTTTTTGATTAGTTTGTCAAGACAAAGACATTTAAATTGTTACAAAAAACTATACTTCGAATAAACAATGCTCTGTCAACAGGAGTGTTTAGCAACTTTCTTTTTGAACTTTCTATTCATGAAAGAATTCTGAAAGAGCATAATGGTTTCCACAAAGACATTAGTCTTGAACAAAGACACAACAGTTTTCAACATTGATAATAAGAAATATTTATGGAGCAGCAAACCAGCATATTAGAATTATTTCTAAAGAATCATGTGACTCTGAATTTAACCTCAAGAATAAATTATAATTTAACACGTACTAAAATAAAAAAAGTGTTATTTTATTTGTAATAATATTTTGCAATATTAGTGTTTTAACTGTAGTTTTGATCAGCGTTTGTAAGCATACCTTTTATACCGCTTTCAAAAATGGTACAAATAAACGTTTTTTTTAAGTCTATTGGATTTTTTTACATTTAAGCATCTGTCACTTATGATTAAAAATCATAAGTCCGATTTCCTAAAAAATGTTTTAGGTGAAAAAAGAAAGAGGTGAAAATATTACTCTTTAATAAATATAAAGTTCAAAAGAACTTTGAAAAAACAGTGTTTATTTGAAATAGACATTGTCTTTGCTGTCAATTAGGACGCACGATTTGGGAAAAACATCACAATGCGATTATTAAGGTCAAAATTGCGATTAACGATTGGAATACAATAAACAAGTGGTATGACTCAACTTGCTTGTTTTGAAGGAAAATGCACACACAGATTACTAATAATGCTGAAATCTGTATTTGAGACACAGTATACAGTGCAATCTAGCAACAACTAGAAATTAACAATGTTTTCAAATTAAAACTAAATTGTACAAAGTTAAATAACAGTAACATCTTAATTAAGTTACTGTAATTAAGTTACATTAAACTAACTTTAAAATAAAATTAAAAAGTCAAAAGTACAGATAAATAAAACAAATACCCATTTTTATTTTATTATTTTTACATTTAAGTAGGATGTAACATATACTTTGTATATTTCTTTTGGTATCTCTTGTCCAGTGTGCCGATCATTTTCTCGAATCCCTCTTTGATAATAGCGCGTTCACACCAGACGCGACTTTTGCGAATAAATCGCGCTACTCACACATAGTTGGACGCTTGAACATTTCAAGTTTACTCACTCAAGAAATTCGCTTCACAACAAGTGCAAATTCGCGTCATGGGAGGGGCTTCTGCCAGGCGGTCCCAGTCTTTGTAGTGGTTAAACATGAGATACATAAAATTAAACATAAACATAAAGTTAAACATAAAATTAGTTTGGTTATATCTAATAAGCAAACTTTGGTTTAATGAATCTAGCATTTATTTCCGTTTTATTCCTGTTTCTATTAAAGTACGAAGATGTATCATACAGCTCCAGCTCCTCCACATACAGCGACGATCATTTTGTCCTCCATAGTTTTTAGTCTTTGCATTGACTAATCACTCGCGTTTGGCGCTTCAGTCATGTCTGGTGTGAACGCAAGAATGAATGTCGTGTTACGTCCACAAATGCATTTGTTTATTTAATAAAATCGTAACATTTACTGTAATGTAATCGCATTGGCTGACATTGTGATTGCGATATGATTAATCGTGCAGCACTACTGTCAATTCTTTCTGAATAAAGTATTACAGTCATTAAAAGATCTTTTGATGAAGATAAATTACACAAAACCCTAATAGATAAGTGTTAAGGGTTTGTTCAAATCACCAGTTTACCACAGTAAGTACAACTAATAGTTTAGAAACAACAGAATTCATAATGTGTGGTTTACCTCCCAGCCCTCAATATGAGACTGCCACTCTTCCAGCACCTCCAGCTTCTCCATCTGCCTTTTGGCCTCATTGATACTGGAGCAAACGGCTTTCATCACCTGCAGCGACTCTTGCACCATCAAGTAGTCATTGTGTTTCTTTGGGGTTCTTTTCAGCAGCTCCTAAACATACACACAGAACAAAAACATCAAGTGTTACATGCAAAAAACAAAACATGATCTTATCGTGAACATGTACGAATAAACAAAGCTTGACATTGTCTGATTTTTTTTTAAGAACTATAGCTAAAACTGTGTTTGTAGTATGCTCAATGTTCTTGATACTGCTTGATGGGGTGTGTTGAGGAAGATGCTAATCTCTAAACCAAGTCTAAACACAAGTGTTCTGCCTCATCAGTTTAATTCTGCCGCTCACTTTTACATGTCTAAGATATCTGAGCAACCACAGATGCCTATCATGGTATTTAGCGAGAGGGGCCGTGGCGGCTCAGACTGTGAGAAGCTCAGTGAGTTCGCCAGAAATGATGATCTTATTACATGAATTAGTGCTTGTGGGTGTTTACAGTAAATGGTTTAAATATCAATGTTTTGGGTTCGAGAACTGCCACGAAACATTAGCAGTTGGCCTGGCAATAGATGAAACTAAGAGTGTAAATAATGGCTGGAAAACTGTTGCTGATTTTCCATGTAAATGTACAGTGTAATTTGTAACACTCCGACCTTCTACCAAAAACATGTGGAGTTTAGTGTTTAACTAATCTGTATTTGAGCTGTGAGGGTGACAACAGGCAATGCTGGAAAATGTGGCTCAAGTTTATATACAGTGGAGATCAAAAAGAAAGAACTTAGAATTTCCTAAATTTCTAGGTCATTGCTTAGTCATATTTGAAGTTATCCTAACATGAGTAAAAGCACAGTTTTTACACAAATTTCATGAGTTAAATGTATTCTGAAACACAGTACAGTACAGAGAACTTTGTAAAAGAACACTGATCAAAAAAAGAAATTAATATAAGATACCTCCTAGTTATATGTGTTATTCTGGCACCTGATGCTAATTTCCTAATTATCTGACAGCCCTACTTTTCAGATTTTAATAATTAAAACATTTCCAAAATTATTTTGGAAAAAATGTGTAGTTTTTATAATACCAATATTTAAAAATAATTTAAAACAAATAAATAAAATAATATATATATATACACACATACATTATATATATATATATATATATATTATTTTATTTATTTATTTTTAAATTATTTTTAAATATATAAAAAAATCTATATATATTTTTTATTTTTTTTTATTAATATGTAAATATAATAAAACATATAGTATCACATGGTCCTAAGTATTCAGACCCTTTGCTCAGTATTTAGTAGAAGCACCCTTCTGATCTAATACAGCCATGAGTCTCAAATTTGGGGATCCTCTGCCATTCCTCCTTGCAGATCCTCTCCAGTTCTGTCAGGTTGGATGGTAAACATTGGTGGACA
>JAUMHI010000070.1:8420771-8431583 GCA_032359435.1 Enteromius unitaeniatus | reverse complement strand
TTAATTTAATTTAATTTAATTTAATTTAATTTAATTTAATTTAATTTAATTTAATTTAATTTAATTTAATTTAAATATTATCGCTGGCTCCTATGACATAATTGATGAATAAAGTCATTATTTAAGTTTTCTTTTTTCCACGCAAAAATATTCTTGTTGCTTCATAACATTATGAAGTTGAAAATAATGATGTTAAATGGATTATTGTTGTCAAATGGATTATTTTAATACTTTTCTTTGTCTTAAATGTGGTATTTTACAAATTTTAATGAAAAAAAGCAACCAAAAAAAGAAAACAGTAGCAGCAGTCTTTGTGGTTTGATAATAACACTAAGCCATATCACAATTTTGATTTTATTTTGATTACTCGTGTAAAAATAACTGCGGTGCATAGTACACATAAATACATGAATTCACAAGAAAATGCAACAAGTGTCTTACCAGCAGAAGTGTGCGTACTGTCCTGATCTTATTGAGCTCCAGCAGAAGCCTCTGGGCTTTCTCATGATTCCCACAGTACTCATCGTAAATCTGAAACCTTCCTCTCTGAGCCACAAAAACACACAAAGACACAGCCAGTCACATACAGGAGGTCAGCTCTGGTAAGCTCTTTTGAAGCTACATATGACTAACTTCTGAGATAGCATATTTCTGAGATTTCGCTCCTCGTGCCCTTCGGCGTCTCTGAGGTTTTTCCCAGAGGCAGAATCAAGACTGCCAGTTTGGCTAGCACAATAAAGTAGTGCCTTCATCCCAAAACCACAACACGGCATTGTCATTCAAAGCACCCCTGCAGTATTCAACCCTCGCAAATATAGAATAGAACTTTATATTTAATTCAAATATCTACTGTTGGCAGATTTTGGTGGGGTTTGGGGTGCTTTTCAGCCAGTCAGGTTATGAGTCCAGCTTAAACCAGCTAAGACTAGATTAAACCGGGAAGTTTTTTTTTCAGCTGGGATGTGTATAATACAGTGAGAATAAGAGAGAGTGGAAGACATAGACTTACAAAGTGCAGGAAGCAGCGACCCACTTCATGATACGGGTTCGGGTCGGGCTGCAGAAGCTCTTCGACCATGGACAGGAAGTCCCTGTGCACAGACAGGATCTCTTCCAGGTTACAAAACAGCACCTGCATGGAAAGATTGACTTATTGACGGAGCAACATTGTCTGAATCTGGAAAAGCAACAATGCACTGCAAAGAAAAAGGTCTAAAATGTCTGGAAGTGACTGTAACAGTGCATGCAACTCTCCTTATATGAATATTGGATTACACAGAAAAATATAAATTAATATCTAACTTTTAATAAATATACCACCACAAATTCGTAGGTTTTAAACAATAGTAAGAAGCTTATTTGGGCAATTATTATGACATTTATTTTGATATTTTATAATCACATTCAGATATTTTATGTCTCTTAAATATGTATCGATAAGCGCTGACGTTACCGGACCCACAGTGTCCCATGGTTATCAGCCGCGACCCACTATATATATATAGTTAGAAAATGAAAACAAAGCAAATTTATGCTTTGCTTCACTAATGTTCAGGCATGCTCACAGCAAACTGTGCTTGTTTACATGACTGAGTGTTCAAACCCTCACGTTTCTGTCCCACTGATAATGCGTTGAGTTTACTTTCATGCACCACTAACCATGCTGAGCATTTATTGTTTACAACTGTTTGGTTCACCCATGCACCTACCCTTAAAGAAACGGTTCCCATTTTGCAAATTATAAATATGCAAATTTTGTCAATTTGCTCACTCTTATGTCTGGCACATCATGATTCATTACAAGACATAGAAGAACTTCATGCATGATGTCACCGATGTCAAGCTTGGTGCAACGTTGTTTAGTAAGAACTACGGCATCATATAACAACCTAAATTTTGTTTTTTTGTGTTTTATCACACAAATCTATTGAATGATATTGAAAGACTTACAATATGCTGCAACATACATAAATTTAAAAAACTTTACCATTATTTCTCACTATTTTCTACCAATGATCTATGCTTTTCAAAGGTTTCAATCATTTCATCTTCAGCATCAGAACTTAAATATCACTTTTTAAAACATTACAGAAAATAATAGAAAATGTAACTCAGTTCAAACAGATAACTTGTCCTCAGGACAGTTTAATGTTGAAAATGTTCTCTTGGTTTATTTTTTATCAGTCAGTAACATATTGATGTTAACTAAATTTTCAAGTCAAAACATCTTTTTTCCTCAGAATGAAAAGATGTAAACTTGCAATTTTCATGTCAGATGTCAGAATTGTGACAAAAAGTTGTGATATAAAGCCCCAATTAAGAGAAAAAAAAGTCAGAATTGAGTGATATAAAGTCACAACTGCACATTATAAAGTCAGAATTCTGACTTTATAACAACTGAATTTTTTCCGGCGAATTGTCAGATGGAATTCACAATTGCGAGTTATAAAGTGCAATTTTGAGGGGGAAAAAAAGATTAACATGTTCTCAGAATTGCACGTTTATATCTCACAATTCTAAGAAAATAACAGAATTGTGAGAAATAAGTCACAATAACATTTTTTTTTATTCAGTGGTGGAAACGGGCATCCATACATAATCTTAGTTACCAAAGGCAACATTTCTAAGTTTCAAGTTTATAGGAATAGATCAGGAATAGATCACCCAAAAGTGAAAATTGTGTCATCTAGGGCTGGGCAATTAATCGAAAAGTAATCGAAATCGACATTCAGAACCTATAATCGATCAAATATTTCCAGGTCGATTATTCCGATTACTTTTACGTGATAGGAGGGGCTTCTGCCAGGCAGTTCCAGTCTCTGTAAGTCTCTGTAAATCGCAAAGGATATGACTCCCTTGGCTACAATGAAGCGAAGCAGGTTTAAACACCTCATTAAAACTCTTGACAGAAGGTACACTGTGCCGTCGCGATCTCTTTCCTGCACTGCCAGACATGTTCAAGACATAACATGAAAAGTTTAACATGCTTGTGTTTCTTAGTAAGAACTTAAGAGTAAAATTCATGTTCATATAGTAACATGACAAGATCACTAAGAACACCTCATGCAACCGTGTTTAGCAGGGCTCTATTTTCATTACAACAATCTGTTGTTTACATTGATGCAGTGAACATTAAAATATTTCTTTACAGAAGATGCAAGAAATGCACTGTTTAAAATATTATTTACAGGATATACAAGAGTTATTTTATTTGGAAGAGATACTGCTTATTTTCTACTTTTAATACGAAAAACATTGAAAATGATTTGGTTATTTATTTTTTTATAAGAACAAAGTGACTGTTCGTTTTAGGCAATGTGTGCTTTAATTTCAGTTGTTCAACATTGATGTTTAATAAATAATCATAGATAAAAGATCTGCGTGTTTCCTTCAGTTATTTTAAAATCAAGTAATGCACCCTTCAATTTAAATATCTCTCACTTACAAGACTGTACAAGATTTGTCAGTGAACTATGAGGGCTAAAAAATAAATAAAATAATTGTTCATTAATTGTAATTGAGTTAAAATGTTCAATTAATCGAGATTTTGATTTTAGGCCAAATCGCCCAGCCCTAGTGTCATCCTTTACTCACCCTGGAGTAGTTCTGAATCTGTATGAATTTATTTGTATGAAAGTTTGTAACCAGGCTGTTTTGGGTCACCATTGACTTCTATGGCTCCTGCCTGCTCCGTGTTTTTCTATCTATTACTAGCTGCTGTTTATAGTGATAAATATACAACCTAACTGCCTTGATATTTCCTACAGTATTTATCAAACCTTTCTGTTTGTTGATCGCTCGCGTTCATTCTTAAAACTGCGAGTGCAGCTCATTAGCATTTATCTCCCAGCTAGTGTATCTTTCGCGTCCCTCGTGCTACACTCGTGGATATTACTACTGTTTTTCTAACATCTTCTTCTCTTATTTAATTACTTTTTCTAGCTCCATTTAAATTATTGTTTCACTTCTCGTTCGCTCCGTTTTTCACAAGTTTCTCAAACAACAGTGGTAAGTGAATAATCCATCAATCTCTGTGAGTATGGCTTCTCCCTCTGTTGTTGTTTGCACATCATGCCACATGTATAGTTTATCTCTCTCTGTCGGCGATGAGGGTTCCACATCAGACTATCTTAGACAATTTTTTATATTTGTTCACTTATATTACTAAAAACTATTTTAATGGTATATGGTGCTTTTTGTCAGTTTTTGAAGCTCATTTGCTTTATTTGTATGGAAAATACTTCTTCTTTTGTGTTTCATGGGGAAAAAAAAGTTACACCAGTTTGACGGTAGGGTGTTTAAATGAATATAAAGTACTAGCCCTTTAACAAATATTCATTTTTAAGCTTGAATGCACCCCTAAAACCAACAGTGTGTCCAAGACTCACCTTGACAGTTTCTTCTGTGATATTCTTATCAATTTTAGACACCGCATACTGATTAAGGCGATGAAGAAGTACCTGTTGGGGACAAAGGAAAGAGGAGAATGTAAATAGTCAGCAAACAGACCGAACTGTCTTCCTCCTGCACACGGTCATCTGTCTGATAAAGACTGAGTTGAATATCCAATTGCACCAAGTAGGATGAAGAGGCCCTGACCGACAGAAACTACAGCAAACCGCAGCCAACACTAACGATCCAACATGAAATCTAATTTCACCTCCGGATCACAGACAGCAGGGAATACATAACGAATGCAATTTACAACCTTCCCAATGAGAAGGAGAAAGATGCCAGAATACTGAGGGTCTGACAAAACAGGACTTGAGATAAAAACAACAGGAAGGAAGAGTTACTGCATTTGCCAAGAAACCAGAAATAATGAATACAGTAAATCTCGAACACTGAGGCTGATGAATAGTTGTGTCCACAAGTCACTTTGAATAAAGGAAATTTGAGTAAACATAAATCCTATCATATGGTTAGATCTCTATTTGGAGCAGAGAACGCTGATGGGGAGAATCCTTTCAATATAAGCTGAAATATTCACATCTTATCTGAATCAAAAACATACTGAGATAATTGGGCTGTCATGTTCAGATTATAAACATCTCAAAACTAAATGAATAAAAGCATGATATCTTAGCTGCGGTTGTAAATGTTGTTGATTTGTTAATATGAGTGAGGCAAAGGTTTTTTAGAAGCTCATTCAGAAATGTTTGGTTTGTGAAGTAGGCATGCAAAATACATGCTACATGTACGTTCAAACAAAGGCTGAAAGGACATCCTGCATCACGGACCCAGCTCTGTTGAACTGCTCCGAGGTTTATGATAATACAGCACACATGCAGATTCGATTCTTCATGTTTTTAAAAACATTATAATATTGCCAAGAAACATTGCCAAGATTATAATGATTTCTCTAAAGAATGTGATTTAGGCTATTACTGCAACATTTCATTGTCTCACAAATTACTTCAAGAAAACTGTGCTGTTTTTACCGAACATACACTACCATTCAAAACTTTGAGGTCAGTAAGATATTTTTTTATGTTTTAAAAAATGCTCACCAAGGCTGCATTTACTGTATTCAGTAAAAACTGTAAATTTACTGTAAATCTGTGCATCTACTGTAAATGTACTGTAAATCCACTAAAAACTTTATTTGTTAAAAACACTAAATACAACCTGAATATTATTACGGTTTAAAAGAACACTTTACTATGATGAAAACCTGAATTTTCAGCATCCATTACTTCAGTTTCACATTGATCATTCAGAAATTATTTTTAATATGCTGATTTTCTGCTTTTTTGTGACAAACATGACACATTTTTTCAGGATTCTTTAGAAAAGAAAATTGAAAATTGTTTGTATCAATATAAAAGCATTTACTGTCACTTGTAATAATAAAGCATTAATTTCAATAAATAAATAAAAACATGTAAATGATAGTAGGCTATAAATGAAAATGATTACATGTTATTTAATGCGGGGGGGGGGAAATCGGCTCAAGGTCTTTAAAAACACAATTATCAAAATATATAGGGTTCACCTCACACTACACAGTCCAGTTCTACTGCTACAATGCTAAAGAGCAAGCAAACCCTTTCCTGTGATTTTATTTTTTTATTTTTGGCAGACAGTGACTAAAGCAGCCAAGTAAATTATAGTCTTTTTTCTCGATTTGTATGACTCTTCATAAAGAAGTAAAAATTCATTTCCACTGAAAATGATACCTGCAAGTCTACAATTTAATGAATTTAAATAGAGGCATTTCCTGTTAGCATATCAGTCTTGTCTGTGCTGTAAACAGCTCGACCTCACTGCTGAGTGAGCGGGTCTATAACACTAGTCCAAATAACCAAAGAGAAGCCCTCAACCGCAGCAAGATGATCACATGAGTGTGCTGATTACAAGGCAGAGAACTAACCACTTATATATTTCATCAACTAAAATTGAACAGTTCCAGAACACTCTCCAAACGAAAATCCAAATGAAAGGGCGAATAAGGAAGGAGGCAATGAAACCCAGCTCCTGATTGCAGCTTGGCTGCGCAGCTAAAGCCTCGGTGCTGATTATGTTTCTGTAGCTGTGCTCCACGGCTGCATCGGCTGATTAGCAAGTCTAATGAACATGCGTGTGGAGTGTCTGCGAATGGTACATTGCATTCTTTTGACAGGGCTGCTGGTTTGCTCTAACATTTAATTTCAGTTTACATTTGCATACAGTTTCATGTAATTTGAGCTTTAAAACAGGTCCTGCTGAGAAGAGGTTCAGCAGTTTCACATAGTAGACTTTTTTGAAAATTACCTTTCATGCAGTGTTTAAAACAGTTCTAAGTGAATGAAAACATCCTGCAAAGTCGACTCTGAATCTTTGAAATAAGTTGTTTTTAAAATGAATCCCATTATGATTCTTTTTGACGTCAACATGAAACTAGGGATGTGCAATATTAACATTAAATATTGACACTAAAATATTATATAAAAAATAATATCTTGATATTTTCTTGGATGTTATCAATAACTATAATAATATACTGTGCTGGTATCTCAAGGGCTACCATAGATAGACAGTTGACTTGTTTGCTGTGTGATGTGCAGTTCTTTTTCTAATAAGTTTAAATTGACTTCCACCTTTTATGGGCACCCGTATAAAGCCATTTGTCATGCTTGAACCCCTAATTATCTTTGCAATGCAGAGGAAATGAGGGAGCTGTATCTAAAGTGGCATTTAGATACATTGTATGGTGCATGAATTAACACCGTCATGTTCCTCTGACACAAAACAGTATTGTGGCTGTGTTTGGAATTATTTTTCTTGTCGAAATAGAGCAAAAACGGGCAATTATGGTGTCTAAAATGTATTTTAACTTATTTTTGAACTGCTGTAACTAAAAATAACTATACATTTGTAATCATGGTCATATTTGGAGAAAGCAATGGCACTCTTTGTGTGATCTTGATTAACTATATGAAATGTAAATATATAAATACATAAATTTTCTGTCCCCATATCGTGAATGTTGTGATCTTTATAAATGCATTTTAATAGACTATCAACACATTCTAAATGTGCACGCACACTATCAAGACTTCACATAGGAGTTTTAAATGATTTTTGCAAATTACTCAATAATTTCAAATAGCACGTTGTATAAACAACAATTACGATTTTACCGCAGATGATATATCTCGCACACTCCTACATGAAATGCGAATGAAGCAGTAAGCGCAAGTGATTTACATGTTAAGTCAATGCGAAGACAGGATTCGTGTGAATTAACATCCCAGGAGCACAACGAGGACACAAGTTCCCCTTTTATTGTGGACACTTTTTTCCCCTTTGGACACTTTCTTTAGATTATTTTGTTAATAAAAAGCCTCTCCGAGGCCTGACGCCACACCCACTGTGTCTGGTGTTGGTTTCTCACGTTACATTGGTGACATCACTAACGATCCGTCGACTACTAAATTAGACAAATTTTGCTGTTGACTATTAGTCGACCAGTCGTTGTAAAAGAAAGCTATACAAGTTTGAACCATCATTAAGCAAATGAAGATCAAATTTTCATTTTGTCGTCAACTATTCCTTTAAAGTTTCCTGTTTTCTCTGCAGTCAATGAACATGAGCCTTGGGTCACTAAGGAACTTCAGGGTGGAAAGGTGGATGAGATCCAAGGAGACGGCAGGAAAAAACAGCTTGTCCCTTTCAAGGAACACCTCACAGGAATTCATTCCACAGCGCCTACTCACAAACTCATGGATGTGAACCAAATGCAGGCAAACTCACATACACCTGCTGGCCACAGTATCATCTTCTTCAGCTTCAGACGGAAGCTTGCCGTAAATCCAACTTTTATTAGACATCCAGATGACCGAATATGAGAGCGCTCTGAACCTGTACCGAGCCATGAAGTCATACTCATACTAATATCTTCACCATGACCAGAAAAAGCCAGCAGGGTTTCAGTTAACATCTTAAAGAAGAAATATTCAGACTGAATGCAAATTATAGAGGGATCTAAAGTGGTCTGAACACCCTAATCTAAAACAGAAATCTTTACCAACATTGTAAATGTCTTTTCTGTCACTTTTTATCAATTTAATGTGCCCTAGCTTAATAAAAGTATTAACTCCATAAAATCATAATGAACCCAAACTTTTGCATGTTAGTGTACACGTATGTATATGAAATTCTTGCTATTCCCTCTATTTACTGCCTTCAGGAAGCAATAAATGTATAGTGGCATGTGTGTGTTTGTATGTGCTTAAATATATTTACGTATTTGTCCGGCTGAGCAGACACGCTGGCCCCCAAACTCCTACACAGTGGCTTGGGCTCATGCTCTGTTTACGTCTCACGTGTATACATGCGTGTGTTGAAAATTACACAATGCCAGTCTTCATTGTATAACTTTCCAGTCACAGTTCAACTCCATTCAGTGACCCTGCCTACTTCCTCATGACAGCAGGCCACGGCTCTGTAACACCACTTATAGTTATGTAATACTAAATTCCAGAGTCTCATCCAAACCTTGAACGATTTGTATGGGAGGAATAGCTTTCAATGAATAAGTGTCAAAAAACAATGACAGGTTTGCACACAAGATTTCTGACACCAATCATTTTCCGTCCTAGCACAATGTATGATGCAGACTGACAACTGTAGAATATAGTCATGAAGAATAAATGGTATCCTGTATCTGTTACCAATTCATCATGCATACCTACTTTATACAAGTACATTTAATGCAAACTCTTCCTTTTCCTCTCTTTGTCTACAGCGCCCTTTTACTAATTCTGAAAATCCTGAGGGGAGGTAACTAAACCTGTATTACAGGGTCACAGAATGAAAATACTGCATGACGTCTGCTGTCAATCACAGGTAACGTACACTTTTCATGCCGGCCGAAATGCAGACACTCTCCATTCAAAACATAATTTTGTGAATGGCTTCTTTGTTCAGTGATGATCCAGTGATTCTCTGTTTTGTGGTAATTGGGCCAGGCTTTAATTCAGTCTATGAAAGAAAACATTCAGAGCCTGCTGGATCCACCAACACTATAGCACAGAATTTAAAGTCTGAGTAGCCTATTTTTTGAAAGAAGAAAAGAGATAAAAGATATTATTAATAATCTAATTCACACTGGTAGTTGTAAGAAAATTATTTAGACCAACTTAAATTTTTCACTTTGTTAAATTGCAGCCATTTGCGAAAATCATCAGTTCATTTGTTTCCTCATTAATGTACACACAGCACCCTATATTGACAGAAAAACACAGAATTGTTGACATTTTTGCAATTTATAAAAAAAAAAAACTGAAATATCACATGGTCCTAAGTATTCAAACCCTTTGCTGTGACACTCAGCTACTGTCCATTTCTTCTGATCATCCTTGAGATGGTTCTACACCTTCATTTGAGTCCAGCTGTAGTTGAATTGTACTGATTAGACTTGATTAGGAAAGCCACACACCTGCCTATATAAGCCCTTACATCTCTCAATGCATGTCAGAGCAAATGAGAATCATGAGGTCAAAAGAACTGCTTGAAGAGCTCAGAGACAGAATTGTGACAAGGCACAGATCTGGCCAAGGTTACAAAAAAATTCTGCTGCACTTAAGGTTCCTAAGAGCACAATGATCTCCATTATCCTTAAATGGAAGGTGTTTGAGACGACCAGAATAGTGATGCGTGGATTGGGTATTTCTCCAACCAGCGGGTCCCGCTTTTATGAAATTATTTGGACCGCCCCAGCCCGCCCCGCACCACTATATCTATTTTTTACAACCCGCCCTGCCCCGCAGCTACGAACATTAAATAGACATACTATAGGCATTGTAATTCAAATGAATTATTTAAGCCTGAAAGTGCTTGGAAACATCGCCCTGTAAACTGGTAACAACATGTTATAATGTTGTCATTTATCACACGAAAATGTTCATTTAGCATTTTTACGTTCGCTGTGCAAAAAAAGAAAGGCATCAACTGTACCGGGGTTTAATTTATTTCGCCTGGACTCCAGCACCGGGGCAACAGAGCTGAATGTGTGCTCACTTGATGCGCTTGTGGCTGGCAGCAGTAGCTCGGCTATAGGGAATTGCACGCAACATACATGGATTTTTTATTTAATTTTGTTTTTAATGACCCGCCCAACCCGCATGACAATTTCTTTACCCGACCCACGGGTTACCCGTAGGGTCTGCGGGTTACGAGACGACCCGCGCATCACTAGACCAGGACCCTTCCTAGAGCTTGGGGGGGAGATGTTAGCTACAGGGACAGGACAACTGGTTGCAATCGAGGGAAAGATGAATGCGGCCAAGTACAGGGATATCCTGGACGAAAACATTCTCCAGAGTGCTC
>JAUMHI010000070.1:8390727-8403386 GCA_032359435.1 Enteromius unitaeniatus | reverse complement strand
AGCAGTTGGGGGAACGGTGCCTTGCTCAAGGGAATCACCTCAGTCGTGGCATGGAAGGTGTTACCGGACCCGGGACATACACACATGTATATGGGTGATTCTATAATTGTGGGTACATCTGGTGTTCCCGTCAAACCCAGTTACCAAGGTAGGGTAGCAAAGCTGACAATAGTGTAACAGAATTGTGTTAGAATGAAAACATGTTTAAAAGAGCTCTACATATCCCAGTGTGAGATCAGCAATAAATTCTGTTTTCCTTTTGATATTGTGGTAAGAGTTGACGTTCTACAAAATAACTCTTGGTGTAAGAGGTTTTTAGATTAAAATATTTTCTCAGAGCACACACATATTTTTTAATGAATCAGATCTTATCAGTGAAAGAAAGTGGCAATTTCCTGTAACTTACAATATTTTGAGAGATAATTCCATAATTTATGCAAAATATGGTATGGTAGCAGAGATGACGCAATATATATGGACACACATTAGGATCCATATGCTCTCTTACTCTGATGTCATACACTGAACACCTAAAGCCTACAATGCGATATGATTGGATATGACTCCTGATTTGTTCATGTGATAAATCCTGCCTCTTGTGTTCATACACATTACATTCTTCATTCATGTCAGTTAATACATTAACTAATGTAAAGTGTTACCAAAAAATATGTAATTGTTTAAATAAAATATTGTATATATTATAAAAATATAGTTTAAATCATTACTGTCTTTAGTTATTATTTAGGAATAAATGCACAAATAAACAAAATAGCCTAATAAATTCATTGTTGATGCAAAAATACAGAATGCATTTTTATTCTGGTAGTGTAAGTAATGTTTATTTAACCCAAAAAAATAACTGGAACATAACATTTATTTATGGTTTTTAGATACGCACATATATACAAAAGTGTGTTTGCAGATGCCTTCTGGTTAGATTTTTTTATTTTTTTAATGAAATTAAATTTTATACACTTAATTGTGCAGGTACAATCAATATTATCAGTACTATATCAGTCCTGACCAGTAGATGGCAGCTTTGTTACTTCTGTAAAATAAAGAGGAAGGAGGAATTCAAAAAACAGCTCTGAATAAACAGCACTTACAAGCAGCATTGATTGTACAGGCAAACAGTCCTCACAAATAGTGGCATGCTACATGCTAGATAACGTCTAAATGAAAAGGCAGCGATTCACTGAGTGTTAATGGATAGAAAATAATTTAATTGGCTGTGTATAGAAACAACAGTCAATAGAGTTCCCACCATAATAGAAAAACAAATGTGTGTATGTTCAAGTGGTACATTTTCTACTGAATCTCAGAAGAAGCTTTATACTGTAAGCCAAGGCTTATCATTATGTATTGTAAGCTTTCAAAATAATAGTAATTAATGTTACTGTAAGTAATTAATTTTTTTTGCCATAAAACTACAGTCAGCAGAAAAGCTTCTCTATCACTGTCCTCACAGTTTTTGTCATTCATTGTAACAAACATAGAGACGATGTAACTAATAGATTATGTTTAGATATATTTTTTTATTTTATACAAAAGTTAATATTAAGTGACTTACATTTTAGGAACACTGTTGTTTGCTCTATTTCGAGCAAACAACAGTACCTATATATAAGATATATAGGGGATATATATATAGGATATATAGGGGTGGCAAATCTAGCCTCAGCGCTGTTTAGTTTATGAATGAATCTTTGCTTTTAAACAAATCTAGTGAGTCGATGATTCAATTACCCATTCAAATAAAAAAAACAGTCAATTGCTTCATTACTAAATTAATCAACCGTTTAAATTAAATCGATTTAATGGATGATTCAGTGACTTTCTGCCACCTACTGGCGGGTTCAGTTATATTCTGTAAATAATCAAACAAACGCACAAATATATCGATGGGAAGCTTCATTTCTATCATTGATCCATGAGTTTCTGTTCCTTTAGTTTTTATCTTAGCAGGCCAGTTAGACACATTATCATTCTATTTTTATTTTTAAATGAAATCATTCTTTAATTTCATTAATCAATCTTTTTTTTATTAAACATTTATGATGCAGATGCTTGTCTTTATATACAAGAAGGTTTTGAGAAAATATTGTTGTAAATAAATTGTTGTAAGTTGTAAATAAATGTAATTTTAGATTATAAAGTAATCCCCGAAAAGTCATCCAATGTATTTAATTATAATTATCTCCTCCATCCCCCCACCACTGTGTATGTGTGTGTATTTCTATAAAAATATACACAGTAAGCATATATTAACATTTATTTTGGATGTAATTAATTTCAATTGACATCACTAATAACATATTTAGTATAGTATCATGATAAATTCTTACAAATTCTGTCCCACATCTTTTTTGGGAGACAGAGAATGACAGAAACAATGCCCATATTTTTCATTTAACACAACCCAATCTCCAAAATCTCAAGTGGAATTCATCTGACCCATGCATGACTGTGAAGAAAAAACATTTTCTTTATGACAGATAAAGTGCTATATAAATATGGGCATGTTTCTTCAAATTCACAGTCTCAGTTCACTTCACCCCACATCTTATTCCAGTAGTCTGAGGGCAAGACACTAAATGTCTTCAGTCACACAAGAATGATGACACTTATTTAACACGAGCACAGTAAATCTCCTTCCATGCCTGAGAACAAGAAGTGTGAGTTTTTATATACAGATCTGTCAGCTGAAACTTTCAAGAATCTCAGGATTACACTCAGAATCCAGTACAAGTGTCCGAGCTAAAATAACACACGGTTACTATAGTTCCTGCAGGTCATAACAAATATGATCACGTCTACACACACGTAAACATCTTTTCACACCCTGAATATCATGCACTATATGGATTCAAATGGAGGCCAAAATCAACAGTGGGAAAGCCAGGTCTTGAACAAATACAGCCTAGCAGAACAAAACAAGGTCCCAAGTCAGAAGCAACTTTAAGTCTTTATAATAGATCATAAACAGCAAATGTTTATGAATATAATAAAAAAAATGTCATTCTGATAACGTTGACGTCAGAATGTTATTTATTCCTTGGTTTGTTTGATTGTAAGCAATCATCTCGACTCGTTTCAATGATTCAGAGTCGACTCTTTCTTTTGAGACACAATAACTTTATAAACAGTGCACTTTCAGATTTAAAACTTTGCAGGAGGTTTTTATTCACTGCATGAAAGCTCCTGTTCAATAATCCATAACAGGTGTTTCCAAAATTAAGTCTCTTTAGTCATTTTGCATTATCCTGGTGGCCAAAGCAACAGCAGAATTTGCAACAACAATATGATCCATAAGGCCAGGTGCATATATTGCTCTCTGAACACAAAAAAAAAGATAGAAATCAGAATAAAATGGGAATAAAACATGTTATAATGGGGGTTCCAAACATGTAACTTTCCTATAAAGATCCGAATAATTGCGAAATCTTGTGGTGTCTTTTCCTTAACTCATTTTTTTTTTATCTGCTTTCATCTTCTGAGGTTCAGCAGCAGATAATGACAGAAGATCTGTCTCCACTAGAGCGGGAAGATCAGTAGGAGTGGGAGGGATGGCTCTCTAGAAAGTAAATTGTCTTTGCCCTCCACAGGTAATTTTATGCTGGTTTTGTCTTTCTGATCCATTTTCTTCTCAAACCAGCTCTCTCTCTCGCGCTTAATGGGACACAGATCTTGAGTGAGAAATGTGCAGCTCTATAACAAAGCCCAATCTCCCATAAATCTTCAGCCTGGGATGACAACTCTCTTCCTCACAACTATGATATCACCCTATTGTGGCTGTTTGAAGATGAAACAAATGTGTTTTCATTTGATTCTCGCCCGCGGCTTTCACTTTTTTTTAGAGACAGTGACCTTTTAGCATTTTTTAGCACCAAGAATTCACTTGCTGGTTTCTATTACATAATGACTTCACTTTGATTGAGATATATGGTGGGCAATAAAAGAATGGATAGATTTAAAACCTCACCAAATAAATGTCTGTGGAACATGTGCGTTCCAAAGGTGAAGGGACCAGCAAAAAAAAAAAAACGCAGGCATTTACAATAAAAAGAGTAGTTGGTGAATGAACTGGGTTTGGATGTAGTAGAAACAATGCACTTGAAATTAATTAGTTATCTTTTGAAATGATACAACAAATGATATTAGTCCAATTAAAAGTTATCATATGATCCATCTGCACTAAAATACTCTAAAGGAAGTTCTTTTTAATTCCCTGCGCAACCAGTCTAAATCAGTCTAAACCTATCAGAGGCTTCAACAAACCACCTTCAGTCTATAACCGCAAACCCTATTTATTTATTTATTTATTGAAACGTCTCTGGTCCTCCACTAACCATGGACGCGATCTGCTTTCGTTAGCAACCAAGTCATGAATATGCTTCTGTATTCCAACCTGTCCATATTCCTCAAAAACACGTCAGAGCTGTTTTTCTTGTTTGCGAATCTCAACCACTGGTCAGAAATATGATTCTGTTGGGCAGCCCATGTGGGAAGCTGGTAAACGGCTATTTTTGTTATTGCTGAACACAGGAGTTTCATGATTCTTTTCAGTGGGGTGGCTAATTGAATTCAAGCTATATTGAGGAGGAAAATTATGGTGGACATCAGCAAGAAAGTAAAAGAAATTCAAGTCACCGTTAAATGCTAATTGCCTCCTTGAACTAAGTTGGAAGATGCCATTGCTATAATAAGCTAGTGTGCGGCGCAAGAATGATAAAATATTAATTTTAAGTTTCCATCCAAGGAATTCTCCACCGAGGTCTTCATTTTCCACATCGGAGCAGCTTTTCCAGGATCAACTTTCATGTCAGTGCCTGTCTGAGGGTAATTTGTTGCACGGTAATTGGGTGTAAAACAGGTGGCGGAGTGTTGACACAGGGGGAAGCATTTGAAAAATGTGCTGCTGCCATGCAATTACAAAGCCCTGCTGGTTCAAGACCTTTAACCGCACTACAGACTGATAAATACAGAATCAAACGGAGGAATGCTGTAGCTACAATTAACGGGAGTCACCAAGAGCTGGAGGGTGATACTCCAAACAAATGCCAGTTGCTACCTATTAAAAGCCATCTTTGGGATTATATTATAACTGAAGGAAGAATGAAATAAAAGAATAAAAGACTTTGATCTGCACTTATAACCATTCAACCAGGCTCCTTCATTGGCAGTGAAAGTGCATGCTATTTTCATCTATAGTACACAATAAGTTGGGGAAAAGATGACCAGTGCCTTATTTATTTATGTATTTAGTTAGTTAGTTATCTGGGTGGATTATAAAGCCAGCAGAGAAAAAAACAGACTGAAGCACAGACTCATAAACCATATACAGTTCTATGCCATCAATATAGTCTAAGAACGTTTGCTAAGTCAACATTATGTTCTGAAAATGTTATTTCTACACTGTAAAAGATTTGCTGTAGTTATGCATCTGGTTTGCCAGTAACTTACTGTAGATGTATATTTATCAAATGTATTGGCAACAGTTTGTTTAAATATAAATGAACAATAAACAAAAACAATATCTTAACAGATATTCAGATTTTCTGATATTGGTTCCCAGAAATGCTTTGCATGAGGCTGTTATTTAATTTGTCCTGGAAAGCTAAGGATTTGTTCATGTTTAATGTTAATTTATCTTTGAACAAACTGTTGCTAATAAATAGCTTAAATTTAAATCTACAGTAACTTACTGGCAAACAGCTGCGAATAATACAGTCATTTCTATAGAAATATTTTACAGTGTAAATGTTCATCCAGTTTTGTAAATGTTTCAACTGTTGTATACACATATTAAGGGAGCAATGCATTTTATCATTTACAGATACAGAAACACAGATTATTTTTTTCTAAACTAGAATAAGTAGATTATTATATATTACATATTAGACAAGCGTCCACCTCCAAACGTCCTCCAACTTGCAGAAATCTGTGCTAATGTTTGTGAACATATTTAAAGACCACATAACTTTGAAACAGAAAAACATCATTTTGAAAGAACTTGCCAGAAAGAAAGACAAAGTTCTGAAAACGTTCCCTGTCAGTTGGTTAACCAAAAGTACAGCCTAGCCTATCTTAGACAATATTCTTTGTTTCTTTTGGCAGGAAAACATGTACAGGCCTAGGCTACTGTAAAATCATGCACCTATAACCCTGGATATATCATATAGAAATGTCTGTTTCATAGTAGGCGAATAACAAACACCAGAACCAGCTAGCAAACGTTTTTCTCCGTTACGTATATGTATAAGATCTAATTGTTAATTTTATGCATTTATGTAAATATATTTTGGCTATAAGGCGGCGAATTCCGCGCTTAATAAACCTGAGCACTTCCACTGATCTCGCTCCAACCCGGGATTCGGTTCCCAACCCCTCTGACACCCCCTATCACGTGACCGAGCTTCCAAAAACACTTTAAAAGACTCGGGATAGCACCAGAATTCCCACATAAATGAGTTCACACCTCTACCTCAAGAAACCGTCCCAGGAGCGGACGCCCATAACAGAAAAGCCTCACAGTTCCTTCCACTGGGACGATTTCCATTCAGCATCCGTACGAACAGCGCAGCCTTTAATTAACGGCTCCCTTTTTATGTATATAGGCTAATATATAACCTAATATGGCATTCACAGACTTGTCCAGTAGTGCTTTCCTCGGATGCGCAGTCATTTTCAGCACCGTGCTCTATGCTGTCGACTCTCACCTCTACAACAACCGCTACTTTGGGTGAGTGTTTCATTCATTCAAAGTTTTGTAAACTAGAGTTGTAGTAGTGAGCGCGGAGCGAGCGAATCGTTCAGTTGAATCTGTGCTACAACACATATATAGCCTACTCTAGACAGCAGCAAATGCATAGTTTAATAGGGGCTTTAACCAGATAAATGTGTTTATTTAAAAAAAAAAAACTTGTAAGAAGCGCACGCGGAATGGATACGTAGGAGTCTGTTCCTTCAAAAAGATCCGAATGAACCGATTAGTTCAAATGATTCTGTTCACATTTAGCCAGTATCATCCAGGGTTTGAAAAAATAGTTTTGAAGCATTGAAGTGCACTCCACAGTTAAAGACTAGATATCTGTCTGTCTCTTATGTCAACAGCGGCTTTATAAAACAAAGCAGTTTCTGCGAGCCAAGATTTTTTCCTTTGCTAAGGCTGAGAAGCACTCCTTGGTGACATCTTAAATACGCAGGTATAGACGGGTATATGCATAAAGGACTTGATCATAATGGACGCTGATTGACACCTAGGCAAACATTCTATAAGACTAAGTGTGATCTTTTGTTTGTATTTTATGTATAGATTGTCAGTCGGTTTGATGACATGACAAGCAGACTTCCTGAATACTCTATGCTTTTGGATCTCTTATCAGATGTGTGATTCAAAAGACACCTATTATACTTTATTTTGTCTCTATACAGACACCTAATTTCATAAATAAGCTGTTATAACAATTTTAGGCCGTCGTTTCCATAGACTTTATGAATTATTCAGGGCCCAGAAGCTTAAAGGAGCAAAACAATTCACAAAGAGGTGAAAACACTCGTTTTCTGCTTGTCAGGGAGCAATATAAATGCTAACTCAGTCAGAGAGAACGGGGGGAACGCAGGCCTATCTGAACATGAAGGGAAAGGGTGTAATGAAAAGGACACTTCCTCCCCGCGGTCTTCTGAGATATCACAGATATCACAATCTGAGCGATGTTAACAACATAGTGCGTTCTATAATGTGATGTTTTGGCTTCTCTGATATTTTAGAGGGGGATGTTGCCTGGCACTTCATTACGACCAATGAAAAATCTCCAGTGATGTGAGATTAGGAATGGTGCTGCTTATCATAAGAATAGCTCTGAAGCATCCAAGTTATTTATGGCTCATAATAAACCTCATTTTCTCTGTGGATTTACTAGAATGTTGTCGGATCAAAGAGACATTCAAAAAAATAGTGTTTATATACATATATATATAAATGCAGTTCAGTTAGCTTTCTTAAAGGGGAAGGTGCTATTAATTCCTGTCCTGTATAGGGTCAGTCATTGTGTTTTTTCTGCACTCCATCAGATGGTTGCTTTACATGGGGCTATAAAACGCACCAATCAACGCCTTTTCACGTATGTGAGGGTGTGAAGAAGCCCAGTACATTTGCCCTAGATCAGCCGAAGAGGCATAACATCATTTCTCACACACTCACACACTAACCTAAACACCAAAACACTGGTGTGTGACTGAATCGCCAGCTGACATCAGACAGCGAATGTCCTGGATTCATCTCCAGTCTAGTAAAATTTCGTATCAGGGTTGAAATCAGGAAATATGAATAACATATTAAACTCAATAACAGACAAAAAGGGCCACAAGAAGTCCACTATATAGTGAGCAAAACAAATGAGAGACAGCCTTGCACCCTGCAGCTGAGGAGGAGTTTACTATTTATTTAAAGCATAAGCAGATATTGCATGACACCACACAATAAAGATTCTGTGGGAAATACCATCCAAGACATAAAATACCGCACACAAAGATGTTTCAGGTGTGGCGTCAAGCACGATTTCCTCTGCTTGTGCCATTAGTGCGAGATGACGTCCTTAATGATGAACTGAGACCAGTTTTGTGGCTTCCGTGTGTAATGATAGAGCTGGCTTGGAGCTGCTCGCACAATTACACCACAAAAAAAGGAGAATGTAACCTGGAGCGGCAGCGTCACTCAAAGCCTAAAAATAGCAGATTGCTTTTAGTGATGTAATGAGGTCATCTTTGGTGTGTTTTGAACCGTTTCAGAGAAAACAACCCTCTGAGAAGCGCTTTTATGTGTCAGCTAGCTCAATAAAACTGTCTGCTGGCTCCGCCGCTCATGGAAATATTAGCATTAATCACTGGTACTATTGCTCATACTTAGCGTTAAGGGATCGTTTGAATCCTAGTATTAAACTTCTGCTTGACATGTTTTTGCTGCACACATGAATTGAACCTTAAAACACACAGCTTGTTGAGAAGAGGTGCTTGAACAGACTTGGCGTGGTAGAAAATATAACATGGAAAAAGAATCTGCAATATGCATAATTTTCCATATTTAATATTTCATTGTAAGTATGGTTTCTGCAGTGTGGTTGTTTGTACTGTAGATACCTAAATGTTTTGTATATCAGTGTTTGAAAAGCTGTGTTTATTATATACACTATTGTTCAAAAAGTTTTTGCTCACGATGACTGCATGGTTTGGTCAAAAATACAGTAATATTGTGGAATATTTGTTACAGTTTAAAACAGTTATATATATATATATATATATATATATATATTATTTTTTGTAAATAAATGTAATTAATTTCTGTGATGGCAGAGGTTTTAAAAGGCATTACTCCAGTGTCTTCAGTGTCACATGATTCTTCAGAAATGATTTGTATATACTGCTTAAGAAGCATGTCTTGAAAACAGCTGTGCTGCTTAATTTATTGTGGAAACCCCCTTATTTAAGGATTGATTAAAAAAAAGTCATGAGGAGCATTTATTTAAAATAGAAAAAAAACAATTATATACATGATTTTACTGTCATCTATTTAATTTACTGTGTATCTATTTTATTTATCCTTGCTGAATAAATGTATTCATTTCTTAAAAAAATACTGATCCCTGTATAATGTATAAACATACAAAAAATGTACTGTCAAAACTAGATCCATGTATTTTGATTCCTGTGCCAGTATGTAATTTACAAAACTGCACTGCTTTATTTCCGCAGTGATCAAGTGTTGAGAATAATCCCCAGCAGCGACACAGAAGTTCAAGCAGTCAAACAGCTTTTCCAAAACTTGACGGTGAGCACTTTTTTTTATCACAGTGCTAGAACCTTTATCTTTTCTTGCTCCATCACTGTGTCATTCTCAGCACCAGTGATGCATGAACATCCTCAGCTTCCTATAAGAGTCAGGCAAGAGTTCCTCAGCAACTATCCCATTATTTCCTCCAGAAAAACACTTCTGAACTTAGCTGTCTACAACACAGGCAGCTATGGAATTGAAATTTTGTTTCAAAAATTGAGTTTTGTATCACGTAATTCTGACTTTATAACTCGCAATTGTGCGTTTATATAAAAAGGTTTATAAATGCTATTAAATCCTAGATAAACAATGTTAAGAACTGTAGAAATGTGTCACAGTCTGTGAAAAAGTCTATAGCCATTCACTTCCTCAAGGTTTGGCTAGTTAGCATTGTCCTGCTAAACTCACCATTGACAAATTAACTGTGTGTTCTCAACATTTGTGCAAACAACATAAACATCGCAAAGATTTTATTATATTACCGTAGTTGTTTTTCCAGTGACAGCCTTTTTTGTGTGTGAAAGGGCCTTGTTTCTCTGTCTACTTTGATGTCGCCTCTCAGAAGCGTCTCTAGTGAAAGGCTTGAGGAGACTTGGGTGATTTGATTGTTTCTGCTGTATTTTCTCAAAGTGACATCATCCCGTTCACAGGCAACATGAAACGGAAACAGGACAAATAGACATTTAAGTAATAACACATGCGCCTCAGATGATTGAAAACGATATGGCCATTTGAAGAAAATAGGTTTATAACCTCTGAATAAAAACATGCCATCGGCCAATGAAGTTTGAGCACTTATTAGACAAGGTTATCAGAGGTCGATCGGAACGAAACTCGATGGGCATGTTCGACTCATGGTCCTAAAGGTCTGTAAGATTTTTTCAAGAACTCAGCCATTAGTTGGCGCTAACTAGTATTTTTGCTCTGTAATCATGTGGTTCACACATCCACACAATATGCATATCATTTGATAAATCTCCTCATAATGAGCTACTTTGCTTCAAGAACCATTGCGGTCAATCAAATCATTCATTAATTATTAGCAAATATGTTAAAAACCAACTTTTGCGAGCTATTCCCTGTTTTTTTGCTCAATATCGATCAAACCACTGCAGTAACTGCAATTCTGTGCACTCTCTAGATCAATAATTATCAAAAAAAAATTTAATTTTGTCCTTTGGTTAGCTTTTTAATTGGCTCATTTAGAAAAGGGGAGTGGTCAAGCAAACCAATAAGCCTATAAAACGTAAAATAAAACTCGAAACTTTATAAAACTTGGCAGAAACGTGTGTCATATGACTCTTAGCAATTATCCAAAGCTTCATGGGGATCGGACCATAGGTGGCGCTATAACAGTAGTGCCTCAAAAACACTGTATTTCTATACAAAATAACCTCAAATTTTAGAACATGTTTATATATTCACAAAAACATTCAATCTTTATATTATATGAAAAATCTCCTCATTCTGAGCAACTTTGCCTCAAGAAACATTGCTGTCAATCAAACCATTCATTAATTATTCACACAAATGTTAAAAACCTATTTTTTCAAACTAGTCTCAGGTTTGTCGCTCAATCTGGATCAAACCAATACAGAACAATTTTCTAGACTCTCTAGATTAATAATTATCCCAAAAATGGTTAGCTATAACAGGGTCATTTAAAAAGGGGTGGCCACATAAGCATCAAAAACAGTGTCAATTTCCAGTGTAAATGACCTTAAATCCCTCATATATTCCCTTATAGACTATATCTTCATATAATATCATGGATCTCCTCATTCTGAACAACTTTGCCTCTGGGAGTAATGATGTCAATCAAACAGTTTTGACAAAAAAACACTATAATAGCTATAACACTTAAACACAGTGTTGTGTAAGAAGTTGCAATTAATAACCACTAGATTGCAGCAGAAGACCATTAATGAGCTCACAAACAGTGCTTTTCATGTTTGCTGATGGGGACATTCTAAAATCACTACTTTACCATTTAAAAATCACATTTAGTTATAATTTACCAATTACATTACAATTTTGGCAGATAATCATTACAGTGAAACCTGAAAGTAACATATAAGTTCTTTAAAAGAGAAGACTTGCAATAACAGTTACCTATCATTTATTTCAAATATCTAAAATTGCAATACAATATGTGTGAATGCATGCCCGTGTATGTGCGTCTCTGTGTTTGTATTAATATAATAGTTTAACCATTTCTTTTCTGTGTCTGTGTGTGTGTGTCCATGTTTGTATTAATATAATAGTTACCATATAACCATTTCTGTTTGTCTGTGTGTGGGCATGTGTATGTATGTGTGTGTTTGTGTGTCTATGAGCCTATTGTCCATTTTTGAGGTGTCAGCCATACACCCAGGTGTCACTATTTAACCTCAAAGGTCATAAAAATGCTCGAACCCTGGTAATTGCTGCTTGAAGCTATATTTATTTTATAATTTTTTTTTACAGCTGCCAAAAATGCAACTTTGGAATTTTTTGTTATTAAACCTGAATAAGCAACCCAACTCAGGTAACAAAAGTAATGCATTACTTTCCGTAACTAAATAACACAATTAATGACTTTTTACAGGGTAACGCATTTTGGTAAAGCCCCGTTCGCACCAAGAACAATAACTAACTTATAAAGATAACAATATAGTTCTAAAAATCGTTCTCAGAATAGCAGAGTCAACACCATTGATATAATGATAAAGGCACCGAGAAACGATATCATTGGAATCACTTCCAGAACAATGCTTCCAGCAGATGAAAGATACAAACATTGACAGCCAATCAGAATCCATCCTGCTATCGCGAGCTCGATAATTTA
>JAUMHI010000070.1:8380203-8390627 GCA_032359435.1 Enteromius unitaeniatus | reverse complement strand
ATGCTTCCAGCAGATGAAAGATACAAACATTGACAGCCAATCAGAATCCATCCTGCTATCGCGAGCTCGATAATTTAAAGCGGTAGAGCGCATATCAATTGTTGGTGTGGGATGACATTTCAACACTGCTTATAAATGCATTCAGATGACAATTATATTTCATCTTTAATGTTTTATCATATAGGCCTACATCAAAAGAGTACAAAGGTTTCTCTAAATAACAACGCAACTATACGTAGATGCACAGGCCCAGTTGTCAATATATTCTATACAGTATAATCGTTTTCACAGTATAAATGGGTCTTTATAAACGAAAACATATATATCTGCATCCTTCAGTTTCAAACAACTATCAAGCTCACAAGCAATTTACTCTCAGCTTTATTTAACGCATTTAACCATATTTAATCTTTCCCAATGATTTTCCCCTCACTGATCGCGATAGCTGACATTCCTAATGTTTGTATAGTGAGGTGTTTTCTTTTTCAGTCGCCTGCTTTATTGACAAGACATGTTTATCATCTCAATCATGCTTTCTCTGTGCATGCAAAATCTGCTTCATGAGCACAGCAGTCGCACACCATCAAAACAAACGTGTCAAATCTGGTTCAACTGCCAGGTTTGTGAGCATCTGTTAGGAATGCAGCACAGCTCTGAGGTTTTCTGCATGGAGAGCGGAACTGTTTTATGTCTGATATGCCTGTTTCACAAATTAAAGTGTTGTATTTAACACAAAGTATATCAATTTAAATGCAAATATATATTATAAGCCAATATAAATGCACCATTTCAGGTCAAGAAATAAGGTCTAGGAAATACAGCCCGTGATCCCCTCTGTTGCTGGTGTTAAGATGGGCCATTTGAATAGTTCTGTTCTTTGTGTCTTATTAAACGGGCCTGTTGTTGTAGCCAAAGTCAACAGCGTAGTGACTTGGCAAGCGTACAAAGGAGGCTGATGATGCAAATCTGAGGTTATGCTTCAGGGACTGGTATTTGGGCTGCTATAAAGGCTCAGGCATATGCTGGCAATCTAAAGTGGTTTTGTGGATCCACACACAGAAATAGATCGGTTCAGTCAAACGCTGTGATCATTGCGGCTCACTGAAGCTCTGTTTCAAGCTGTCTGTGAATGGGCTGAGTCAGCAGGTCTCTGATCTACAGATCGTACAGCACTGGGAAAAACTTTATCTGTAATCTCAACTCTGGTTCAAAGATCTTACAACATGCGATAAACTGCTTGAATTTCAAGGATCTGATTTCTTCGCGAAGATTGCTTTATCTATTCATTTCTCATTGTTTTGGATTTCATATGTGCCGTATACATATTAACCATGAACAAATGTATTTATTTTGTTTGTTTGGCTATACTACATTCTGAAAACGAAACCAATTATAAACCATGGCCCGGTTTCATAGACAGGACATAGCCTAAGCCAGGATTAGGCTGTAGTTATGGGACATTTAAGTATTTTTTTTTTTTTATAAACATGCCTTAAGAATAGACAATGAAAAGTATGAAAGACATCTTCTGAATAGTTCTTTGTCATCAGTGGTTCAACTGTAATGTTATGAAGCTACGAGTATACTTTTTTTACTGTAGAGGCATTTTGGAGAATATCTGCATTTATAACAAGGATGCGCTGTTTTTGTTCAATTCCAAGTGTAAATACACGTCGAAAATGTATTTGTATTCAGCAGAGACTCTTCAAAATGGCCCCATGGTGATGTTATGGTGCTGAAATGTTGACTAAAGTAATTTATTTTAGGTTTTTTTGCATATAAATTTTTTTTCTCAAAGCTTCATAATGTTATTGTTGAACAACTGGCAGATGGACTATTTTGATTATATCTTTCACACTTTTCTGGACCCTGACCCAGTGTTTATTAATTGGCAGTCGGTGGGACTGTTACAAGCCTCCTGGTTTTCATCTAAAATATATTAAACTGTGTTCAGAGGACAAACAAAGCTTTTAAGGGTTTGGTATGACATTGGGGTTAGTGATTAATGACAAAAATTCATTTTAGGGTGAAGTAAAACTTTAAGTTGCTTATTAGCATTCCTATTGTCATATAACATATTATCAGTTTATTAGTACTTTTAACATAATTCTGCATGACCGATCCTACCAATACTTAAACTTAACAACTACCTTACTAACTATTAATAGCAGGAAATTTGGAGTTTATTAAGGCAAATAGTTTAAGGGTGAGAATTGGACCTTAAAATTAGAAGACCTTAAAATTTCATTATGCTTTATCTGCTTTGTAAGTTCATGCTTTGTTTTTCTAATAAAAATGAATAAATTAATAAAAAGAAATACACATTTTTGTACAAATCACATCATACAAATTCTCTCTATCTCTCTCTCTCTATATATATATATATATATATATATATATATATATATATATATATATAAAAACAGTCCACATTGTCCCTTTAACCTAAACTCCCTTTATTCAGATTTCGCTAACATTGTTTGCATATTCAGTATTCATTGTATCATAGCACACATGAAAACCAATGGCATCAAACCTGGCCTGCCAAAACTCTACAACTGAGATATGATTTTTAGAAAGATATTTTATGCAGAAAGAAATTCATACATGTTTGGGTGAGTAAAAGATGACAGAGTTTTCATTTGAGCATAAGAACAACATTCCTGCTTGATTGACTTTAATGATATTCTGCAGGTGGACCTTTGGAAGCCCAACAGTGCATTTATGATTCAAGAGAACAGCTCAGTAGACGTTCATGTGGGACAGAACAAGACGCAATGGCTAAGAAGACGTCTTCGCCAAGTGCACATCCACTATGAGTGAGTCTCCTCTTCCTCTCTTGGGACTTATATTAGAGCGAACTCCTCTCTTCGGTTTCTGGGGGACACGTATTTGAGTTCTACAGACTTTGATTTGCCTGTGCCGAAGGATCCAGAAATGAAAACTGGATTCAGAGTAGTGCTCGCTCCATCAATCATCCAGATCAACAGCAACAATGAAGCTTATCTCACGCAGCCAGAAGCTTTCATTGTCGACCCTTTCCCCGGGGAGGCCTTTTCTTCTATTCCTCCTCTCCTTCTCATGGCTGATGTATTTGAGCATATTTACATGCAGAAGTGATACCTCAGAGGATTCTGGGTAATGGGACGTTTTAAGAAAGAGAAATGCATGCATCTAGCTCTTTGTTTACTCCAGTTTATTAACCTCCTGCTTTGCTTGCTTTGGTTTTTACGGGGTCAGATAAATAAATTGTGGCATTTTCATTCATGTAAGTAAATAAATAAATAAATAACAATAATATTCGTATATATGAGCATATTATATTATAGTATATATGATATAGAGTCTACCTAACTTTAATTAGGAAGTTAGCTTGAATTTTCCTCGTTATTTCTGTATACCATATTTTCGCTAGCTTAAAGATAAGCATACGCTTGCTTCAAAATGCTATGTTAAATGTTTAACCTAACCTTCTGGGTAGTTTTATTAACTCAACTGTTGTTGTTTAAAATTAACCGTAACTTTTGGCACTCGGTTAATGAACTGCAACTGCGTGAGTCTTGGGGAAGAACATTGCCAACGCAATATGCGTGATCTCTGTGATGACCGGATGTACCAAACAGACACGGCCACCTCATTAAGAAAAACGGAGATGTTAGTCCCATCCGAAATGGTACTTGAAAATCAATGATGTCAGGTGATAATGATCAAAACTGAAATGTAGTTTAGAAAACTAGCCTGGGGGACCTCCAGGTGACCGTTCAGAATGCTCCGTCCGGACTTCTGCAGCGCTGCGTAGCCCTGTGGTCCTCTCTGAGACACCGCTCCCCCTGCTACGGCAGGCCCGAGTGTGTCCTAGTCTATTGAAGCGCCCGCTGCGGCGAGCAGCCGTCGCCCTGCGGCGTCTGCCCTGTCAGCAGCGGACGTGGAAATGTCAGACATGCGCACGCCCCCAGTTCCTTTCTTCCCAGAGGTGCACAGAGAGCTGACCAAGTTGTGGCGAGTCCCTTACTCAACACGCTTGGAAATCCCCTGGAGCAAGGACCTCCTTTCTCAGGGGTTGGGCACCATATGGCACCCGCATTCCGAGTTCTGGAACTTGCACGTCTGGCAGACTTCTCCAGCCTCTCCAGTGCTGTCGTAGACACCATCTCTCAAGCGCGAGCTCCCTCTATGAGGCAGGCTTACACTCAGAGATGGAGTCTGTTCGTCGACTGGTGTTCCTCCCGCAGTGAGGTCCCACAGAGATGCAAGATCTAAGTTGTGCTTTCCTTCCTGCAAGAGAAGTTGGAGCGCAGGCTGTCCCCTTCAACTCTTAAAGTGTATGTCGCTGCCATAGTCGCATATCATGATGCAGTGGAGGGCGCGTCCCTCGGTAAGCATCAGCTCATCGTTAGATTCCTCAGGGGTGCGCGTCGGGTTAATCCCCACAGACCACACCTCTTGCCCTCTTGGGACCTGACCATCACCTTAAATGGGCTTCGGTTAGCTCCTTTTGAGCCCCTTCAGTCGGTCGATATAAAATATCTGTCGCTGAAGACCGCGCTTCTCATTGCGCTGGCCTCTATTAAGAGGGTAGGGGATCTACAAGCCTTCTCTGTCGACGAAGAGTGCCTACAGTTCGGCCCGGCTGATTCTCACGTTATCCTGAGACCCTGGCCCGGCTACGTGCCCAAGGTTCCCACCACGCCTTTCCACGATCAGGTGGTGAACCTACAAGCTCTGCCCAGGGAGGAGGCAGACCCATTCTTAGAGTTATTATGTCCTGTATGCGTGCTGCGCCTCTACACCGACCATACTCGGAGCTTCAGACGCTCTCAGCAGCTCTTTATTTGCTTTGGTGGCCAACAGAAAGGGAATTCTGTCACCAAACAGAGGTTGGCTCACTGGGTGGTAGAAGCTGTCTCCCTGGCTTATTTATACCAGGGAGAGCCTTGCCCAATAGGACTGAAAGCTCACTCAACAAGGAGTATGGAGAAGCTCCGGCTGTGCTTCCTCTGGTCTCCTTCGCCAGAGGTGTGGCAAAAATATCTCCACAGTCAACAGAAAGCTGTGTTTCCCTTCAATTATATCCATATTCGTATCGATATATTGAATTTTCTTGTCCCGCATTCTGCAGTTTATATTTTTCATGTGCTCCGCCCTCAACCACTTGCTTCAGTACCACTGAAAGCAATTCTGTGCAGTCTTAAAAATGCTTATTTAAGTAAATATGCACTTTTTTATTTAGCAGCTAAATAAATATACACATGAAAAATTAAAGTATGCTTTCTATAGCTCTGGGTTTATGCGGAACTGGCTGGATGTATATAAGCATCTGAGTAACCCTGAAAATTGCCATTAAACGGTAAGATACACAGTGCATGTGCTTTCAACATTCCTTCCCTGACTGTCTCCACAGGGTGCTCATTTCCAATCTCCAAACCGAAATTGAGAAACAGATCGGACGCCAGTCCTCAAGGAAGCGCAGATCAGAATTCCAGTATGACTATGAAGTGTACCATCCTTTGGAAGAGGTGAGTGCCCGATAAAAATTCATATACATGCTAATTTTTATGTAGAGAGATGAAGAAGACAGAGATCAAATAGGATTTTTTTTCTCAACAGAAGCTTGATTTTTGCAGGGTAACTAACAGCTTTTGATTGAGAAGCACATTTGTATTCCGTTTTGGCCCGTGAGCAAGAAAAACAGATCTCGGGAGGCTTTCTTCAGTGCCGTCCTATAACCCATCATTAAACCTTTACTCACAGGTCTTCTCCCTCAGACCGAGAGCCAACTTTAAATGATCACGCAGATACAACTTCAGCTCTGTGATTTAGTCCCATGACAAGATGATGAATGGAAAAAACTTCAGAGCAGACAAGGGCTGGATTACATTCAGTTTTATGGATATAAATCCTCTATACTCTTTTTAAAAAAGCCCTCCTTTTTTAGGAGGGTTACCCACTTCAGTCTCCTCTTTAGCAGGTAAAAGGCATGCTCTATAGATTTAGAGTTTGACTTGGCCAGTCTAAAACCTTCCACTTCTTCCGCCTCTGAACTCCTTTGTTTTTTTGGCAGTGTGTTTTGGGTCAATATCTTGCTCCATGATGAAGGATCTCCCAATAGGTTTGGTTGCATCTTTCTTTAAACTGGCAGACAAAATGTTTCTGTTGACTTCTAAGTTCATATGTTATACCATCAATGAAGATTAATGAGCCCATCCCAGAAGAAGCCATGCAAGCCCAAGCCATGACATTACCTCAGCTGTGTTTCACAGAGGAGCTTTTATATTTGGGCTCATGAGCAGATCCATAAAACTTTTTGAGAAATTTTTGAGGCTCATCTCTGTACTTTTCGCAAATTCCAGCCTGGCCTCCCTATTCTTCTTGCTAATGAGTGGTTTGCATCTTCTGGTGTAGCCTCTGTACTTGTGATCATGAAGTCCACAGTAGATTGATACCTTCACTCCTCCCCTCTGGAGGGTGTTACTGATCTCACTTAAAGTTGTTTCAAATGGTTGAAATGTGGCCGATGTGTGTGTTCCTTCTTCTCTCCGTTTCATAATTGCTTGTTTTTCACCTATAGACAGCTCTCTGGTTTTCATGTTGGTAATGTCTCTTAACCATAAATGCAGTTTGAACATGTAAAACCCAAATCTGAAAATGAGCGTAGACATTCAGTGCTAATTACTGTTTGAATAATCATTTTGATAGGACACACCTGGGCAACAAAATACATTTGTCAGTCACATGTTCCCAAAAAAATGTATTTTAAATGCGATTAATCACGATTAATTGTTTGATTGCACTAGTATATACAGTTGTGTCAAAGGACAGACCTGCTGAATAAAATGTGTGTAAATAAATGTGTACAAATGAACACAAGCTGCATGTTAATCTGGAGAATATGGGTCAAAATGTTTTCCCCCTTATTGATAGATCCAGATTTGGATGTTTGAGATGAACCGGACACACCCACACCTGGTGGATCTGTTTTCTATTGGTCAGTCTTATGAAGGACGGCCGCTCTATGTGCTCCAGGTAAAGACTGATGGGAAAAGTGGCCAAATTTACAAGCACTCTTTAAAACAAACACCTAAATATGGACTTATCAGACAGTGATCTCTGCCCCTCTCTTGTCAGTTAGGAAAGAGAACACGTTCCTTTAAGAAAGCAGTCTGGATAGACTGTGGAGTGCATGCAAGAGAATGGATTGGTCCAGCTTTCTGCCAATGGTTTGTGAAAGAGGTGGGTGCTGTGTTATTCCTTCTCTTTGTCATTGCTCACTTCATACTGATATTTAAATCACTGCAAGGCAAAAACAACAAAATGGTTATGCAGCGTATGGAGCAATACGAAAGACTGAGATCACTACTTCGTCTCCTTCTCACTTCTGTCAGTACAACCAACGAGTGATGATATTACTGCGCCACGGTCAAAGTGCTGCTAAGTTATCATTATGTTTTTATCCGCTTAACAAAACGCCACGTTTTATTTTTGTTTCACCATATTTGCTTGTGTAAATGGTCATGTAACCGTCTTTAAATAGGGAAAATGTGGAAATGTTTGGTGGCTTCTAAATTGATCCCTGTTTGGATCCTAAGGAATGAATGGAGACGGGAGAGATATGTATCAACTCATCGAGTTGAGGGAAGAACATATAGTGAAACATATATGGGAAAATGGTGGCGCTTTTTTAAGCACAAAAATAGCATGTGAAAATAGAGCACTTTTTTTACCTGGGCAACATTGAAGATTTTTTAATGTTCTGTTTATTTGTGAGTGAGTTGGTTTACTTTGGGAGCGTTTCTCTAAATTCCTCTAAAATTCATCCTTATAATACATTCGCTCATGAACTAATATCAAAGAGTGCCTTTAGTTAAGTGATGTCCTTTTATGCTGATCTGGCTGTGGTTTTCTACACAAATGAACTGCTCTCAGATCAGCAGCTAACACTGAGTGAGACAAATATAGAATGAGATGGAGATCAAAAGAGAGAGAGAGAGAGAGAGAGAGAGAGAGAGAACCAGGTCTGTTGCAATACCTTCAGTATACCACTATGAGGCAGACCTACAGTGTGACACAGACCTAAGGAAGACTGGCCATGCCATGAACGCTATTACAGATCTGTTGTTCCCCTAAGCCACCATCAGGCAAAATTTATTTTCTTTCTGCTGTGCTCAATTACACATAGTAACACTGCATCTTTCGTATGCAGTTTAAATTAAACCAATGCAATATTATTTATTTTTTACAAGACCAAAGGGAGCTTCTCATTATGCACTGAGTTATCAATTATGCTGAGTTATTAATATCTTACTACTATTGCTGTGGCAGTGTGTGTATAGTGTATATATAATGTTTTTGTTTATATTATATATGTTTGTGTGTGTACACATGCACACTGTGATACATTTTTGCAATTTTACGGGATGGGATTGACATCTCTTACCCTTATATATGTCTTAACTGGCACCTTTGATCAATTTAATGCATCCTTGCTGAATAAATACTGACCTCAAACTTAATTTTCAAAATATGAAGTAAACAACAGAGCAAACCTGACAGAATATTGTACTCAAGATGCAAGTCTATATCTATATATCTATTTGATGGAAAATGGGCTATTTATTCCTTTTGATTAGAGGAACTGAACACGCATTGCCGTGTCCTTGTAGAGAGAATATTGTGCTCTATTGAAGTTTATCTGTGGGGAAAACGAGACACACATCTCTTGAAGCCTGTCACAATTCTGTTCACTGTGAATGCAGGCGCTGAACTCCTATCAACACGACTCCAGTATGAGACGACTGATGAATCAGCTCAATTTCTACATTATGCCTGTCTTCAATGTGGACGGTTACCATTACAGCTGGGAGACGGTATCTTCTATCTGTTTGTCATAGATCTCACTGCAGAGCTCGCTGAAATCAATTGTTTGCAGCTCTTAAACATGCAGTATGTCTTGCATTTCTGCATGGTATAAGGCCGGCCGGCACAATGAAGGAAAATATCTGAGGTTTCTCTCTCTCTCTTTCTTAGGATCGCTTTTGGCGGAAAACTCGGTCAAAGATTCCAAAGTATCATTGTCGGGGAGTGGATGCCAACCGAAACTGGAAAGTCAAATGGTGCGGTAAGTTGTTATTCAGAGAAATCAAATAGCTCCTCTTTCAAACCGAAGAGCCCTGGTGTTCATATAGAAGATAAATAACCATTTCAGAGTATGTAGATGCAACTTTAGCAGCCAATAAAGATGCCTGATTAAAAATTTAGCGACGGAATTAAATATTTACAAAGACAATCTTGTATTTGAATTTCCTTATGTTATACATAGGGAAATTAAGATGTTAGAATCTGTTTGCATGTGTTGCTACATTTTTAACGAAGGTCTTCTCGCATTACAGATACACTTAAAGCTGTGGATTAATGGATTTATTAATATTATAGTACTAACAAAGAATCTATTGATGTGAGTTACTGGTTACTACTGTAGAATGTGTTGTGTTTTGGATGCTGTCCTCATAAGGCTTCTTCAGTCGAAAAGAAATGTTTTTGACGAAAACGTTCCAGGATTTTTCTCCGTATTTGGTTGAGGGTCCAAATTGCAGTTTATGTGTAGCTTCAAAGGGTTCTACACAAGGTTTTGGTTAAAAAGAATATACATGTTTTTTGGGGGAAACGACCAATAGTTTCACTTGATAAGATGTGCATTCTTTGCCTGGGATTGTGTAGAGCCCTTTGAAGCTGCACTAAAACTACAATTCGGACCTTTAGCCCGCTGGTTGCCATTGAAGTCCGCTACAGGGAGAAAAATCCTGGAAAGTTTTCCTCAAAAACCTTCATTTCTTTTCAACTGAAGAAAGAAAGACATAAACATCTTGGATGAGATGGGGGAGAAGTTATTCTTTTTTTTATTATTCTGAAAGTCAAGTTAAGGCCTGCTTAAAATCTGTTCAAAGGCCACATAAAGCTACTTGTATAAAAGCACTATATACTGTAAAGGCTGTGTAAATGCATTCATGCCACTTCTGAGCAGCATTAAACCTAAATGTTAAATCTTAAACCTAAATGCACTTACGAAGCAATTCTGTGCCACAATTGGAGAATAAATGTGGTGTTATTTACATGATACCATATTTATATAGTAACATGATTTATTTGTATTTTTTATAGTTTTGTTAATAATTATGTCTTTTGACAAAATATCCTTTAAAGGAACACAACACTATTTTTGAAAATAGGCTCATTTTCCAACTCCCCAAGAGTTAAAGAGTTGAATTTGACAGTTTTTTTTTTTTATCCATTCTGCCAATTTCTGGGTCTGGCGATAGAAATGAAAGGTTGTGATTTTCTAGGCCGATATGGCTAGGAACTATACTCATGCTGACATAATAATCAAGGAACTTTGCTGCAGTACCATGCAGAGGTGTAACGATACGCGT
>JAUMHI010000070.1:8359646-8372523 GCA_032359435.1 Enteromius unitaeniatus | reverse complement strand
CATGCATTGTGAGCTGTAAGGTCTTATATAGACAGGTGTGTGGCTTTCCTAATCAAGTCTAATCAGTATAATCAAACGCAGCTGGACTCAAATGAAGGTGTAGAACCAACTCAAGAATGATCAGAAGAAATGAACAGCACCTGAGTAAAACATGATTGTGACAGCAAAGGGTCTGAATACTTAGGACCATGAGATATTTCAGTTTTTCTTTTTAATAAATCTGCAAAAATGGCAACAATTCTGTGTTTTTCTTTCAATATGGGATGCTGTGTGTACATTAATGAGGGTAAAAATAACTTAAATGATTTTAGCAAATGGCTGCAATATAATAAAATTTAAGTGAAAAATGTAAGGGGGTCTGAATGCGTTCCGCACCCACTGTATATATAAGGACATACAGTAGGCCTATATATTTTGAAAATATTTACATGTATATATTTATATTCATTCACATTATAAATATATTTAATATATAAACAACATATTTGTCTTAAATATATACCCGCACGTGTGTGTATTTATTTACATAATACATAGACAAAGTGCACACACACAGGCCTACTATGTACACAAAAACTTATTTTGGATACAATCAGTCATGTGATTATATATATATATATATATATATATATATATATGAAAAGTTTATTTGCAAAAACAGATCACTTTTTTTTCTATTATGTTAGCTTTTTTAATTGAGATTATTGGAATATTTGGAATGCACAATGAAAAAAGAATATGATTTTTTTGTGTATTGTAAACATCTTAGAGTTACTAATCCAGATACTACATAGAAACAGCAATGAAGTATTAACAGTAAAACATGGAAAATGTTATTAAAACATGCAGAAACTGTTTTCAGCTGAAAATTCATTTTAGTCTTAATTTTAGAATAGCATTTAATAAATGCAAATTATATTTAGCCTTTTTATATTATTATACTTAACAATGGCTTTCTAACAGATGAATTATGGCTGCAACAAACTCATGAAATTACAAAATAGCATCCAAATTAAAATAAAACGTTGCTATTAATAAAACTTTGAATCTATCTTAAAACAGCTCAAAATAATTAGTAGATTCCCTCAAAATATCCTACCTCTTCAGAACAGTTGTTTAATTAGGAGTTAATGTGCTTACATAGGCTAAAGTTGAGTTTTTTTTCCTTTCCAAAACATAACTTTAAAACACTATAAAAATTTTGAACGACATAACCACAAGTATCTATGACTCTATCTATAACCACAACTACCACGAGGAAGTGAGTTTACTTGTTTGATTTATCTGACAACGGCGCTTCTTTATTCACTTGTTTTTCTCTTTAATGTATTTATTAATTTATTATTATTTAATTGGTAATCTGTTTATGCATAACTTATTTCTATTCATTAGTTTATTATATTTAAAAATGACACCCCCTCTCACTTCTCACTCTCCCTCACTGCGGCCGTTTTTACGTGCGTGACGTCATTTCCTTCCAACATGGCGCAGGCAGCAGGTCGCTGATGGAAAACTGAGGGATTTACCCCACCTTCTGGCTTTATTTATGTTTCTCTATTGAGGGCACCATCCGCCGGAGAAAAACTCAATCATACGGGAATATCTAAAAATCACGGATCCAGCCTCCACTGGGACAGGTTCTCCTCGCCCCGTCGCAGCGCGTCATGTATGAAGGCAAAAAGACGAAAAACATGTTTTTAACCAGAGCTTTGGAAAAGATCTTGGCCGACAAGGAGGTGAAAAAGGCTCATCACTCGCAGCTGCGCAAAGCCTGTGAGGTGGCACTAGGTCAGTATGATCTCGATGTTTTAGATGTTTTAAGATCTGCATGTGTGGCTTTAATCCTGCCGGTAATGAAACGGAGCAGCTTCAGATCAGCTGCATGAATCCAGCAGCATTGCGGAAGTTATTCTCGATCTACCTGAAAAAAACGCCTCGATCTAAACTTGTAACGTTACCTGCTTCTTAAGCATGAAATGTCGATCATTGTGCGCTCTTGGCTTGGATAAATCATGTTTATTGCACGTACGAATGAGGAAACAGGTAAAGGAAAGCAGGAACTGACAGGGCGAGTTTGACAGGAGCTTGAAAAAGCCTCTTCATCATACGGGCTGTGCGCAGAATAAACTATTCGAGTCAAAATACAGAATCATTTTATATGCTTTCGACTTCATTTGAGTGCCACTGAGCATGTTTTTCGATCGTTACGTGGAAAGACCCCACCTGTCATATTACAATAACAATGACGTTTTAGTTTTGCCTACAGGCTGAGCTTCTCATACGGGACCACAGCGTGCAAACCAAGCTGTCACATCGTTTAAATTCGCCGAAATGTTTTTTGTGCTATCCACAATTACCCCCAATAACAACAATGACTGGGCAAGATCGATAGAAACGCAGACGGGGGTGCTTGTTTGCATTCGTCTCGTCGCAGAATTACCTAATTATCTTTAAATAAGACGAGTATATATGCTGACGGAGCTTAAACTTTAGAAAAATGTGTAGTAACGATGCGCAATTATTGTGCCTTGCAGTCACAGGCTCCGCCGAGTTGTTCGTTCAAAACGGATCTTTTGAATGAGCCGATTAGGGAGCGTTTGGATCACTCCGGAACATTTGTCGCAAACTTCACGTTTTAATCAATACTTAATTAACAAACTACTGCGTTTTGTGACTAACTGTGCATCCCACTATACAAAAAAGAGGGTAATTTGCGCGAAGTTGCGCTTTTCGGCGATGACTCAAAGGAGTTGGTGAATCGGTTGGTTTGAACGAACTGCCCAGAAGAACCGATTCACTTATATGAATCAGAGTAGTTTGAGATGGGCGTAACGGAAGTGTTGTTTGCAGGATAGGGGTTGTGCTAGTCTATAAGGGCTTGTTTGGGATAAGGTGAATGTCTCTACCTCTGTCATGCATTTCTCATTATGAGTGGTCAATAATGCATGCACGGTGGAAGTTGAATTACAGTGCATTATTAAAGGGGGAAGAAAGCAATGGCTTCCAGGCTTTCGGCTGGAATAGCATGCACCGTGCTTTGTGCGTGCAGAGTTGTTGGTTTAGCTTGCTTTACTGCATTGCAAAATGGCAATTGTTTACAGTCTGTAAAGCATTAGGCAACAGTGATGTCACATGTTCAGAGAAGCCGTGATTCAATTCGCGTACAAAAAGATATGAAGATGTAAAGGACAGCCACAGTCAAATGGAGTGGTAGAAAGTTTAATCTATTTCATGCCACTTGGCAAACACATGGAGAACTGTCAACCCTTTCTCTCTGTGCTGGTTAGTGAATAATTTAGATCCCATCTAGTGAGCTGTGTTTTTACACCACTAAGACAAAGTTCCCAGCGCAGGCCTTATCCTCGCAAATCTGGTCTCTGGCTACTTAAAAGATGAGACGGGCTTACTCTGATTACAAAGGACTGATGCATACAGCAACGTTTAGCAAAATTGTAAAATTGACATATAGATAGTTAACATAGTTAATGGTAAAATAATTGAATTAGCTACCAACTCATTCATTTGTTTATTTATTTTTAATATCCCTTATTAAAAAGCATGTGTGGTAGACAAATATATTGCCTTTCTGCTGAGCAGCACAGGATTTACAGGCCGTTTTTTTGCATATGTAGGATTGCATTTGGCGTTTCGCTTTGATGTCTGAGTTATGACATCATCTGTCAGTGAACTTTATGAAATCTTATCGTAATTGTCGGGCCACAGTTCATTTGTCACAGTGGAGGGGGGCACATGCCTCACTTGAACTCTGGATTCATCTACAATTTTTAGCATTCCCTCCTTTCTCGTTGTGAATATATATTGAGAAATGAAGTTTGTATATCTTGGAAAACTATTGATATTTCTTTAGTAGAAGTCTAGCGATAAGTGACGACTCAATAAAAGGCAGTGTAAGGTGTTTGAAATATTGTTCTTTGCAGATACAGCAAGCATACTGTTGTAAGGTGGAGCTTTTGAAGTGTTTAATAGTCTACTCGATGACTTTTCAGTATAAGTATGGTTTGGGGAAATAAGCCTTTAAAGAGAAATGTAATGGCTTAAAGGGATAGTTCACCAATAAAATGAAAATTCTCTCATGTTGTTCCTAACCTGTGACTTTTTTTTCTTCTGTGGAAACACAAAAGAAGATATTTTGACTCGACAGTATTATTTGTAACCACCATTGACTGAGCACTGAAGTATTTTTAATAATATCTTCTTAAAACATGCACTCAAAAATAGCTTGTTGATCTAACTTAATAAAATTGACACACATTTCCATTCATTTAAGCTTAAAGTAAATTAATTGTACCGATGAGTAAAATTCATGTTAATTTAATGAGATCAAACCAATTTGATTTGACATGTTCTGTAAATGTTGCCTGAACGTAATTCACTCTTGTTGATTCATCAATTGCTGTACAGACTGGCTTGTTTTTTCTGGCTTGTCACGCCTCATCATTGGCACTAGCACACAACAAGGTCTACACTTCACCATAATGGTAACCTCAAAAATCAATATAAACGTATATAAACTCTTTTAAATGTCAAATATAACTGAACAACAACATTTTTAAAGATATTTTTCCTTTACTTAAAACACATGAAACAGCATTTAATTTCAACATCTTCTCCTAATCTATCCGTATGCAAAGCATGCTGGGAAGTAGAAATCCACAGCTCAGTTTCAAAGTAAATAATTTGTGCAGGCCCAACACAAATGGTTTAAGTTAACTTAATATTTTACAAATGTGATTTCATTTAGCATAATAAAATTGAGTGCAAATGACAACCAAGTAAAAAATCTAAAGATTTGTGTTGTCTTAGCTTATTTTATTTAAGTAAACTGAGCAAACAACTAAAATCATTTAGAGTGTGGATAAGTAAATGATTTTTTGTTTGGTTGAACCATCCCTTTAAATATCTCCTTTGAATGCCAATGAATGTCAGTGTTGATATTTTCTGAAAGTGAAGATGGATTTCTTAATGACAGCCTAGATATAGAGTTTCTTGTCCCTTAAGCACAATAAATACTTACAGAGCAGGTAGAACAAGCTCATCGTTTTCTTTTTCAGCAAGGACTTCCTCAGTTCAGACTGAATAGACAGGACCCTGCGGCTGAGTCTGATCTTTTTTTTCACCGCACACATATCGACCTTAACCAAACTCTGATGAGAGTTCAGGGGACCTCTGGCAAATGCTCTAGTTTGTTGTGTAGATTCAGGTCTTGAATATTTTGAATGGGCTTAGTGTGAGCTCTCTTCACTAACAAAATATTGTTGATGGGCTTTTTTATTCGCATTAAAGATTTTATTAAAGTGTAGTAGAGATGGCACCTAAGCTCTGTAGCCAATGACAAAGTCCAATGTTCTTTGGCAGGAACGCTGTGCTATATATAATTTTTTTTTTTTTTTTTTTTTTTACTGGTTACCAAGAAAACATTTAGCCTATAATTTTTCTCAGTTTACCTTGGTATATTAAAATACTTTATATAAAAAAATAAAAAATGAATGAAACAATGCAGACTTATTAAAAGAACAAAATAATAAAATGGCAAAACGAAATTTATTTCACTAAATAAAATAAATGTGGAAGATAAAAAAATAAATGAACTAAGTCAGAATATTAGCAGTATAGTCCACTCATAAGCGAATGTTTATTCACCCTTTATGTCATTCCAAATTCAGAATGCTTTCTTCTGTGGAATGTAAAAGTAGATATTTTGAAGAATGTCGGTCTTATTGATTTCAAAACATTGCATAGGTTGAGTAAATAATGCTAGAATTTTAGAGACTTTTAAATTTGGTTTCTTTAATATTCATTTTAAACAAAATCTCCCAAGGATCTGCTTCAGAGAGACTGTATGATGTTGCGTGTGACATAACTATTTCCCAGTTGTTGTGTCTTTGCAAAATATCCCATATCTCACAGAAACAAGTTTAAAGCCTGTACTATATTAAAAAGACTAATTGTGACTCATCGCACTATTAATATTAATGTACTCTCATTGTTTTCAAGACACCTGCGCAGAAACTGAGAGTAACCAGTAAGATCAGGTGTCCGCATTTATTATTTAGCTTTCAGACTGATCGTATATTACTCACTTCTCCTAACACTTCAGGCGGTTTTGAGTCCTGTTTGCACCTGTACTATTCATCATAAAAACTTTCTTAATGGCCCAAAACAAGGAAGAAGTTTAAGATTCTAGTTCAGATCCTAACTAACAAATATAGCTTTCTGAGTTGCTTGTTGAGGCATAATGTTCTTGTCTGTTTCTCGTCACTATAAATGTCCTCCAGTTTTTGGTTCCTTCTAAAAGCATAGATGGAAAATGGTTTTCTCTAATCATTTTTGAACTTTTAAGTGCTTTTTAGAACACATGATTGCATGTGTGCATGCGTTCCCTTAATAAAGAAAGTGGAATTAAATGCGTGTGCCGTCTGGCTTATCCTGGCTCTCCTGGTGAGGATTTTTGCTTTCCTGCACACATAGTGAACGAGGTGAATGTATTTCATTTTGTGGCCCTGGGTCTATTGTTAAGATGGTTGGTGCATATTTGCACAGGTGTCTGGAAAGTTTCAAAAGATGGAGGATTTCGGTTATTAAGATGCAATCTCACAGATGGAACACCTCGCCATGGCTACACCGTTCTTCTCATTTCCCAAAACCTGTCTCATAATTACCACAAAAGCTGTGCACTCTATGAAAGGCCTGTAAAAATATGGCACATTGTGCTTTTAATATGAAGTTATTGTGTGTTTTGAGGTGTTTTACTTGTATTTTAAATCACGCTTTGGTTGCTGATCTGGTACCTTTAAGTATCTTAACTCTATTTTGTTCTTCAGTGTGCCTGTGCAGTGCATTAAAACAAAATTGGCCATTTAATATAAAAGATCAGTTTTTTGGATAAAAGTCTAGCGTCAGTTAGATCTCTTACCAGACACTTACTGGCCTTTGTAAATAATGCATCATCTTTCAGTAGCAGTAACTCATTCTGTCTCTGACAGGTGCTAAATTAATCATAATTCTGCCTCAAGTTAATGAGAGACAATGCCATTTGACCCCTTATTTCTGCCTAGAGTTCTTTTAGTGTGTTTATGAGATCATAGAGTTAGGGATGCTAGAGGAGTAGGTAGTTATGGGCATTTTAGGTTGATACTAAACTTGCTTTATATCTCCCTAGAGTACAAATGTGCATTTTGGTCATTTTGATGACCTGAGTTTTTAACGTTGTTGACTTTAATGAAAGATATACTCGGACTCGGATATTTGGACTGTAGGGTACCAATTAAAATACCATTGTTATCATGGAATCTATGCTCTATTTTAGCATGTTTATAATATTTGTACGAGTATAGTTGCTATTGGACTTTTAGGTCAACACATCATTAGTATTGTATTTTTTTAACCAGAATGCAGAAACTAAAATTAAGGTTTTCACGAGGCTGACAACTGAAGCTGAAAATAAAGTTTGGGTAATTATATTTGGGTGTTTTAACTTTTGCGTATTGATAGTTTAGCCTCAGTTTTAATGGTGAAGTGCATCCACACCGCTGACATGATATGTGCCTGAAATAGATTAAATGTGTAATCAGAAAAGTACTAATACTACACCAGTGGTTTTGGCTCTCTAAAATAGGGATGCGTAATGGTGAGGACATTTTCACACCGGTATATAAACTTGTGACAAAACCAGTATTACAAACAATACCGGCTATATGGATACTTTCACTTTTGAATATGCAATTTTAGTGTCACATTTTACAAGAAAATAAGTGTCTGTTGGACTTTATATATTTTACTTTCTAAGACTAAAACAAATACGTGAAAGATGGATTCATTATATTCTTAACCTTATGTAAGAAATGTATTGTAATAATTGTAAAAATGTCTCTGTTATGTTCAACAGGCTTTAAGGAAACATGTTAATTTCGAGTACTCATATCTCTGACAGTAGTAGTACAGCCTGGATATTCTCGTTTAAAATTCAGTTTTGGCCATTTCTTACTAAAAAGCCAACAACAATAAAACAATTCAATCTATAACGTTTATTGACAAAAACAAAAAAGATAAGGCATGGCCTGCTCCACATGTTGTATTATACATCAACTAAATTATGATAAGTTTAGCAAAAACTGTGGAATCAAATAAATAATAATAATTAAAAAAAATCACCTACTTTCAAATGGAGCGGCAGTTAATACACAGAGCCATAGATCACTAATAAACAACCCAATATCACGTTCATAATCGAAAGTGCCTCATTTGCTGTTCACCTTCTCTGGTTTAAGAAGTGGTTACTTTACTTTTATAGTTCGCCTGGAAACCAAATCCTCCGTCCATCGTTCTACTTAGTATTCGCGCCATTTTTACAGGGTTTTTTTTACTTGGGAGAATAATTTTGGTTGCTGATTTGTCAGTGCATCCCTGGTGTTAACGATTTTCACTTTTTGGGCAATAACCAAAAATAATTTTTGCAATCCCTATCTTAAAATACTCCAATAGGTTCCATTATGGTGTGTCCTACCAGGGTCTGGAAGTAGTTTCACTGATTTTTGATGCAGAAACCATGTTCGCAGTGTTCGATTTGTTTCAGAAACCATGGCTTGTAAATTAGTGGAGTAAACCCATGCGGTTACACACGCGTGCACTTGTTGTCGCAGTATTGGTGTGACTAGTTGGCAGGGCTACACCAGGGCCACCCGCTCACACCCCTCATGTTGCGTTGTCCAGACAACCTCCCTCAGCATTTCCTTTTCAGGGCCTAAATTTAATTACAACTAGGTATTTCTCTTTCTCCTACACAATGCGGCTGTCAATGGTCCAATGCTCCCTTCTCAAGCGCAGAGGACCTGAGCCGGGTGTTTATCTCTGCGGGTGAAAAGAGCTCCCTGTCTTCCCCTTCCACTGGTGCTCTGCTTTTTGGAAGCGTTTGTGTTTGTGTATGAGAAATGGTTTGTGTCTGTTTGGTGGGCGGATGCTTGATACTTCAACTGTGGGCTAAATAGATACATTATGCAAATTAGTCTCTGATGTTGTTTACCTTCCATAGACGGAATGCCGTCATGACAGTATCATCAAGGAACCTAGTGCCAAATGAAACAGAGCAAGATCTCGAAATAAGCTACCTAGAGAAGGATGAAGGTGTTGCGTCTAATGTTTTGGATTGGCTACAATGTTCTACTCATATATGCAGAAATAAATGGCAATACTTTGTTATATGTATATTGTATATACAACTATTTCTCATGTATACCAGCCAGCATCTGTATAGCACATTTTATGGTTAACACTTACACCTTTGGTGACAGGTGGAGCCCAGGTGAGAATATTTCAGGGTTGTAACCAGGCCCGATTTAGATTCAGATCATGTTTTCAGGGGCAAAAAACAAGTTTGTCAGCATGGTTGCATTTACTTAAAGCCTTATCTAAAAACTGGCAAAAAAGATATTTGCAAGCATTATACATTGCTATCGTTCAAAGGTTTGTCGTAGGTAAGATTTACAATACAGTAAAACAAATATGTATATTGCAATTTAGACTGCATGTTTTATCCTTTTATACAATTTAAAGTGTAATTTATTCCTGTGATGGCAAAGCTGATTGTTCAGCTGCCGATCATATCCTTCAGAAATCAATCCTTTTTTCCCTAAATGCCAGGTTTAATATCCAAATTATACTGGCTCAGTTGCTTCTTGTCATAAAAACAAAAAAGCCTTATGATTTTTACATTCAGGTGTTATGAATGGAAACCCACCCATAAGAACTAGACCCTTCAGATTCTTAAACTTGTCTGCCAGATTTATTCATCCTTCGAAAATACTAGGTTTGTAAGGCAAGAGGAGTTCATTTAAATAGTTTCTGCTTGTCGAGTGTGCCGGCACGGTGTGAATGTGAGTGCTTTGAAATGGTAATGTATCTGTAAGAGTGGAAGAAAAAAAACGCCACTGCTCTCAGGTAACACTAGTCACCGTTGAGAATGGGATTGGGACTGGTTGGGAAGCTCTAATGGTTTTGGTAAATGTCACCTCTTTTAAGCAGGTTTACGACCGGCAGTCTGTGCTCCAATCACAATGTGGATTCTTTTGATCAAGTAAGGATCAGACCTCTGTCTGTCAGTCCTGGTTCTGGGAACTTGTGATTCCACCCTATCCTTTGACGGGAGGAGATCAAGTTGGCAGCAGTTCAGAATTTCCCAAGGGCCTGAGGGACTTGGATCTAGACGTTTCCTGAAAGAAGCTTGGATGCTTGGATTGAGAGTTGCAGAGTGATACCACACAAGAAAGAATGAAGGAAAATGCAAAGAACGCCCTAATAAGACCCCTCCTTACACCGTCTGCTTGGCCTCCATTCGCACACACTCTGGTTATGCAAACGGCTTCAGTCTTGCAGTCTGCAATCATTGCATTAGTGTGCGCGTGTTGCCTTGGTGTTGATCACATGGTGTACAGCACAACTCCCAAAAGACCCTACTGTTTATCTTTCCCAGCGTCGGAGCTGCAGCATGTGTGAACTGCAAAACATGCCACCATCCGCTTTTTTGCTTAATTGACGGAACAAACTGGCAACTGGAGACTGAATTGGCTCTGAGGTGTTTCAGAGCAGTAGTCTCGATCCCACCATGATGTTGTCTAAAACACCTATTCGAAATACATATTTGACTCTTGCAATCGTGATCAAGAGCGAAATAGCAATGTGCAATTAAAGAGCTCCCCTGCAATTATTGCCAGTATGTAGGAGAGAGACTGTCAACAGTCGGGGTTTTCTGCTGTCCTGTCGAGTGAAGCTCCCCATGGTGTTGCTGTACCAAGTGACATGTCACGGCATGCTCTCGGCCCACCGTATCTACCATGGGTGAAAGTAAAGCTATTTCTGCTTCATTACAGTTGCGACTGACACCTCTAGAGCTGATATATTCTCAGGTGGAGCATGGACACCTTTGACGACAATGTGTTTGGCATTTATAATGTCCCACGCAGGCCCAACATTCCTGACCCAGTAGTCCGTTTCTGTTTTCTGTGTAAGCAAAGAAGTCGAACTTGCGATGCCCGAAATGCAACAACGCTACATACACTCCAATTCATTTCCTGTCATCTCTATTATACTATCAATAAAAGTGAATGATACATCGGTACTAGTGTTGTGACTGTATTATAAATAGTTTTCTGTAATTGGAAAAAAATATGAAATAACAAACTTATTTCTGTTAATTAATTGCCAAGGCAACATTTCTAGTGTATAAGTTGACAGTGTATAACTAGAACTTTTGAAAATACATATTGAAATAAAGCTATGTTATAAGATAAATTATAAATATTGGATAAAGTTACATTTTACATTTAAATTAAAGCTATGTATATAACAGCTTTAAAAACATAAAAATGACTGAAATGGGGGAAATGATTCAAATTTAAATATAATTTGAATATAAAAATAAAAGCTAATTCGAAAATAATAATCAGGACTTTAATAGTACAAAAACAATGCTAAACTTATAATTTTAATCTTTTAATCTGCATATATTTATCTCCATTACGTGGATATTTAATTGTTCATGGTTATTTTTCTGTATTTTTATGTTTAGACATATTTTCAAAAGTTCACTTAAATTTCATCTGTAAAAAAAAAAAATATTAATTTGATAACGAACGAATGTTAATTGTTATACTATGCAGCTTTATAATGTTGTGGTGACTACATCCACTTTTATTTACAGTTTTAGTGTTTCGTTTAGCATTTATTTTGACAAAATGCTTGTCATTGCTAACTTTTTTTTTTTTTTTTACCTCCCCTGGAGATTTTCGTCATACCATCAGTTATGCAATTGCTTGGTAAGATCACCCAGTGAGCAAATGAACACGGTCATCCTAGAGCCCGACTGCTTCAATTATTGGGTTGCGGGTTTGGTTTCCATTAATTGCGCTGATGTCATTGCTTTGATTGGAGTGAATCACGGCTCTGTGTGTTTTAGATAATAGTGGCATCATACTTTGACAATTGTACATTATTTCATCTCGCTGAACTGTCGACGCTTTTCCTTAGAGCACAATTATCTCCGAGCCGCCATCAGCATGGCAACTCATCCAGAGCTAATACATAATTCATGCTGGTTATGAGTGTTTATTTTATCCTAAAGCGAAGCAGCTTCTGTAACATTCTCTCACAGATGTTTTAATGTATGGCCATGCAAACAAGCTTGTTCCTGTGATTTGGTAATTGTTTTTTTAGTTAATTTTAAAGTGGTTTTCCTCTTCCCTTTTAGAATATCTAGTAAAACTGTATTGCCTCTTTCGTATTATCTCTTTCCCTGGCAGCGGAATACAGTAGACCTGCTCGAGTCTATTTATTTTCCCATGGCTATGTGGAATGCCTTGAGTCCCAGACTAGATTCTAGACTAGAAGGTCTGGAGGCCCTGCTAAAATCATGAGGGGCCACACGGAAGCGCCTCCTAATGTGGGTCAGTGCGGATTCAGAGGAGTCCGCCAGCCCTGTGCCCCTCGTTTACAACACACTCATACATTATGTAGATCATTTCAATGGAAACTAGCCTAGCTATCCCGTTTGAATGATTTTTAGACCGTGATTGAGATGTTCAAGGTTTATTTATCCGTCACGCTTTGTGTCGGAGATTGTGAGTGTTGTGTGGCACAGTCAGATTTCATAGCAGTCCTTTGAAGCTGATGGTAACTGAAAGAAACTTATTTATGCGGTGTCATAATGTGTTGTCCCAACTGTCGGCTCAGAAATTGTGCGTTCTGGCAATGTTTCAGAATTAGAATGGTGCCAACTGTTGGAGTGCACCAGTATGGGATAGAGTAAGACTGTGATTTGTGCTACTCATCAGATTTTTAAGATCTGTGTAGCTCATTAAAAAAGCAG
>JAUMHI010000070.1:8322515-8352475 GCA_032359435.1 Enteromius unitaeniatus | reverse complement strand
CAATAGTTAACCATCTGAGGTGATTTTGGGGCACTTGAGATGTTTGGACATGCTCTGATATTTGTGCTTTTATCAGCACAAATTGTTCTACAATAATACGTGACAAAGATGAATTTACATGTTTGCATTTTTTAGAAACATTTTTTTATGCGTGGTTAGTAAGTTTTGTGAAAATAAAAGTAGCTGAAATAAGGCCATTTAACAGACACTTAATAGTAATGCACAGTACTTTTGAGCAACCAGTATATTAGGCTAGAATATTTACTTCACAATGATGTGAAAATCATTCCACTTACTTTTTCAGAGAAAACAATATATTTTTTTTTATTAAAATTTTTTTTTAAAAGCCAGTATGCGAGGGAGTGACAATGATGAGTGTCATTAATATTCAGTGATTATCACCTGAAGAGACAAAGACCCCTCCCATAATGGGCCATTAGTGACACTGACAGGTAAGCTAGGTAACAAAAAATGTGAGGAGATGTGAGAAAAAAACTCTTTTTTAAAAAGATTTTTTTTAATTTATGACACAGTATAATTAAAATATACATAATTAAGGTCAAAGACACATTATTGATCTAACTACAGAGATGTGAACAGACTTTGAGTCAATCCTGAAAACAGATTCTGTTCAACAAGTAAAACCTCTACATAATACCTGATATTGCAGTGTTTGTCTGATCACTAAAAAACAAACAACAAAACATCTGTGAGCATGCTAATATCAGTATATGTATCAATATACGCTTTGTATTATCATAAAAGAGCATTTTACAGTATATCCAAGATTTATTCTGAGCCGACCTCAGTCCGTTAAATATAAAAAGAAATCAGTATTGATATCAGGGATGTGCTTTTAGCCATGAAAAAGATGCCACTACAGAAATAATACATTCTTTGTTGTTTAATTATTATTATTTTAATGTCTTTGCTGTCGTTTTCAACAGTTTAATGCTTTGTCAATAAAAAATATGAATTAATAAAAAGAAAAAACTTTTTTCTTTTTTTTTTGCTGAAATGTCCATTCGATGTATGCAATACATCACATCGGCATTCAAACTTTTTATTTTATTTATACATTTAAAAAGTCCATTTTGTGCTTTCATTCTTTTTATTACATATGTATCAGAAATGCTCTAGGTTCAGTGTATGTTAATCTCCATTGACTACATCTTTGGTATAATATAAATTACCACAGAATATTCCAAAAATTACATTCAGCCCCGCCAGAAATGTTTCATTTGTTGAAAACATGAATAAAAAATGCACTTAGTGGAAATAAACATTACAATAGACACTAATGAACTTATACATGTTAACATGAAAGAAGCTATACAAATTTCAACACATAACCATGTAAAGCCACATAAAATATAGATGCTACACACACAAGCACGAGCTGAAAAATTGAATGATAGATCTTAACTCGTATTGAATCTTTTAAAATGGCACTAGATGATTCTCTCCCCCAGATGTCTCATCGTTGCACGTTGCTTGCGGCGCTATTTGTGCTCTGCCTTATTAGCGACTTGGTTTAACTCTACTCTGGAGGGTTTATTTTGGTGAGGGCCGAGAGAGAAACAGTGAAAGTTCAGGGTAAGCGAGAGATGTGTGAGGTAATCTCTGAGCCCGGCGGAGCTCGAGTCTTTTCCCTCGCAGCCTGGCTACAGCTCAATTTATGTCAATTAAAAATATGAGCTGGCTAATCCCTCCACAGACAGATTAATGAGATTGAATGAAGGAGAAGAGGAAGAGGAGGGGGAAAGAGCCGAGCCAATAGAAAGAGGTTTATTAGACTGTAGAAGCCTCCCGCTGACACGGTCTGAGACAAGCCAGCTAACCCATTCCCACAGCAACCCCTGAAGTAGACATCTACCAATGGGAAAAGTGTGTACTATTGAGTAACATAGAGATTTTTCCTACAGTATTTATTTTATTTTCTGTGTCAGATTCTGCAAATGGTTTATTTGATTCATTAAAAAAGACGGTAATTTTAAGATATAGTTAGCTGAATAGATCGTGCTTGCTAAAATGATCCATCAAAAAGATTCATGAAACATACCTGTTCTTTTTTAGGCACTTAGCTGGTTGGATGCACTAAAATATGTGCATCATATTTTAATAAATATCAGTTGTAATTAAATTGGTTCTTTTTACTGTGTCAGTCATAAAGATTCACAAAGTCTTGTTTGTAACAAACTCATTCAGTTCGTTAATCATTTAGAAATTCGTTAGAATTTTATTTGAATTATGGTACAGACAATATTTTTGTGCTGTCTGTTTGTTTTTGTGCACAATGAGCCGGATGGATGATAGGTGCTAAAATATGACCTGCAAAGTTGTAATAAAAATGAATTGTGATTAAATGACTCATTTGAAAGGCCTCTTTTTGATGAGTCAGATTCACAAAGCAGTAGCGGTTTGAATCAGACTCATTAAATCAGTAACTCATTCGGTTAACAACAGTCGGGAGTCATTTTTCCAATTCAAATTTAATGCAGCCGAGATTTGTAATAAAATGAGAATGGTAATCTTAAAAAAATTAATAATGATTTTTGCGCCTGTCAGCTTCAGTTCCCCAAAGGAAAACACTATTTGAGTTTTAATGACATAATGAAACCATACTCAACTATAATATATCTCACAATACTATAATATCTCTTATACTATGTAGTACGAATAGTGACATCATTGTCACTTTCTCTTTTTGCTACATGTCCATTTAGTGCTTCACTTTCTTCATCATCTCTGTGTCTCTCCGCTCATCTTCTTTCTTTTCATCTCCCTCAACCTCTTCACCATGTCCCACTGCACTCATCAAGTCATCCTGCTGAAGGAAATCGTAAAGCTCGTCCTAGCTAACACACAGCAGTCCCAGCTTGGCCTGGCACCCCTCCAGATCCGTTGCTCATCTCGAGCTCATACAGTGGCTGGAAATAAAGCAAGAGTTTGCAGTCTAGGTCACATCCACTGCAGTGTGGATATATAACAAGATTCAAGGGCTTTCTCCCGTTGCCAGAACGATTGTTTTTTGTGTATTAAAAAATAAGATGGAAAGAAAATCTACAATGTGTTACTGTAATGTAATGTAGGCCCTTATGAGACTGTCTTTTTGCTGTTTGAATTTTTATAGACTTTATTAAATAAAAAAAGATCTAAGGAATTATATTTATGTAACTGACACAATTTAACAGCAGTTTATTAAAAGTTGAACAAAAATGATGAAATACGTTTTATTTTTACCAAATAGTTTTATTCATTAAATTGTAATACAAGATTAATTTTACATTTTAATTATATTAATAAAATTTTAATTTTCAAAAGTATCTCTAATGATATTTTTTTAAATTAAAACAATACTAAAACATTATTTTAAAGGAAGATTTGCTAGAAAAAAATAAGAAATTTTAAGAAATACTAGTAAATTCTGGTAAAATATTTTTTTTGTGTAAATATTTATTTCTTATTTCTTAAAACATTTTTTATTTTTGGTAAAACAATGTCTTATTAGTAACTGTATTAGTAGTAGTAGTAGTACACTAGTAGTAGTAGTATGGGCTGCGCAATATATATATCGATATATTTGATATATATGCGCATTAATATATCGAACGATATATATCACACAGCTATAACTTTAAGTTTCTATATGTATATGTATATGTATATGATATGATGACAGTTTTTATGAAAAGAAACCGAAAACAAAACCACGCATCTGTGACATTTGATTCATTCACACAGAGATGCGCAGAACATGTAGGATTCATATTTAAATAGTCCTTGTGCATTTTAATATTTGCAGACACTTGACCATTTCGCGTTTTGATTTAAGTATACTGACATACTTTTGATTTATTCATCCGAAATTTGGCAAATTCTTTAACATTTAGTGTTACAGAGTAACGACTGCATTGATTCCGTCTGCGTTTTCTGCATCCTGGTAACTTTAGGGTCCTAGTAATGCATAAGTGTAATGTATTTAGTTGAACTTAAAATGCTAAAATGTATGTGATTAACTGCAATTTATTTTATGAATTAATCAGCATACCGATTGATGTCTTTGTTTTTGTTTTGTAGCCCACCGGCTGGGGACAACAAGTCAAGCTCCAGTACTTTGCCGCCAATCAAATCCAAGACCAACTTTGTTGAAGCAGATAAGTACTTCCTGCCGTTTGAGTTGGCCTGTCAGTCCAAATGTCCGCGCATCGTCATCACCTCTCTAGACTGTTTACAGGTCAGCGCCCTACAACACACTTATGCCTTCTATGATGAGGATGTTTCATCTCATTCGCGGTGTTTATGATTTTTCAGAAACTCATAGCATATGGTCACCTGACGGGCAGTGCTCCAGACAACACCACCCCCGGAAAAAAGCTCATCGACAGGATCATAGAGACTATATGTGGCTGTTTCCAAGGACCACAAACAGATGAAGGTGTCCAGTTGCAAATTATAAAGGTCAAATATTTTTTATTTGAGATTGCTCATAAACATGCAGAGCTAGTGATGCCTTTTTTTTTCTCAGGGTGGGTTATTTGGGTGACGTTTATACACAATCTTCAGTATTGCATGGTTAAACTACATAAAGGTCTATATATATCTCTGATTTTAAAATTATTATAAATAACACTATATAAAATAATTATAAAAATAGTAGATTTTAAATAATAATAATAGTATGACATATTTATTTGAGTTTTGACATTAATTAAAAAAGGAAAATCCCTTCCTCATCATAATTTATTATTATTATTATTAATATTATTATTATTACAAATGCTATAATAATTTTCAAATTCTAATATATTGCGACAGAAGTTTTTTTAATTTTTAAAACATGTTTTTGTTTTTTTGTTTGTTTGTTTTTTTATGTATGTTTGTATGATTACTATAATAATTAATATATTTTTAAAGCAAATAAGCCTGTCTTTTTTTTTCAGTTTGAGCATGTAGGTTGTTTTCTATTCTTTATGTAGAACTGCCCTAACCTGTAGCGCTCAGATTTCCATAGCGTCATTTGCCTAAGCTATTGTTTTACAAATCTCATTGTGGAATGCAGAGTAGCAAGACAAGCACGGCTCCTTAAAGCTGCTGAACTCTTTCATAAGGCCGCATGTCGAGCTTAATCTGCTTCAACTTTACCAAGATTCTCGCAGCTTAAGTAATACACACTAACTCTCCCCCATATTGTCTGAAAAACATTCCTACAATATATGGCTACAGTTGTGTCTTAACGTTCTCTGTGGTTACATTTTGTGCTGTTTCTTTTTTGTACACCCCGACAGGCCTTGCTCACAGCCGTGACCTCGCAGCACATAGAGATCCACGAAGGTACGGTACTGCAGGCCGTGAGAACGTGCTACAACATCTATCTGGCCAGTAAGAACCTCATCAACCAGACCACGGCCAAAGCCACCCTCACGCAGATGCTGAATGTGATTTTCGCCCGCATGGAGAACCAAGCAGTGAGTGCATCCGACACTTCTCCTGTGGTAATATGGAGAAATGACGCCTTGATCTAACATTTCTTCTTTCTTTTTGGTTGATGCCTCTCCTCCTCCTCCTTCCCCCCCTCAAAATATAGCTTACAAATCACAAGATCAGTTGGTCTTTGGCATCAAGAAAGCGAGATCGTCAGGTAAAGAGTGACAGGACTGCCTTGAAATGTGCTTGATCTGAAGTTTTCTCTGGTTTGTGTACATCAGTTTCATCCGTCACTCTCGCACTCTCTCTCTCTCTCTCTCTCCGGTCTCTCTCAGACGTCTCGCTCCAGTCTGCTTGCCTTGGCTTCATTGCGTTCGTTTTCTGCCTGCTGTCGTCCCCTCCATGACAAATGAGTTCCTTTCATCTGTCTTACCATGTTTATGTGTTGTGGAAGAGTGTGATTACAGCAGCTCTCTCTCGTTTGTAAGGCCACGTTTACACCTGGTAGTAACATCCGTCTCAGGTGGTTTGGTCATACGTTGTCCGTGAAAACAGGTGTTGACACCTGCAGGTAACGCGTGACTCTTGTGACAAACGTGTTTGGGTTTTGAGGAAAGAGTCTCTGATTTGTGATGCCGTTTGTTGCTTTGTGGGACTTGAAGTTATTTATATATTGTTTTGCTTTTTAACAATAGTAATATGGTTTAAAAATTGTATATATTTAATCAAAAATAATTCAATAAATACATAAAGTAAAATTATTTATTTTTTTAGATGGGCTTAAAAATATTGAAAATCTTACTGTTTTTTTTATTTATATATATATATATATATATATATATATATATATATATATTTAACTTAATATTTTTTTGTCAAAAATCGTAGTACATTAGTTTTTCTTCCTGAAAAGGCTCAAAAGAACAGCATGTATAGGAAATAAAATATTTTGTAACTTTTCAAATGTCTTTATTGTAGCGCTTTCAAATTATTAAAGGTGGGGCAAGCGATTCCTCAAAGCCAAAATTAACGTTTGAAATCATAAAAACATGGCACTACCCCAAAAGGAACCCTCCGCCCCACAGATACAGTACCAGGCAATGATTAGTTCTGTGAAACAAAGCAAAACGTTTTATGACGTGCTGACACAAATTTCAAATGATTTTCAACAGTCACTTTGTCGGGAAGAAACAAAACAACCTCGGCGTCCGATCCTTAAGCTGATCCAATATTATTACGAGTCTTTTTGTCGCTCGGCTCGGCTGTTCACTGAATGCTCTCTCATCCACATCATGAGCAGACATGCCCCTTACTGCTGATTGGCTACTAGTGGTACTCTGCCCTGACATACTTTTCTAAAGCGTTTTTTTTAGTCAAGAATATTTACACAGCATATGTGTGTGTACTGTGTGTATATAAATACGCAACCATTCATGTATATATTTAAGAAAAATGTTACGTTTATATATTAAATATATTTATATTTAAGTTAAATGAATATAAATATTTTCAAAATGTATACTGTATGTGTGTTTATTATCTATACACACTAAATATAGACAGTACACACAGAAATATTATGTAAAGAAAATGTTTTGTTTTGAATGTAATTAATTCAATTAATCATTTAAAAGCACTGTTTACTGTCAGCTTTTCTAATATGTTCTGAATAAAAGTATTTATTTCTTGAAAAAAAACAGCTGAAAAGAGCAACCAATTTTTAATTGTAATTAATAATTGTATTTTCAGAAAGTTAAATCTGTTGTTAATGTGTTAATAAAATGTAAATATACAAATTAATTAAAAATAATTTTGATTTTCCCCATTTTTTTTTCACTGTATGAATAAAATAAATATTTATATGCACAACTATTCAACATAAACCATAATTTATTATATTTACAAATAAACATTTTAATGCATAGATATTAATGCTTAATGAAGAATTCCATAAATATTTGTATAAATAATAATGTCCAGGAATCAATGGATCAGAGATGTAATAAAACATTTTGAAAGTGCATTAAATGTGATATTCACAATGGAATACAAAATAATTTCTGGTATATTGAATATATTATTAGAAATATATAAGATATTGTATATTCTTGTTTTAATGAGTATTCAATATCAAGAAAGGAAGTATAGCATTTTTTTATTTATTTTTTGTATAAATGGACTAGACTTTGATCTAACTATAAATGTAATGTTTTGAGCTGAATTGTTGTAGAATTATTTTAGTTGAGTATTAAAACTTGGTGTCACATGGTTAGTGTTGTTCAGGACACATTATGCACTGAGGGATCGGATCCAAAAACATTGTTTACAATCACATATAGTGTCGTGCTTTGGGTTGGGATCATCCGAGATGGATGTTGATACCAGGAGCAAACGCGATGTGTCTGTATCTCTGTGGTTTAGGTAGCTGCATGTGGATGAGGACAGTGAGGTACAGTTTAGATGTTTCACAGTTGGTGCATTGATCAAAAGGATGCCACTTGTGGTTTTGGCACTAGCAAAACACACTGTCATGCAGTTTTAGCAGTCCGGACAGAGCGTGACACAGCCAGACACATCATGCATAACTAATCAGCTGTACAATATTGAAGATGTGTTTGTTTTGCCAACTCGGACCAGGCCATATTAGACCACCTGATTTCAGCTGAAAGCTCTAGAGAAGGGACATCTTTGTCCCTCATACTTTATTAATTACCCTTACATTAAATGCATATTCAACAGTTTTATTCAAGGGTTTTTTTATATGCTCCGAAATGTTACAAATATAGATGTCTGTGTTTGTTTTATTTTTTAAATGTATTTTTGTTTCTCTTAAAAAATTAAAAATACAACTGATAATTCATAACAATGTGTGAATATTATAATATTTACATTTAATTATTGAATCCATAATTTTGAATGGTTGGATCCATAGTTTAATGAAGTTAATAGGTACCCAAGATGATTAAGATTTTTTATTTTGCTATTTACTATACCAGAGACTGGTGTTTTACAAAATGTATTTATTTATTTAATAAATTCTAACATCTAAAAAACATAAAATTATATATAAATTATATATACACTGAATTATTAAATCTAGTTATTTAAGTTTTATTACCCAAGGTATTGTTTTACTTTTCTTTTCTTTTTTTTTATGTTTATTCTCTAGTTTTTATTTACTGAAGTACCTAAGTATCAGATGCTGGCATTGTATAAATCTATTATTATTATTTTTTTTAACGTTTGCATTTATTTACATTTAGTCATATTTTAGCTTTAAGAGTTGCTAAGCACAAGTTTTTTGACAAGGCACTTCGATTCGGTTGTCAGTTGTGTGTGTGATTTTTGACATGATATTTGTTATCCGAGACATTTTTTTTAAGATTTTGGATTGCATAAGATTTATTGTTGATGGATTGTTAGACTTATTTCCTCTGCAATGATTTTGAAGAAGAAGCTACTGCTTGATCCTTTTAGCAAAACACAAAAGAAAAAACATTTTAATAAGAGTGATCCAAACAATGAAAATCAGTCCAATGTTGTTTGGACACCATTGACTTCCCTTGTGTATACAGTATCTTTTATGTTCCACTTAAAGGAAAAATTACCTCATATTTTACTCACCCCAAAGCCATCCTAGGTTTATATGACTTTCTTTTTTCAGACGAACACAGAGTTTTTTAATAATTTGTCCTGCTTCTTCCAAGCTATATTATGCCATATTATTTTGAAGTGCCATAAATCGGATATATCCACAAGTACTGCAATTTTTCTTTTTTTAAACTCAAACCCTGTTCGTCTAAAAAATGAAAGTCATGCACACCTTGGAAATATGGGGAAATTTTCATTTTTGGATGAACTATTCCTTGAAGAAATGGTTGAAAACTACTTGGGAGTAAATGATGACAGAATTTTCATTTCCGTGTAAACTACAGCTTTAAGAGTCTTAAAGAAACACACCGTTGTAAGCATGTGCATAGTCCAGATTGTCATTCCAGGTGCATGTAGTTCAACCACCATCTGTCTCTACAAGCACCGACATTGTCTTCACATACAGCAAGATGCTATAAGATCCTGGTCTTGTGTTTCTTTTTGTTTTAAAAAGACGGGAAAAGTCTGTATTCCTAAACGTAATCATTTGCCTCCCGTTCAGAGAAATGGATGTACATCAGCTTGGCTTTGGGCTCCCGGCTGCCCCCGAGGGAACATGAGTGTGTAAACTCACCCTGATCCATGTTTAAAATGTGTTGACTCTGTGTGTATGTGTGTTCCAGATGCAGGAAGCTAAGCAGATGGAGAGAGAAAGGCACAGGCAGCATTCTCCAGTCAGCCAGCAAGAACCAGAGTCTCCTGGACAGCGGCACACCGACACCCCCGACAAAAGCCTGCCCGCGGAGGCCAACGGTGGACCGGGACACCAGGGCAGCAAGGTCGAGCAAGGATCTCCGTCGTACGAGAGTCCCGAACCAGAGAACGGCACCGACTTCTGCCCTGCGGAGAATGAGCAGACCGAGGCAGACCAGGCTACTGCTGCTGCGCAAAGTAAAGAGAAGCGTGCAAACATGCAGAGATTCATTTAGCTTTAACATGAACAAGCAATTAGCAATTACACTATTTATTCATCTTTGCTAATGTTAGTTCCTGAAAATACAGTTGTTCATTGTGTATTCGTGTTAGATCACAGTACATTAACAATTTAAAGGGTTAGTTCCCATTAATTACTCACCCTCGTGTCGTTCCAAACCCATAAGACCTTCATTTGTCTTCAGAACACAAATTAAGATATTTTTGATGAAATCTTGAGTTGCCATACTCAAATGAAAAAAGTATAACATACAAAAATGCAAAAAAAAAAAGTATTCTCCTAGCGTCGCAAAACTAAAGTTGAGCCATGTAGAATCATTCTAGTTGCATTGCTGTCTATGTAGGGTCAGATGGGTCTCAGATTTCATTAAAAATAAAAAAAATGGCGTCATTTGCTCACTCTCATGTCATTTCAAACCAATAAGATGTTGGTTAAATGTTGAACCACAAATTAGGATATTTATAATAAAAACCATGTCCTTCCATTCAAAAATGGAAAAATAACCAAAAAAAATAACCAAAACATGGAAGATCCAATTTGAGTTTGAGACTTAATCCAAGTCTTCTGCAGAGATATGATCACTTTATATGATAAACAGATTTAGGGGCAGTTTCCCAAACAGGGTCTAAAACTAGTCCTAGATTAAGATAAATGTTAAGAGCTGTCTAAACTGGAAAAAGCTTGCACTGAGATATCTTAAAATACATTATTGTCATTGTTTGGTCGTAAAATTCTCACAGATAATGCATTTTTGTAAGACATGTTTCTAAATATTCTTAAATGTCCTAAATTAGCAAAGGTCTAGTCCTGGTTGAATCTAATTCCTAACTGGGAAACTGGCCCTTAATATAACGTTTTGTGTGTTTATAGGTGAACAAAAGCCTAAATAAATCTGTTTATCATATAAAGTGATTATATCTCTGCACAAGACTTGAATTAAATGACTAGATTTGTTTTAGGATGTTTTGTGATTTTGTTGGATCTACATTTTGCTCACTAGGATTAGAGACAGAAACAGAGAAAAGTTGTGTTTTGAACATTAACAAAAATCGTATTGGTTTGAGTTAATGATGACAGATTGTAATTTTTGGTTGAACTATACCTTTAACATAATATAAGCATCACTGATTTCTAGTCATTATTAGTTAATGGTGTATTTAGGTTTGACATCAGAACAGATGAGGCGTCTTGTAATGATGTGACACTATTGGAAAACTGTGTCAGTGTCCCTGAGTCTTACGTAAGTTTAATAGCACAGCTTTCCATCAGAACATCACCTAGTTTCAGGCAGTATGGAGTCCCCTCTTAATAACACTTATTAAAGTTAAATTGAGAAGCTGATAATGTGGATTAAATGTGACTACAGACCGTGCTTGGAGGGAAAATCCTCCTATCGCACTGTGAATGACTGACTAGACAGAATTAGACGCTTAAGCATTCTCTTCTGTCTTTTTTGGGTGCTGCAGAGCATGGCACTGGAGCCACCGAGGAAGAAGAAAACCAGAACTATGAAGAGAAGGCACAGCAGATTGTACAGAGCATTTTACAAGAAGTTGTAAACACAATTGCTGGAGGCGAGTTATATTTATCAGACTCGAAGGGGACAGATGTGCATTTCATATTATAAAAATATAAATAGATGTAAATATAATTTATATGTTTGAGGTCAGTACGATTTTTGGAATTTAGTTTTAGTTAGTGAAAAAAGAAATTAAATAATGTTGCCAAATATTATTAAAATCCAATTCTGACTTTTTTTCTCAGAATTTAATTGTATAAACGTACAATTGTAATTTTATTCTGATTTTATTAAAACTCAATTGCAAGTTAAGCAAGAAAAGTAAAAGATAAACTTGCAATTCTGAGAACATATTAGTAATATTTTTTCTCCTCAGAATTGGATATTATACCTTGCAATTGCGAGTCTATGGCCCGGTTTCACAAACTGGACTTAGCTTAAGCCAGGACTAGGCACTAAGATATTTAAGCAACTTTTACAAAAATGCCTTACAAGGAAATATTACAGGTATGCATCTTAACACAGAACAATGACAGTGACATGTTTTAAGATATGTCAGAGCAAGATATTTTCATCTGAGACAGATCAAACATGCAATTTAGTCTGGGACTAGCTTAAGCCTTGTCTGTGAAACTGGGGGTATATCTCATAATTCTGAAAAAAAAAGACCAGAATTGGGAGGAAATAGTCAGAAATGCTCAATATGAATTTGCAATTGCAAGAATTGTGAGATGCAAACTCACATTTGTGAATAAAATTTTTATCTCACAATTTATATCGTGTAGTTCTGAGGGAAAAAGCAGTCGAATTTTCCGATTGTTTCTTAAAATTCTGACTTCATGTCTCAGAATTGCAAGTTTCTATCAAAATTTCTGAAAAAGTCCAAATTCGTAAGATGTAAACTTGCAATTGCACAAAAATTATGATTCAAAGTTCAAATGACCTTTTTCTTTTTTATTTATACAGTGGCAGAAACAGGCTTCTGCAGCTTTCCATTTGAAGTGTTGTTGATTCAGCAAAACGTTTATTTTTAAATAATAATTTTTATCTTAGAAAGTTAATGAAAAATTATTTAAGATTTCTCATTTTGTGTGATATAGAAATCAAATGTTTGTAATGGCAAAAATTATAGCAGAATTTTAACATTTTTGCTAAACTGCTTTTTTTTTTTTTTTGCTAAAGACTGCCTGAAGTCGATCTTATTTGGTTTAAATGACTTAGGTGTTTAAATTTTGGTAGCAAAACACTAGCCTGAAGTCTATTTTTCTGTGTTCAGATGCTAAGGAAAGCCGTGAGGGCGAGGCTGAGCCAGCTGAGGGTATTCCAAACTCTCTGGAAGAAGAGGGAGGCTTGGGCAGCGACAACGAAAACGTTCACGCCAACGGCATCCCTGGAACACCCATCTCTGCCAGCTTTACTCCGTCCCTACCCGACGACAGACTGTCTGTCTCTTCCAATGACACTCAGGTACCAGTTTCCACTTTAAACAGCTTCTTGTGTAATTGTTTTGACTGGATTGTTTATCCAGAACTGACTTCATTGATTTAACAGTTGAATTCCTCAAAATAAAATTTTAGGGTTTGTTTTTCTGATGTCACAAACCATGATACCCTAATTTCTCTCAAGTGTTTTGCTATAATAACAAACAGCTTCATGTGAAATGTTTTGTAAAACAGTAGTTCTCCCTCGTCTTTTTGAATGAGCAGCTAGAAGTAGCAAAGCATGGACACTTTTAGAAATAAGATTGCCATTGTTTTTTTGTTTTCTTTCGCGTTATAATGATTAAAATCTATTTAATTCCCTGTTTCTTTGCTTACACAGTGAACTGTGTATAGCCTTTAATTCAACACAATTGTATCTTCTCTTTAGGTCGCCCCAATACAGGATTTTATTTAAGACGTTTAATATATAGATATTTCTTAGTATTGTCACAATTTTGTTATTGCCTTTCTTTAAACACAATATTACCATATCAGCAAAAATTAATTGTGATTAATCGCATCCAAAATAAAAGCTTTTGTTTACATAATATATGTTTGAGGACTGTTACTTATTATGTATACCTGTATATAAATACACACATGTTTGTATATATTTAAGAAAAAATATTATATATATATATATATATATATATATAATATAATATAATACATTCTGTTGATTATTTTTTTTTTTGTGTCAAAATATGTTCAAGTGTCAAAATATTTTTGGGGGCTATTATATAAGCTTAATGGACCATAACACCAATTTTATGGCCTGTTGATTTTTTATAGCTGATGCATGTTATGTGCTATAGATGATGATTAATTTCCCTGGAAGTTAATTTTGATTGCAGTAAGACTCTTAACACAAGTGTTTCTCCTACAGGAATCGGTAGCCACCTCTGGTCAAGCACCGGGTGCAAAGTTTTCCCATATTCTCCAGAAGGATGCATTTTTGGTATTCCGTTCACTCTGCAAGCTCTCTATGAAGCCCCTCTCAGACGGTCCCCCTGATCCGAAGTAAGCCCGTCTTACTTAAAAAACCCATCTGACTGTATACAAAAGGAATTGTTTATTTGTTGTAACAAATGTAGTGCCAGACATTTCCAGTCTGGAGCCAATTGAATTCGATGTGGTTATATATTCTAATCTGAGATCTGTAGTTGTAGATATTTCAGAGCGAGGGTATTGAAAGCATCAGTCTGCATTGCACAGAGTTGAGTTGTCTGTGGTTTTATCAACTGCTGTCCTATAATAGGTGAATAGGGCTGTAAGAGGTCAAGAGAGATGTTCCTCCGTGTCATTTGAAGAGAAAGAGAGCCATTCGTTCTGGTGTGTCTTCGGGGGCAGTGAGGCAGGAAGCTCGTTTTAGAGCTATTGATCACTCTTTGTTAAATGGACTGAGACCTGTTGACCCCTCTTGATTTACACCAGGGCTTTATTTATCAGTGACGCATACTAAGGCACTAAGCATAGATGGAGGTTAGGGACATGAATGATGCTCCAGATCACACAGTTTGTTCAGGAGAGTTTACTTTATTATTACTTTTTTTTTTTTTTACTTTCTGATCTAGAAGACAATAAAATTGACTTTCATTAAAGGATCATTAAGGAGGCACTTAGCAACTGCCTGTGACACATTAAGTGCCCTGACTACAACCCAGAAAATGTAGCTAGATTTTGTTAATTAGTTTAGTTAATAAAGGTTTGGTAGAGTTCCTATGGATTCTGTTGTTGCATAGTCTTGAGGAGTATATTATTATAGAATCTTGAGAAGTATATTATTATAGAATATTCACTTTAATTCTTAATCATTTAATTTATTCAAATGAGATAAATTAAAGAAATATAAATTATCTGTTATTATATATATATGTATGTATATATATATATATAAGTATGTATGCTATTACTGAATAAAATTCTTTTAAATTTAGCCTTTTTATTTTTTTTATTGTGGTTTAGGTTTGTGTGCTTTTGTAATTAAGTTTTTTTTTTCATTTTTCTACAAAGCTTCAATTAATTTTCATTTAACTGAAACTTTTCACAATTATTACATTTCTAATTTTTATTTTATTTTAATTTTTTGTTTATTTTTTTTCAATCTATTATTTAAAAATATTTTTTTTCCAGTAGCCATAACACTTTTGAACTCCATCGTGTATCTTTGTAATATTGCAATTTTTTAATATTTAAATAAAAATTAAAATAAAAATTGTAATATTTTCAAATTTTCTAATGCAATGCCTGTGTTTGTTTGTTTTTGTTTTTTTCTTCTTTCTTATTTCTTCTTTCTTGGGGTGTGATTAATTGTTGGATGCCTTAAACCGGCAGTAAAATCCTTGCATGTTATGCTTACTTGGCCAATAAATTATTTCTCTATTTGATGGTTTTAACACTATTATTGTTGCAGTGACCCTGAAAGCTTTATTCTTCTCTTATTTTTTGATTATTATACATTTAATGTCTGCAGTCTCACCAGCAGAAAATATTCATTTTTTGGATTTTCTAGTATATGTCTTTCTTTGGCCACATTAGTTATAAATTGTAAGTATTTAAACACTGTTAGTTTTCACCCCAGTAAGGCAAAAGTTAAATGATTCTTTATTAAGTTTAGTGTGGCCTTGGCATGAGTGTTTTATGTGGAATGAGGATTAAATACATTGTTTTATTCACCTAAGATTCCTCAACTTCCTGCAGATCCCATGAGCTGCGCTCTAAGGTACTCTCGCTGCAGCTCCTCCTGTCCATCCTGCAGAATGCTGGGCCCATCTTCAAAACCAACGAGATGTTCATCAACGCCATCAAGCAGTACCTGTGTGTTGCGCTGTCTAAAAACGGCGTCTCCTCCGTCCCCGAGGTGTTCGAGCTGTCGCTGTCCATCTTCCTCACCCTTCTGTCCAACTTCAAGACGCATCTCAAGATGCAAATCGAGGTGCCTGAACTCAGTTCCCTCTGAATCTCAGCAGGTTTGCGCGTCTTGCCCTGATGGCGTCAGTCTGTGGAGCGTCTAGATGACAGTGTGGATTTATTTAAGCTTTGGTTCAGGGGTGAAAGCTTGCAATTCTTTGCAGTTTGTTTGTGTGTGTGTGTGCCTCATTCCAGATGAGTGTGTTAGGACTTATTGTGCACAGTCTTGTTTAGTAATATTTCTCAAATTGATCAAGTTACACATCATAGCAACACCATATATTGTTGAAACATTATTATTGTTCTGCTACTGACTTGGTTATCTATTTATAAGGTAAAATGTTTTTCTCTCCTCAGGTGTTTTTCAAAGAGATTTTTCTTTATATTCTGGAAACGTCCACAAGCTCGTATGACCACAAGTGGATGGTCATTCAAACCCTCACTAGAATATGTGCTGGTATGAAAGCTTTCCTTTCACACTTTCACAGATTTATGTATCTGTTTTATCTATGAGTGTTTCTACAAGTAACTCTATGATGTTTTGTATTTACAGATGCCCAGAGTGTCGTAGATATCTATGTTAATTATGATTGTGACCTGAATGCTGCTAATATTTTCGAGAGGCTGGTGAATGACCTCTCAAAGATTGCACAAGGACGAGGAGGCCATGAACTGGGTACAACCCCACTTCAGGTAAACACACTATCCTCACCCTCAATCACTCATTTTGTTCAAAAAACATTTGAAGTGCTCCTTAATAATGTGTGCAGTGACACTCAAGCAAGGACACATTACATTGGTCAAACGCAGCAGTTATTGTGACATTTATCATTTTGAAAGAGATTAAAGAAGTTACCTGTGCGTCTGTGTATAATGTTAGGTAGATTGCTTTCAAATGTAGCCCATTACTAATTACAAATTACATAAAGAAAATAGTAGTTAGTAATGTAATCTGTTGGATTAAACACATTAGGTAATGTATTTTGACTAGGTTTTGATCAGTAAATGACTAATTAATTAAAAAATAATTAATAAATGAATAAAAAATTTATGTTTGTTAGCTTCTAACACTCTAAAACTCCTAGCTCTAAAGCTCCTAGTGGCAAAGAATGAATTTACATTTTTATTTTTGGATTTGGAAGTGGTAAATATGTGGTAGAATTTGTTTAAAACTCAAAATTTAGGGTAATTAAACACTTTAAACAATGTACTGCTGTTGTTTGTTATGTGATCATGTAATGTAATCTATGTTTTTTATCTGATTATGTAATCCCGACTACTGTACATGTGATTAGTTACTACCCAGCACTGTCTACGCCTGTATATATTAGAAAATGTAAATGTTTAGAAATATTTGAAACATCACTGTTGCTCCAGAAGGAAAAACATGTATTATGTGTTGATGGTTAGGGTAAATGTAACTTATTTTGTCTTCTGAGAAATATCTAACTATCTTCTGTTGCCTCCAAAGGTCAGTAATAAATTAAATAATATGATATTTAGGCGCAAAACAAAAAAATCCATTCTATCTAAACGATTTCAACCTCTTAATGCATTGTTTTTTTCCTTCTGGAGCATTGGTGAGCTTTTGAACCTTCTGTGATAGTTGGATATGAGTCCCTCAGTTAATTTCAATACATCATACAGTCATTGTTGGAAAGGGCTTAAAAATATAGAAAATGCTGAAAAATCTAAGAATTTGTGGGACCTGAAGAACAGCAACTGAATCAATTGAACTTGTTCAATTGTGGAGCGTAAACATCTTTTATGTGAAAAATCTTATTCAGGTCAGTACTAAATAAAGAATAACATGCATTTTGTATGATCCCTCATTTTTTGGTAAAATAATTAACTTTTTGCAGATTCTGAAAGGGGGGGTTTTAAACTTTTGACCACAAATTCTTCTAAAAATTATTCTTTTAAAATGGTGTTAATGATCCCTGCTCATGTTGTCTTTCAGGAGCTGACTCTAAGGAAGAAAGGACTGGAGTGTTTGGTGTCCATTCTCAAGTGTATGGTGGAGTGGAGCAAAGACCAATATGTCAACCCAAACTCCCAAACAAGTCTTGGTAAGGCAAACAGTCCTCAACCAGCATAATACATGCAGAACCTTATTTAGCCCCTCTGTACCCTGATATGCTTTGGATCCAAGCAGTTGCATTACATATTCCAGGTAACGGCCCTGGCTTTTCTAAATTAGTCTCCTCTGAGTGCATTTATGCAGCTTTCCAGGCTTCTGGCTTGTGCAGAACCAAATGGATAAACAGTTGCTTTTGAGGACAGCACACTAGGAGTCCTGTGCCTCAAAGACAGGCAGGAAATGCTATTCGCCGTGATGGCTATGCAGGCCTTTCATCTTAATCAAACAACCCTGAGGCTGTTATTCATCACCCTGACATCAGGGAGGCAGTCTGCAGGCTTCCTGAACACTGCAAAACCAAGCTTCTCCTGTGAGCTGGAAACATGCGCCAGACTAGAGACCCTGCCTCTTTGGAGCAGAGGGGATTTAGGTCTAATCAAAGTTGGCTATATTGGGCTGGAGGAGAAGAGGCTCTGATGGCCCAAAGGGAAATTTCTCTGTTGCCTCAAGCCCACCACAGATTTTCAGTTATCAGCCAATCATAAACCACAGATTCTTGCTTATTTTTAAATGACAAGTTAAACTCTTGCAAGTACATAGCTGCAGGCTCTTTGGTGAACACTTAAAATCTAAAAATGTTATTTTTAGTTTATTTAATGACAGTGGTTACCATGGATTTAACATAGCTGTTTTATTTTAGTGGAAACTATGTTTACAATGGCAAATCCAGAAATGGCTGTAGCCTTTCATCTAGACTAAATAGCTAACATATACAGGCCTTATGTCCTGATCGGCCAATCTAATTGTAGCATACTCATCAGAGTAACTATGCAGGTGCATTATGTTTGTTTTGGATCACTAATCAAAGCTTTCGGGTTCTTGAATTCTCATCATGCTAGCCAATCAATCTTTGTTCTTTTCTCTTAACGGATGCACATCAAAAGGGAGAGCAGGTAATAGCAGTTTGTAGTGACGTTAGAATTAGAAGTGCATTTGCTTGTGTTGCGTAAACTAGATAGTGGTTTCTTAATAGTTTCTTTGTATTGTGGCCGCATTAGCTTTTCTATATCAAACCGATAAATTAATGCAAACAGGTAAGTGGCTCTGGCTTCTGTGATCTTTCCGAGAAAGGAAACTATGACAAAGGAGGAAGTGACCTGACCGCTCGTGTTGCAGCAATAGCTACCCCGCTAAATCTTTTACAGTGTTTCCAGTGTGAAATAAGATCCCGTAACATGCAACCTTGGCTTCCACATACCCAAACCGCCTGTTTGTCTTGCTTGCACCGACTTCAGATCTGTTACATTGTGTATTCAGGTCACGCTGCTCTTTCTTCAGTCCCCATCGTGCTGTTTTTGTGATACGAGTCAGCTGAGGCCAAGGACTTTATTAGAGAACTGTTGTGCTGGGCAACTCATATAGGGATCTGAGGCAGGGAAAAGACTTGATACAACAACATCCAACCAGGAGCCCAATGAATCATGCTGTCTCTACTTCCTAGCCTGTTGGGGCTCATAGTGTTTTACAAACTGGGCTTGTCACTACTTCAGCTTTCTCTAAAATTGCATCTGAATATCATTCCCTTCTTTTTCAATCAGGCCAAGAAAAGCCTTCAGAACAGGAGACCAATGAGTCAAAGCATCCGGAAACTATTAACCGGTACGGCAGCATAAACTCTTTGGACTCCACCGCCTCGTCAGGCATCGGGAGCTACAGCACGCAGATGTCCGGGACAGACAACCCTGAGCAATTTGAGGTCCTCAAACAACAGAAGGAGATCATTGAGCAAGGAATTGACCTGTAAGCCATTGTGTTTGAATCATAAGCATGAAATCAGTCTGTGCACCATGCGTCAATAAACATTTGTATGGAAGGTTGCTTAGTTTACGTATTCCAGGAGTGTCCAATCTTGGACCTGAAAGTCCTTCAGAGTTTAGCTTCAACTCCAGACCTACTAGAAACACAGATTTGTTGGGGCAAGTTGGAGCCAATCTGTACAGCAAGTTGACTCTCTAACTAGACACTCTTGACATATCTTAAATATGAAGTGTGTAGATTCTGCACCATTAAGAACAGTTAGAATTGTAAAAACTGTAGTTTGCATACAGGTTTCTTAAAAACACTGCTGTTGCTGTTGACTAGACAAACAGGTAGTCCCATCCCAAAATAATGCAATTTTGTGTTTGTGTAGCACCTACAACTCTGCATTTCCTTCTGGGGAAGCCATTTCGAATCACAGCATCAGTCCACTTCCAGGATAAAAATCTCCTGGTCGTTTACTCACCCATATTTAATCCATGATGTTTTCAGTCTTTTTTTTTTTCTTCAGTGGAAAAAAGATTAAGGTTTTTGAGGAAAACATTCCAGGATTTTTCTCCATATAGTGGACTTATATGGTGGCCAACAAGTCCAAAATGCAGTTTTATCTAGCTAAACGAGTGGCCATTTTCTAAAAAAACACAAATGCTTTCTCCACTATTTGTAAAAAAAAATAGGTTTTTGTTTTGCTCAAAAACCTTAAGTTTTTTTTTATTCTTGAAGTTAATCAGTTATTTAACAGAAGGAGGGGGCAAAACTATATTAGCTAATATTTTGGCACCATTACACCGTTATTAAAATTTATCATATGAATGCTTCGTCTTTATACTTCAAAAAAGCTGAATCTAAATATGCGTCTTATATTGGTGTTCTGTTCACCACAGGTTCAACAAAAAACCAAAGAGGGGCATTCAGTACCTGCAGGAGCAAGGCATGCTGGGAACCACGCCCGAAGATATCGCCCAGTTCTTACATCAAGAGGAGAGGCTTGACTCTGTAAGAAATACAACTATTTTGTGGCTACGAGATACAATATTTATATTTTGTTTCTTTCATGTGCGACGGCCTAGGGTCAGATAGAGTTTAACAACACCGAATAAAACTCTACATATGCAACTGCAGAGCTTTTTCTGAAACATTTCTGAAAAACAAAACAAACATTTCGAGACACTCCAGTAAAGTGTTGCCAAACTTCCATTTAAAGATGATTTGATCCTTTAGTGTGATGAATCGGCACTCATTTATCAGGCCTCAAAAGACTCCAGCAGTTATGGGTAAAGAGAGCTCCTTATATCTGCCCTAAAATTAGAGCACTTGAGCAGAACAGTCCTCAGCCTCCTGAATGACTTGAGATGTGCATGGAATACTTCAACAGACATTGCATTTCAATGACGCACGGTGAATAAATGCTCAACGATTTCTCCGTCTGTAGCACTGAGCATGTATTTTTGAGTTATGAAACATGTTTTTTCGGATATATAACTTTCTTCCTACCCAATCTGTATCTGACTCATTGTTTCCACCCTTATAGATCCAGGTAGGAGAGTTTCTCGGAGACAACGATCGCATCAATAAAGAGGTTATGTATGCCTACGTCGACCAAATGGACTTCCAGGGCAAGGACTTTGTGCCGGCGCTGCGCATGTTCCTCGAGGGTTTCCGTCTGCCCGGGGAGGCCCAGAAAATCGATCGACTGATGGAGAAATTTGCTGCTAGATATTTAGAATGCAACCAAGGGTGAGCGGAACGGTTCCCTGCTGTTGCAACCGATTAACCTGCGTCGCTAATTAAGCTGTAAACACTGAACTCGGTCGCTGTTTTATCTCTCTCCTTAGGCAAACACTGTTCGCCAGCGCTGACACTGCATACGTCCTCGCGTATTCAATCATCATGTTGACTACAGATCTACACAGTCCACAGGTTAGTTCGCAGAGCGCTGATTGTTCACTGAAATCTACAGCGAATGCTGAATGCTTTTTCTTTTCATTCCCTAGTCTATGAATGTTAATGTGAACGTCGGGGCTGTTTGGCATTCAGTTTTGATATGTGAGCAGAATAGCTAAATCTAGGGTGATGGATGTTGCTGAAATGCAGTGGAAAACAAGAGGAAGAACGCTACTGATCTGTTGTTCCCTTTATCTTGGTGCAGGTGAAGAATAAAATGACGAAAGAGCAGTACATCAAGATGAACAGAGGTATCAATGACAGTAAAGATTTACCAGAGGAGTATCTCTCCGCCATTTATGATGAAATCGCAGGGAAAAAAATATCCATGAGGGAGACAAAGGAGTTAACTCTAAAGTCAAATAAGCAAAGTGAGTATTTGATGAACAGACAAACATGGTGACAAAATCATATAGACACTTTTTCGGACTATTGTTTTTTTTCTGATTCTTTCGCTTTAAGTATAAATTTTATATTGTATTAGTAGTTTTATATTGTAGTATTTTACAATAGAATTCTGTGGTTGACTGAACAAAGTAGTCCAGTATTCTGTAATCGTTAATTAATTTGAAATCATTTTAGTCATTAATGATTTTTTGATATTACGATGATGGTAATAATTTATTACAATAAAAATACAGTATTTATGTATTAATATTGTCATTAGCTATTATTATTATTATTTGAAAGTTAAAATTAAACAATATTACATATATACACATAATACTACTAATGATAGTACAAATGTATTAAAATGCTAAAAATATTACTTAATAATTATTATTAATATTGTTTATGTTAATAATTATATAATTAACATAAAAATATTTTATAATAATAATAATCATATAGTACAAATTTATGAAAATACTAATAATATTATTGAAAATACTAATAATATTACATTTAATGATTGTTATTAAATAAAGAAAATTTTAATAATAATAATAATATTAACAGTACTAATTTATTAAAATACTAATAACTTTACATTATACAATGCATATAACATTAGCTGTTAAACTTCCAAGCAGATAATTGAACATGGCAGTTTTGGCTGTATGTTTTGGTGTGATTTGTGGTAACTGATGGTGTGTTTTGCTACTGTCTTTGTATCAGGTGTGGCCAGTGAAAAGCAGAGGAGGCTACTGTATAATGTTGAGATGGAGCAGATGGCAAAGACAGCCAAGGCTCTGATGGAGGCCGTGAGCCACGTTCAGGCCCCCTTCACCAGCGCCACCCACCTCGAGCATGTCAGACCAATGTTTAAGGTATTCTGTGCATGTGCATACAAATACTCACACATACTATTTGGTTGCAAATACTCATCCTATAATATGTTGATCTCTCATAGCTGGCATGGACACCCTTCCTGGCTGCGTTCAGCGTGGGTCTGCAGGACTGTGACGACACTGAGGTGGCCTCTCTGTGCCTGGAGGGAATCCGCTGTGCTATCAGGATAGCGTGCATCTTCAGCATTCAGGTAATTTCACACATTGCATTAACCGTGAAGAGGTCATTTACTAAAGCCGAGAAAGGTTTAGCATTTGTTTACATTATTATTCAGTCTATCCGAGGAAGCACCTTTAAAACAGAATGTGCATGTTGCTCTTCCATACACTTACAGTGAATGGATATTGCAGATGTAAAGCTTCAAAAAGAAGACAAAAACTTCATAAAAGTCTCTAATATTATAGCTTTCCCTGCGAAATAGACCAAAATTTCAGTCAATTTCAGCCCTAAAATTTTTTTTTCTGTGTTGGTTTGTTCCAGTTGGAGCGCGACGCATACGTACAGGCTCTGGCTCGCTTCACGTTGCTGACGGCCAGCTCGGGCATCACCGAGATGAAGCAGAAGAACATCGACACCATCAAGACCCTAATCACAGTGGCTCACACGGATGGAAATTATTTAGGAAACTCTTGGCATGAGGTGAGCTCTGCCAAACCCAGCTCTTTGACAGGCCTGCTTGTTTCCTGTGCAATGTGATTGGCAGATAGATATTGTGAGGCGTTATTATTCTGTCTGTGTGTGCTATAGATCCTGAAATGCATTAGTCAGCTGGAGTTGGCCCAGCTCATCGGGACAGGAGTGAAGGCTCGGTACATATCAGGCACCGTACGGGGGAGGGAAGGTTTCATCACCAGCACCAAGGAACAGACGTCTGATGAGTACCTGGGCTTGGGTCAGTCTGTCACACTTCACATGGGCAGCAGTTTAGTCTGCTACTGAGAAAAACTTTGTTGGAATTTATCAATAATCACAGAAGGATGCCAACACAACAATAATTAAACGATTTTAAGATAACGTATGTTATGTTATGTCTATTATATGTGTCATTTGTTTTATTAGTTATTTATAAGTTTGTTTCGTTTTTAAAGTAAAAAAAAAAAAATTAAATTAAAAATATTATAAATTTAATATACATAAAATAGGCTGTTTGGTTGATAGAAATGTTTAAAATAAATAATTACGATTTGTCGGTTCATTAATATACCTAATCGCAAAATACATTTGACTGAGAAAAAAAGTAAATTATTTTTTGATTAAATGATGAAACAATTACATTTTGGGGGGTAAACCATCCCCTAAATGTTTTTATTTTTATTCTATTATTTATTTGTATTTAGTTTATAATTTCATAAATGTTTAAAAATTACTCTTAATGTTTTTATTGTTATTATTTATTCTTATTTAGTGTATAATTTCATAAAAGTAAGAAACTAAATCTGCCTTCAGCTGGTGGTAAATGTCTTCTTGAGACATTATGAGATATTTGATTCATTCAAACATCTGATTCGTTCAGGAAAAGTTAATGGCTCTCTTTATGAATGACTCTTTGAATCATTGGTTCACACAATTAGTTTAAAACGCAGATTCGTTCAGAAACTAAACACTGCTGTTTTGTTTGGAGGCACACAACAATTCTTCTATGGCTTTAAAGGTATTTTCTTTGCATAGTTGAGCAAAAACACATACTATTGTGTTTAAAATATGACACAATTAACTGCTACAAATTCATATTTGAATTTGTGTTATTCGGGACAAAATCAGCACTCGTGTAATACTGCCTTCCCTGCTATTGATATAAATTTTAACACAAAAACACACACACAGGAGCAAAGTTTTGCACCGATATGTTGAATCACATTTGCATCATATTTGTTATCAGTCAAATATATGAAATGTAAGATGATGTACAGGTCTGGGGGCAGGTCTAGTGTGTTAACAGGGTTAAAATATTTTAATCGCACTGATTTCATAAGATAAGTTAACGTGTTAAACTAACAGCCCTAATAAAAAGTAAAACAGTTTCTTCAACATTTACGTCATATATAAATCATCAAGGGGTTCTGTCATCGAAACGCCTCTTCAGATTGTCTTTGCGCCTCCTGAGGTTGCCCAGCACAGTCTGTGCTCAAAAAGAGCGCCTCACATTCTGGGCAGACTGAACCAGGGTGCGGTCATGCTGTCACAGGGCAGAGTCCACCCCCAAGAGTTGATTCTTCACCCACAAACGACCCAGCTGATCTGGGACTCGTTTGGCTGAGTGGAGGTGGATCTTTCCGCTTTAGACAGCAACACTCGCCACCCAGCCTATTTCACGAGGGAGATGGATGTTCCTCTATTCTTTTCCCCTGATCGCGCTGATCCCTCAGGGTAGAGCCCAGTCTACGAGACGTGTATATGCCATGAAATGGTCTTGTTTTTTGAGGTGGTGCAGCGAAAACCCCTCGTCATGTGAAGTATCGCAAGTGCTGTCTGTGACTCTTAGGTCATCCTGAAACCAAGGCTTGGCTGTGTGCCAAAGGTCCTCTCTATGCTGTTCAGAGCGCAGGTGGTATCCATGTCAGCGCTACCCCTGTCAACGGAGGGTAAAGACTTTAACCCCCTCTGCCCAGTCAGGGCATTGAGAGCCTACATTCAGCGGTCAGCTGCCTTAAGACGGTCTGACCAGCTGTTTATCTGCTTCGGTGTCCACTCCAAAGTGCTACCGGTCTCGAAGCAAAGGCTTCTAAGTGGGATGTAGACGCTATTTTGCTAGCCTACTCTTCACTGGGCCAGGACTGTCCCATGGGAGTTAGAGCTCATTTGACTAGAGGCAGCGCCTCTTCATGGGCGTGGGCTAGCAACATCTCCCTGTAAGAGATTTGTGAGGCATCCGGCTGGTCCTCGCCGTCCACATTTGCCAGGTTTTATAATCGGGTATGTGCCTGGGCTCGCTGCCATATGTTGATCGTTCTTTGTTTACAGCGTGGCGGGATTGAACTGTGTTGCCATAGCATCTTAGCAGACGCAGTACCAGTGAAGTGTCGACAGGGAACGAATAGGTTACTTCCGTAACCCAGGTTCCCTGAGACACGGGAACGAGTACTGCGTTCTATGCCACGCTATAAGCATTCGTCGCTTCAGCCGAAGTAACCTGTATCCAGTGGCGAAGTGAGCGCTTGTATACTCACAGCCCAACCCACACAGGCAGGCGGGAGCTGTAGCCATAGGTTTGCTCAGCACTGCTACCAACCCATTGGTTCGTTTTTATAGCACTGCACAAACCTATGGCCGTGCAGTTTCACTGCATGACTGAATAAAGCTTCAGTTAGAAGGAAAAAAGGAATTTTTCCCATAGCATCTTAGCAAACACAGTACTCAATCCCGTGTCTCAGGGAACCTGGGTTACGGAAGTAACCTATTCGTTATTGAATATATGACAATATATTGACTGAATTGAAAACATTTGCCAAGAGACAAAAACCGTTATGTTCCACACAAGTACCATCATCATTGCAGCTTTTCCATTTGCCATTGCATCATCAAAAAACATCTTAACTCAAGCTAAATTATGATTAAAATTGCTTTATGATAATCCAGTATAATTATCCAGCAGCTTTGTGTGAAATTAAGTTTATGTTGGTATAAACAACATGATTTTTCTCACTGTAGGAGGGAACGTCGATCGCAAACAGATTGCAAGCATTCAGGAGTCTATCGGAGAGACCAGCTCACAAAGTGTTGTGGTTGCTGTCGACCGGTATGACTGTTATCATTAATTCTGATGAACCTCATATTGTTACAAACACTAATATGTCTCTGGACTGTTACAAACGCTTCTGTTTTTCTCTGCAGGATATTTACAGGCTCTATCAGGCTTGATGGAAATGCCATTGGTAAGTACAAGATCTCATGTGCCCGTTTATGTGTGGCACATGTGTATTTACACATACACTAGCATTCAGGCAGCTAAGATTTTGAAATAATAAAGTAATATTATTATAATTCAAAGTAATTGTTTTCCATTTTTCACTATGTTTTGAGATGCAGTTGATTCCTTTGATGACATAGCAGAATTTGTGAAGTGTGAAATTCACATGATCCTACAGAAGTCATTTTAATATGCTGGTTTGGTGATCAAAAATCTAATCTTTTAGAACATTATAAATGTTTTTATAGATGGTTTTATCCAAAGCGACATGCAAATGAGGACAGTAGAAACATTTAATGTATAATCAAATTCAATTTAATTTATTGAGTTGAATTAGTCATTTAATTTAATTTAATTTAAATTTAATACAATAAAATTTTAGTTTTACCATTTTTTTAATTTAATTTAGCTACTTACAACAATTTTTTTCTGACCCTAAACCTATGAGTGGTAAATATATTGCATTTTATTAAGGTTGTTTTTTGTCTGTCATACCAGGGATGATTTAATTTTCTTGTAGTAATTTTGTTTTTATTTTGTCATTTTTAATATATATATATATATTATATTTTTTATAGTGTTCAGTTATTTATTCAGTTTAGTTTAAGTCATTTTTGTACTTGCAATTCTTTTATTTTAGATACTTGCAACATTTCCACTTTTCATATTTTCATAGACTTTTTATAGAGTGTTAACAAATCTTTCTAAATGGTTATAGTTTTAGATAACCATAACAGCACTAGTTTTGAACAATTAATCTACTAATTGATGACAAAATTTATCTTTAAGCAATTCATTTAGTGTTAAAAAAGTGAAATTCTCATTAATTCTCATAAATTGATTTTAATTTGATTTTATTTAACTTCTTAAAGTTAAACTTTCTGAACGGTAGTGTATATTGCATTCAGTTTGTGTTTTCCTGGGTTTTGAATCCAGTCAGATTTAAGTGATATCTTGTTAACGATGCTGTGTTTTGCAGTGGATTTTGTACGATGGCTGTGTGCTGTATCGATGGATGAATTGGCCTCTCCTACACACCCTCGAATGTTCAGTCTGCAGAAGATCGTGGAAATATCATACTACAACATGGGTCGTATCAGGCTGCAGTGGTCCAGGATATGGGAGGTTATAGGCGATCATTTCAATAAGGTGAGTTCAAAGCAGCGCCGGAAGCTAATCACTCCATAAAGAGTGTGTGTCACGGTGGCTTTATATAATATCAGAGAAATCTAATGATGCTTTTAAATTTCACTCTGCCTGCGGGAGGGCATAGCTAATAGATTAAAGAAGAGCCGAAAATGAAAACGCAGGACTCCCAATGCTTTAACATTAACATCTCTTTGGTTTTCTGTTTGGGTTCAGGTCGGCTGTAATCCCAATGAGGATGTTGCTATTTTCGCTGTGGATTCTCTGAGGCAGCTGTCCATGAAATTTTTGGAGAAAGGCGAGTTGGCCAATTTCAGATTCCAGAAGGATTTCCTCAGGCCCTTTGAGCACATAATGAAAAAGAACAGGTGAGCGTTTGAATTTACACTGTGATGAAAGTGAAATATCACTGAAAAACGCAGCCCAGACCTCTTTCAAATATAGAAAGCGTCAGTTGAATAACCAAACAAATTGTGATAAACTGCATGGTTTGAAGTCTTGCCTTAGGACGGTTTAGAGACGCAAGGTTTGCGTTGGATGTAGTTGTTCTTTCTCCCGGCTGGATGTGCTGCTTCTAAATGTATCCCTCTGAAGGGCTCTGCTCTGGATTCAGGAGACTGGAGTGCCTGCCTCTAAATATTTTTAAATCATCTTTAGGTCATGTTCACTGCTTAGTTTGAGTATACAAAATGTTCTTTTAAATATCTGTGGAGATTTTCGATTTTGAGGACATCATGCAGACGAGCACAGAAGTTCTTGTAGTTGTTCATGCAACTACATGATTTATTTTTTCATTAACGTTAGTGTTGTGTTGATCCATAAAGAATGAATACATAAGTAAACATAACTACATTCCAATAATAAACTCTTTTTCTGTAAAGAAGGAAGCATTTAAAATGATAATCTTTTATTTTTTATTATTTTCAGTAAAATTGAAATAAATGTCTAGAGGTTTAAGTAAGTTAAGTAAGGTTTAAGTTGTAAGTTTAAGTTACACCAATGTTGATTTTTGAAGATAATGAAATAGTAGAAATTGCAGTGCCTATAATTATAGATAGATAGATAGATAGATAGCTAAGCATACATATATACTGTATATAATGTAAACAAACTTATTTTGGATGCGATTAATCTTTTGACAACACTTATAGATAGTGGATTGACATTTAAAAAATTAGAAACAAATATTTTAGGATTATTTATATATTTTTATAGTGTTAATTAATTTAAAATTAATTTAAAACTTCAACTTTTTTTTGTTATTTGGAAAATTTTTTTTAAATGATTTTGTAAAATAGATTTTATTAATATTTATTTCTGCTGTTAACAAAACGTTCTAAATGGTTATCGTTTTAGGTAACAGCACTGGTTTGAGCAAATTCAAATCAAAGAAAGATTAAAATGTCATCACTTAGTAGTGTTAAAATGTAGAAAGACATTTGTAGTAAAATGCACATTGAAATATATTCAAATGCAATTATATAAACTATTAATCTATTTATTAGTTGTATTTTGTGTATTTATACTTTCAGATACAATGCCTCCATCACTGAATTCCTCATTGCCCAAATATAGTAGCAAACTACTTTTTTCCAAAAGGTAGCTCAAATATAGCCTAGCTCCTTTAAAAGTGAAGATTGACAGGCTACTTCTAATATAAAGTTGCTCCTCCATCAGTGGAAGCAAGAGAAGAAGAGAAACTTATATTAGCTCATATGGACCCTGCAGTGCTCATTAAGCTTAGTACAGAGCACAGTGTCAGAAACCATCATGATTAAACTCCATGACTGATGGAGAAAAATGATCTTGTCTACACATGTTTGGCCGTGCAGTATGAGATGAAGTGTGTG
>JAUMHI010000070.1:8295982-8322437 GCA_032359435.1 Enteromius unitaeniatus | reverse complement strand
AACTGTGTTAGGAGTATAAATAAATAAATTATATATATATATATATATATATATATATTTATTATTATTATTATTTTATTTTTTTTATTTTTTTTAATTATTATTATTATTATTATTATTTATTTATACTCCTAACACAGTTTTTCCAGTATAATAAAAAAATTATATTATTTATTATGCAAATGTTTAAATTACATTTCTAAATGCTTAAATGAAAAAATTAAATGTTAAAATAAAAAATGCTAAAAAGAAAGATTTTCTCTGTTGGACCTCCATAAATCAGACATATACAGTATATTAATTGAAGTGCATATTTCAAGCATTTTATTTTTACAAAAAAAATAATATTTTTGTATTAATTTTTGTCAAAAGGAAAATTTTAATTGTAAACGTTTATTACCTTTGAATAAATTTTAGTTTGTTTTTAAAATGCTCTTTGTAAGAGGCCTGTCATCTCTTCTCCCCTCACAGCGAATGTATTCGAGAAGCATTTCCCAGCTACCATTGATTCCTTCCAGGATGCTGTCAAATGTCTGTCTGAGTTTGCCTGCAACGCTTCTTTCCCCGACACCAGCATGGAGGCAATCCGTCTCATCCGCCACTGCGCCAAATACGTCTCCGACCGACCTCAGGTCAGTGCTAACGAGTGCGCTCTCTATAACAGCTGAATTATGATCTGACCCCGGGTCAGGCTTTAGACAGACATTTGCTAAATGGATTACGCTTGAGGAGACCACAGGGCACTTTTAACGAGAAAACTCTCATTACCAGACACCGTAATGAGCAAAAACTAAAGGCCTTTATTAAATAGATGGAAAATGCAAACGATCTGTTTTCTGCTCTCAGTGAAGGGTGATTGTGTTATGAGCTGTGTTTGCGCTTGTTAAGTGCTTTAGTCCTCTGGTGTTTCTAAAGTGGAGATTAGTGAAGGCAACCCACATGGAGACTTTTACTGCTCCCCGCTGAGGGTTGCCAGATTGGGGCAAAAACCTTCTGATCAGTGAATGAAGCTTATAGTCAAACAGCATGTGTGTTCTGGCATGTGCTTAAGTATGTGCAAATCAAATAAGGCTCTGTGAGCAATCAGTATTTTGTGTGTGCAGGCATTTAAAGACTATACCAGTGATGATATGAATGTTGCGCCGGAGGACCGCGTCTGGGTGAGAGGCTGGTTCCCCATCCTCTTTGAGCTGTCATGCATCATCAACAGGTGTAAGCTGGATGTCCGGACCAGGTAAGCGGGAAACCTACAACACAGACAAATCCTTTTTGATAGTGATTTTTAATAATAGTTATAGAGCACATATTTAGAACAGAAAGAGTTAACTTGCTGTGTGAAGTTTATAAAGAGCACACACAAATTCTGAAGAGCGAGAAAAAGTATTTAGTGAAAAAAAATAAAAATTTATGTAAATTAATGCATTTAGATTTACACTTAATATTTACATTCTTCAAAAATTTGTATTAAAGATTTGTATTTATTTTATTTTATTTCAAAGAAATGTGAAAAATTATATTTTTATTTATAAGTTATTGTTTTGCTTGAAATATTAATCAGCACTCTTTAACCAGCAGTGATGACAATAAGAAATTTTTCTTTAACTCCAAATTCAGCTTTGCCATCACGGGAGTAAATTTTAAATTTTAAAATCTATTAAAACTACGAAAGCCAGTTTTGGTCGCCAAAACAAATAAAATCAAAAAGGTAATCGTCACTTTTTTTCCACAATTCTGAGTTTTACAGTACAAATTTGGACTTTTTCAGAATTGCGTAATATAACCGTGCAGTTTTAATGTTAGTTTTGCATGAAATAAACTCACAATTACAAGAAAAAAACTCAGAATTGCTAAACTAAAATTTTACATTTACAATTCTGACTTTCTCAGAATTTTGTTTAAATCTTGTAATACTGTTTTTTCTCACAATTGTGAGTTTATATCACGCAATACTGACTGCCTGACTTTTTTTCTTTGCGAATTGCGAGAAATCTGAGTTGTGACTTTATAAGTCGCAGTTACCTTTTTTTATTCAGTGGCGGTAACATGCTTCCATTGAACACAGTTATAAAAAATCTTAAAAACAAACAAAATGAAAAACAGCACTGTTGTAAAAAATTAAAAGTATGTGCAGACTTCTAAACTAAATATCGTACAAACAAATATCGTTGTGCACACTTAAAAGTGTGATTTAAGTGTCAGTTTAGAGGCTACAGTAATTGCTAGCAGTTAAAAACTGAAATCTTGTTATAATGCATATAGCATTGTCAATCGTTTTTCACCTTATCCCAACAATCTATATTTGTTTTGTTTGTCAGGGGTCTGACGGTGATGTTTGAGGTGATGAAGACGTACGGTCACACCTACGAGAAACACTGGTGGCAGGATCTCTTCCGCATCGTGTTCAGGATCTTCGACAACATGAAGCTTCCAGAGCAACAGACTGAGGCAAGTCAACATCAGCTCTGAAACCTGTCCTAGAAGATAATAAGACATCCATTTTAGAAAGTGTCACCAACACAGATATTGTTTGGAAGGGGACTCTCTCTGGTGTTCACATAATCATATGGTAGCACTCCAGTATCTTCATGCCAACGATGGAAAACGGTGGCTAATGTTGGTGTTTTGTATCTTTCCATAGAAAGCGGAGTGGATGACCACCACCTGCAATCATGCACTTTATGCGATCTGTGACGTTTTCACACAGTACTTTGAATCTCTCAGCGATGTTCTGTTAGATGATATCCTCTCTCAGCTCTACTGGTGTGTGCAGCAAGGTGAGTGATCAGTACCAGCAATGGACAGTTGCAGTGCGTTTACAGTGACTGTTAAAAAAACAACGTTGTTCAAAATGCTGAAGACTAGAAGATTTTGGGTGTAAGCAGTTCGTTGAAGTGCATGTGTGAATTATGACTTCAGGTCATGATCTCACTCGCTCATCTCTTCTCACAGATAATGAGCAGTTAGCAAGATCAGGCACTAATTGCCTTGAAAACGTGGTCATCCTCAATGGTGAGAAGTTTACGGCTGAGACCTGGGACAAGACCTGCAACTGTATGCTGGACATCTTCAAAACCACCATCCCACACATGTGAGTGTTCCCATAAAGGTTTTTTTTTAACAGAATTGATGGTTTACTCTTTTTCCTAAGTGCCCTTTTGATAAAGTTTCCCTTTTAAATAAATGTGAAAATTACTTCATGCCTAGTTCATGCTAACTTTTTAGTTATTTATTCTTTTTTTTTTACATTTTCAACAAAAACTTATCCTGCACATCCTGGAAAAAGAATGCACAAAATAGCAATTTAGTTTGTTGTTCTCTACAAAAGCCAGTCTTTTTACTATCATATTTTGACATTTTTAAAGTAATCAGCTATTCGATAATTTCCAATGGCTTATTTAACTCTTTAAGGACAAGTCTTGATTTACATATTATCTGTATGTATCACAATCTGAAAATATCGACCCTGTTACTAAGATTTTTGTAAAGTAAACAAAGGACTATTAAAATCGAATCAATCAATACATTATTTTTCTAATTAACATATTGTAGCTAAATCGTGTCAACCCCGTTACTATGATGTTAAAGTAAACAATCAATTATATGCTCTTTTTGTAGAAATAAATTAGCTTTACAATAAACATTTTGCAGCTATATTAGAAGTGTCAACCCTGTTACTATGATTTCTTTAAAGTAAACATCCAAATATTACATTCTTAATTTGTAGAAATTTGCATTACATTTTTTTTAATCTTGTAGATAAATTAACTGTACAAGTGTCAACCCTGTAACTATATGTTTTTTTAAAGTAAATAACTTTATAGAATTTTTTATAGAAATGTGTAAGTAAGCATCTTGTAACTAAATTAAGTGCAGAAATGTCTACCCTGTTACTATTTTTTTGTTGTTTAAGCAAACAACTGATTATTAATCCCTGAATATTTCTGGTAATATTTGCATTAAATTCTCTTTCTAATAAACATATTGTAGATAATTCAGCTGCTGAAGTTTCAGCCCTGTTACTGTGATTTTATTATTAAATATTTGTTGAAATATCTGATATAATTGAATATATATCTGAATTATGATATAATTTTTTTTACAGCTTATAAAGAAAGTGTAACGTCAAATATAGCTGTAAAACTCTCAGCCCTGTGACCATCAAACACTTGGCATAATTATAAAAAGGCATAATTATATGTATATAAATGATTTAGCTTGATATGGCAACCCATATCACTAATCTGGAAAAGGCACCTGCACCCTCTAACCCAGCTCTTTGTTGTTTTCAGGCTGTTGACATGGAGACCGGCTGGTACGGAGGGAGATCATGTGACTCAGCTCAACTCTGATAAACAGCTGGTATGCAAATAAGATTTCCAGACTGTACTCAAAGTTTAAGTGTTCTTGGAGGGTCATCACAACCAGATGCTCTTCTAGTGCTATAGGAGTTCATTTAATGTTAGAATTTTCATAATTACTGATCTGGTGCTTACAGGACTCTATTTCCCAGAAGTCAGTGGATATTCAGACTCGGTCAGATGACCAGCAGTCGGTGAACAGTATGGAGAAGGCTTTGGCTGAAAACCGCAGGCAGAGTCAGTTCAGTGTGGCTTCAGGCATGTATCAGAGCGGCCAAGTATCCAGATTATTGTTCCTAATTGATCTTTTATTTCTTATCTCGTTTTTTTAGCTCCACAATATTGCAAAACTGAATGTGATGTGAAACAACAGTTTTTGATTGCAGAATGCCACAAATGACCAGTTTGAATTAAAATAAATCCAGAAAATCGTGTAATACTTAATGATTTTTATTAATAACATTTAACAATATTATCTTCAGTCCAGATTTGAGCCTGTTTTCATAAAGCACTCAGAACATACTGACTATCAGCTGGTCAGCTGTTCATTTTGTGTTTCCATATGCGATCTCCCCAGAAGCCCAGGAACAAAGGCTGTTTGCAGCTCTGCTTATAAAGTGTGTCGTCCAGCTGGAGCTCATTCAGACCATAGACAACATTGTGTTCTTTCCTGCAACTAGTAAGAAGGAGGATGCTGAAAACTTTGCAGCAGCACAGGTACCTTTTACAAATGTTTGTTGTTTTTTGTTTGGTTTGTTGTGCTTTCACATACCGATCTAATTGTTTTCTGTGTAGCTTTTATTTGCATTTTAATTAACTTGTTTATTTTGGTTAGAGGCCAAGCAATCTTCAAGCAATCATTTCTAATCTTCATTTAAAGTTTTTCAGACTTTTTTGATCTAATATTTCAAGTACCAGAAAACATTTGAATAGATACAAACAACAATTTAGTGAAACTGATTTATTGATAAATATTTTTTTACATAGCATTTTTATTAGTGCTATTACACGTAATCATAAGAAATAATAATACTCCTAAAAATTCTTATATATTAAATACATTTATATATAATATAAAATATATGCATGTAAATATTTTCAAAATATTTACTCTATATGCGTGTCTGTATATATATAATATACTCAGTATACACACACACACGTATCATTTTTTTTTTTATTATTATTCCTATTTATAATTATAACATTTTGAGAAATAAGTGTGGAAATAAAAATAATAACATGTATTACTATTTTAATAATATATTAATAATAACATGTAAAAAGTAATATATTATTAATAATAAAATAATAATAAAAGCTTTAAAACCCTTATGCTAGGTCACATCATTTAAATAGATGTTGAGTAATAATTGTCTTGAGGATTAGTAAGTTCTAGTCAGTTAAACAGTTTAAATGACTTGTTTTCCTGCAGAGAGATGCTTTGGACGCTGATGTACATGTGGATACTCAGGACCAGGGAATGTATCGCTATCTGACCTCAGAACAGCTGTTTAAACTGCTCGACTGTCTGCTGGAGTCCCATCGCTTTGCTAAGGCCTTTAACTCCAGTAACGAACAGAGAACGGCACTGTGGAAGGCTGGTCAGTACTCGTGATTTATTTCTTTATTGTTAGAAACTCGGGATGCAATAAATATATCCATTGTTAGGAGTTTATTTCTCCAAATCTACAAAAGCCTTACAGGTCACGTTGTGTCAAGTCCTTCGTTATCAGACAGAGCCACCTGGGTGGCCTAATGGAAAGTCTTTGTCACGTCTGGCTTGATTTCTTCTCCCGACCCACATTAAAAGAGCTCATTGTGTCTCCGTATGTGTGATCAGGTTTCAAAGGGAAGTCGAAGCCCAATCTGTTGAAACAGGAGACCAGCAGCCTGGCGTGTGGCCTGCGCATCCTATTCCGCATGTACATGGACCCGAGCAGACAGGACGCCTGGGAGGAGGTGCAGAGAAGACTGCTCAAGTAAGACATCACTGTCACGTGCGTGACTGGAACCGCTGCGCTCTCAGACCCTGCGGCCGTGTAAACATTAATCAGCTAATTACATCCTCGTAGCTGTTGCTGTCTTGGGTACACTTCACATCTTTTACATTTAGCTTGGAGACATCTTTTGATATTTTTATAATACGCTCCCACTATAACGGAGATCAGATATTATCTTAAAGATCCTGGGAAACAAAATGGGAGTTTGTGGCTTGTGTAAAATCCGAAACTAAATTTGAACATTTTGTTTTCATTTAATTTGTGGCTTTAATTACCTTTAAGGTTTTGTTTTTGAATACTTTTATTCAGCAAGGATACATTAAATTAATCAGAAGTGACAGTAAAGTTATTTCTAATTTTATAAAATAAAAATAGGGTAACACTTTATTTTATGGTTACACCTTATTAGCCTGCATATTACTAGAAATGAGGTAAATTCTTTTCTTTTGAACTTTGTTCAAGAATCCTGAAACGTAAAATTGCAATTCTGTGGAAAAAATAAAAATTTTGAGATCGAAACTTGCAATTAAGAGAAGAAAAAAAAAACATAATTGTGAGATAGAAACTCGCAATTGCAAGAAAAAGTCAGAATATACAAGTTTTGAAAATGATATCTCACAATTCTGACTTTATAACTTCGCAATGACGAGTTTTATATTAAGCAATTCCGAAAAAATAAAAGTTGAGTTGAGTTTGTATCCCGCAATTCTGACTTTATAATTCAGCTTTTAAAAAGCTTGTATCGGTCAATTATAAGAAAAAAAAAGTCAGAACTGCGAGATACAAGCTTTGAGTTTATATCTCAGAATTTTTCATTTATTACTCGTGGTTTATATCAATCAGTATTAATACAAAAGAGTCAGAATCGCAAGATAAGAAGTCGCAATCGTGAGAAGAAAGTAGCAGTTACTAGGGTTGGGTCGATAGACGATACCATATCATTGTCTATCGCGATGTTTCACGTTAGACATCGTACAATGCCAAATTGGTCAACATCGCCCAACCCTAGCAGTTACCTTTTTTATTCTTTAATCAGTGACAGAAACGGGACTCTATAGTTTATACATTTTGATTTATAATAAAATAGAAAACAGTTACAAATACTTCAAATTGAAAGAATGTTTTAAAAATTAAGTTTTGAAATTAATTTCTTTAAATCAATTTAATATCAATAAAATATATGGCAAGTAACAAATCTTCTTCATGACTGGAGCATAAATAAGTTTTTGGGATATTTTATAAAAAGAGAAGGATACAATATATTCTACATAAGTTTCTGTCTTTAAGAATCTTGGTATGTGTTTGTTAATAATAAAACACACACATGTGACAAGTTTCCAGGTAAAACAGGATCAAGGAACAAGACTGTTCCAGTATAATTAGGATTCTCTTAAAAATAATTAACTAATAGATAAACTCACTGGATGCTTTGCAGTTAAGAGTCAAATAAAGACTTCAACTGAAGTAATGTTTAGAATCGAAAAACACGTAGACTTCAGAAAAGCTGCACATTAAAAGCCTTGTTGCTTCCTCATTCCAATTTCTTTATTTTTATGATGGACAAAGACCACTTCCTGAAGTGAGAGTGTGGGTTTGCTTTATTGACTTGCCATTGGTGCTCTGGCCTGGATCCAACAGAGAAAGAGTTTCATGCACCATTAGGTCATTAGTTGAGTTACAAACATTAGTGCTAACAAATTAAGATTTAAAATGAGAAAGGAACTACGCTGAGCACTAATTTCACTCTATCCCGGAGTCCCAGACCCGTGCGCTTCCAATAAGCATTAACACAAGTGTCCCAGACTCTCACTTCATTGCTAATAGGGTGCAATCATGGGAAAGAGGCCAGGTCGGACTCTGACTTCCTTGTCTGCAGGAAGACTATCAGAAACACTAATCATTGGCCGTGTTCAGTCCTGCAGACACGCTTAACCAGGCTAAAGGGGATTTAGGTGAGATTAGGTCATGATGAGGGAAGGAAGTTGCAGGGCAGATGGGGGTTATGTAAGACAGGGAGGAGAGGAGCCTATCAGAGGTCATGGCAGAGGTCACTAAGGCTGTGTTTAAGATGTTTGTGGAATATTGATATCCTCTGTGCTGAAATGCAGCCTCTTTTTCTGTTTGTTAGCGTGTGCAGTGACGCTGTGGCTTACTTCCTGACCCTGACGTCTGAGAGCCACCGCGAGGCCTGGACTAACCTATTGCTGCTCTTCCTTACCAAAGTGCTCAAGATCAGTGATGACAGGGTGAGTGTCTGATTCACTGCTGATACACAGAGTTGTTCATTTCCCAGCATTTCCCAACTGAGGCTTTGCAAGCCCCTATGGGTTATTGATGGAACTGCACTGGACTGTTCATGAGTTTAGATGACTATATATATATATATATATATTGTTTTTCTAAAATATGTCAATGTATTTGTAATGTATACATTTACTTTGTTAGTAAACATTAGTGCTTTTAAACAATTAATTGCAATAATCGCATCCAAGTTTTTGTTTTACATAATGTGTGTGTACTATGTATACTTATTATGTGTATATTAATACAAACATGTACATATTTAAGAAAAATATGTTGTTTATATATTAAATATTTATCTGTAATTTAAATATATACACGAAAATATCTAAATCTTTTTTTAAATACATACTGTATGTTTGTGTATTTATATATACATAATAAATATACACTGTATATTATGTAAACAAAAACTTTTATTTTGGATGTGATTAATTGCGAATATAATTGTTTGACAGCACTAATAAATATGTTAAAATGTTTTACATTTATTAATAAATGAATACATTTTGTTTTATATACTATTTACACTATTGGTCAGACTGTTTTTTTAATATATACAGAAATGAATACTTTAAGAAAACACAATTATCTGATTAAAAGTGACAAGTAAATACTTGTGTAATGTTACATTTAAAAAATAAAAATATAAAAAAAAAATTGTACTTTTTTTTTTTATTATTATTTTCCCCAGAAAATATTAAGCAGCACTGTTTTCAAATTATAAATAATGCTCTGAAATTAATCAGAATATTATAATTATTTTTGAAGCATCATGTGACACTGAAGACTGGAGTAATGATGCTGAAAATTCAGATTTGCCATCACAGGAATAAATGACATATATTTTCAAATATATTTTTTACAATATAATGAAATACATTTTTCATAATATTGATATTTTACTAATTAAATGCGGCATTAGAAATAGATTTTTATTTTCATTAGAGATTTAGTAAATCATATATCGTAAAATATATATATCATAAATCGTCCATATCACAGCAGCTGAAAAGCGTTTTAATTCCAAGTCAAGCTAATTGATATGAATGATCAGTGCCCAGTCATTTTTAATCTTTCTCAATTAGAGCCCTAATGCATTACAGAGTCACACGCAGAGAAGATACCGCAGTTTTGTGTTAACATAACCAATTACGAAAGTGTACCTGGCACCTAATCAACCCAGGTTTAATACGATTACACCATGTCGTGTGGCGAGAACAGTATAAATGAACTAACGCACGTGTTTGCTTTGCAGTTCAAGGCCCACGCGTCCCGATACTACCCTCTACTTTGTGAGATCATGCAGTTTGACCTGATCCCGGAGCTGAGGGCCGTCCTGCGCAAGTTCTTCCTGCGCATCGGATTGGTTTTCCAGATCAGCCAGAGTTTGGAAGCTGATCAGCCTTCAGGCGTCCACGCTCCCAACGACGCCTAGAAGCTACAGCCCCAGTGCCTGTTCCTGAACGTTCTTTTCATCTGCAGGATCTCCTGCAGCAAATGAGGAACGAAGACATGGAGAAGATGGATATGACGGGATTAATATCGACCCACCACCCCCCCGCCTGCCCTTTGAGGCTCTGCTCTGGACGAACAGCCAATCCCAGATCAGGAACTACGTCCCACCCACTGGACAAATGACCGGGCCTTGTACAATAGGATCGAGTTATCTAGAACATCATGAGGATGCTGAATATCGCTATACTAGACAAACGCTTGACCTTTGAGATCCTCAAAAGGTCCAGATATATTTCAAAACAGTGTCTTGGCATTATATTAAAAGCTGTTTGAAGAATGACAGAAGGGTTGCATATCAAGCAATGTGATGTGATGTTTCTCAAGCGATTCAGATTTTGGTTTTATTTTGTCGCGTTTGCACCGCTAATGGCTAACATTAGCATGAATAACTAGTTGTACAGAATTCCAGCTTTGTAATATAATCTCACAACACTAGATTTTGTTTTCTGTATCTTTTTGTTTGTTCCTCGGAAATTTGCTGCACTTGTTTTCTTGATCAAAATGCACTGGAGATTTTTACTTTTGTGATAAATTATTGAACTATGCCATCTTTCTCTCCATAACTGTCCAGCTAGAGATTTCTAATACGATATAAAGTGATTAGTTCGGTTTACTCCATTTTATATACGCTGACACTTTTTTAATTAAACACTGAGGGCAACCGAGATCCTTCAAAAGGAAAAAAAACTGGAACTTGAAAATTGAGGGCGAGTTAAATGTGAGCTGCATCTGAATCACTGGTTTGTATTCCCGTTTGGAGTTAGGCTTCACTCTACATGTACAAATGGAAAAAAAAAAAAGTTAATATATTTAAAATCTTCTCTTTGGTTTTGGGGGTGGGTTGTATTGTATAGAAATTAATGATAGCTGCGCTTTAAAACTGTTGATGGAATAAGGATGTGAAGCATTCCTGGCTAGTGAGGGTGACTGTAACGGTACAGCCCTGTAAAGTTTTCTATATGGAATAAAATGATCTGTACAACTCTATATGACACTGGTCATTATCACCACACATTCTAATCAGGTCATAGGTCAATAAAGTTTTGGAACTTGGTGCATTTGCTCTGATGAATTTTGAATTACGCCAATTCCAAAAAATAATAAACAGGTTTCCTCAGACTTTAAAATTACAAATGTTACAAACATTCTGACAAATTCAGTTTCAAATTTTCCATTCATTAAAAAAAAAAAAGATTGGAAAATTTTCAACTTTGAAAAATATGACGATTTAAAATTTAGCTTCACTGGAATAAATTACAACAGAAAACTTGTTTTTGCCACTGAATTAAAAAAAAAAAAAAAGATTGCGACTTGACAATTCTGACTTTAAGAATTTTGTGATAGTTTTTCTAAGAATTATGAGATATAAAGTCAGAATTGTAAGATATTCACAATTCAGAGTACTCTATTCAGTGGGGGAAACACTTAGAAAATGTCATTTATGTCACAAATGTCAAAAATACTGTATTTTAACCAAGTAAATGCATCCTTGATGAGAGTATAAGACCATTTTTTTAAAAAGTCTCAGTGTTCAGGTCCGATTTATCAGAAACAAATAACATTTTTCCTTATAATCCCACTTCTCCACAAACTGAGCCAAAAAAAACAAAAGTAACTTGAATCACATATAGATAAATGCAAAGTGTTCAAAAGTTCACAAATATTTATTTAAGATACTAATTACAATAGCTTATGCTTGCATAAGCTCAGTCCTACTTACAGTTCTTTTGTTAAAAAACAATAATGAAAAACAGGACAACACTGGAAGTCTATATCTCCCTCTCACCTGACAAACAGAATTCATGCAGTGTACACATTCATTCCAAGTAATAGCACAAAAGTGAATTTCCCAGAAATCACTCTGACTGGAGGGAACAGACTCGGGCTGATGATACATGGGGCGACTAATGTCCACGACCAATCTAAAATAACCAGATAGAAATTTGTCACCCATTCTCTTGCTTGTGTATCATCAGCATTACTGATACAGGAAGTGCTCCAGACCTTTCGAAGTGCAATTTTTCATTCACAACAATCAAAAGTCAGAAAAAAAAAAAAAAAAGCGATCTTTGGCCTCAAGTATACAACTTGTCCCTTACAAAATAGCTAAATAGTGAAACTGACATAAGAATTAATTTGTCTCCAATGAGATTTAACCATGGTAAGTGGATGGTCCTTCCCAATCCTGGCCTGTGTGGTTTCGGCTGGATGGCCTGCGACCGCTCAAGAATCTTTTCAGCGTTTCGGAGGAACTAGGACGTAACCAAGGGTCTGTCGCAGTGGTATCAATGGAAACACATCGATCGGCTGAAGGAGGAGTTTGTGGCCATAGCTCCTCCCCTTCCTCTGCTGACACTTCCCCTAGATAGTACAAAAGATACATTACTTCAGTGCCTCACTACATTTATGGCTTTGTGTTTAGCACAAATATCAAGACATTTTTAGAACATAACTACTGAAAAGAAATAGCGCATACACTGGACAAGGCTGATTCTTTCTAGCGCACATCAGGGACTCATATGAATGCATTTATTTTAATAAATGAGTAAAACAACAGATGTGTCCAACCCTTACGAAGATCTGAGATGATGCCATCAACTTGACAGTCACTACTGATAATATACTACCAAATATAATCTAGAAACTTAAAAAAAGTAGGAAAACTGCGATTTGTTTTTGACAAAGTGCTATACAGTTAAACTTGATTTGAATATTAGTTAAATGTTGAATGCTGCTTTTCAGCATGCGTTCTTTGTTCTGCATATGCTAAATGTCCCCAATAAGTGAAATTCAATTATGAACTGGAGTGACACGTTGGAAGCAATAACTCATTCATGCCAGTAGTCAAATGTAATCTGAATGGATAAGACTAACCAACCCAAGATGAATTTCCTTATAGATTCAGAGCCCCTGACCTGATCTCCAATCACGTTCTCTCATGTTCAGCGATGTCATCTTGTTCTTTGTGCGCTCCCTCAGCCGCTCTATTTCTGTGCTGGTAATCGAGTGCAGAGACTGGCTGTCAGGACTGCTGTCAGGTCGAGCGTACCTGTTTGCTACATCCTACCAACAAAACAAAAGTACAGTTACTCAGTATTTATCGATGCATTAAAAAAAAATAAAACTACTCTACTGTGGTTCTGTTATAAATCCCAACCCAATGACATCTAAATAGTAAGCATGCTTTAAAGAGAAAGCTCACCCAAAAATATTAATAATAAAATTCTGTCCATTACTCACCTTCATGTCACTCCAAATCTGTAAGACCTTCGTTCATCATCAAAACACAAATTAAGATATTTTTGATATCAGAGAGCCATCTGACCCTCCATAGACAGCAATACAATCCACGTGTCCATGTGACATCAGTGGATCAACCTCTCTTTTGCGATTCTAGGAGAATACTTCTTTGCGCAAAGAAAACAAATATAACAATTTACTCTTCTCCCGTGACTTACGTCTTCCATCATTTTAGAGAGTATTTCAATGCACCGCATACGCAAGCTTAAACGTATTTGACGTAATCAGCCTTGTTTACGTCCGGGTGAAAGCATGCGCATGTGCGAAATCTGTGGCTGTTTATGCATGCGCTTACGCAGTAATATTCTCTAAAATGGTGGAAGACGCAAGTCATAGAAGAATAATAGTGGAGTATATGATGCTATTTTTGTTTCCTTTGTGCAAAAAAAAGTATTCTCGTAGCGTGGCAAAACTAAAGTCAATCCACTGATGTCACGTAGACTGTTTTTTTACCACATTTCAGGATATGCGATCATTTCAGTTGTATTGCTGTCTATGGAGGGTCAGACGGCTCTCTGATATCCTTGAAAATATCTTAATTTGTTTTATGTCTTATGGGTTTGGACCGACACATGGGTGACCCTTTAATGACTTTTGAATGGAATACATAAATCATGACGGAATATCCAGTGATGTCCACTCAGAGGGACCTTATGTTAAAATAGATGTATATGTATATAAATGTATGATGTGGTAAGAGATACGCACAAAATCAATCACATTATGCGCTCCAACAATGGGAGTAGCTGCCTACGTAGAGTGTTCTGAATCAGTCAATTATGAGGTTTCACTGTGCTGCTAGATGGACATGTCTGACAGTTGCATTCACATCTCATGTCTTTTGCAGAATCTTGCACAACACGGCATTCTAAAAATATGGTACGCGAGTTTACAGCGATTCTATATTTTGCGTTTTTTCCCCTTGGAAGTCGGCTGCCCATGTAGGAAGAAGCAAGTCAGCCAGACTTCAGAAAAAGACATTGCCTTTGTCAAGTGAGGTTGTAGCTTACCTCAGACATGTCTGCTTTCCTAACTGCCGGTCTCGCTCTTTGGTCACGCCGGGATTGTAGAAGGTATGAATCGCCACTGGGGTCTGTGTAGAAACAACTGATTGGTTATTTACAGCTGACAAATGTTCAGCAACAGCAGGCTCTGCAGTCCTTCATCTCTCTCTCTCTCTCTTGAGATTCTCTCTAGCTCCAACATGCAAGAGTCAAGCAATCAAAGCTTGGTAATTACAACTGAGCAAATGAAATGTCATTTAACGGATGAGACTGAGACTGTTTTGGGAACTCATTTACAAGGTGACTCTCGATCTCTCTGGGGTGCCGCTGAGGACAGGCATTATCCTCACCCCAGAGTCAATCTCTCTTCTGTCTGGTATTCATAGCTGTCACACTAGCTGCCACTCGTCCCTGGTGGCAGTGACAGCAGCTGTCTGACGGCGGTGTCGCGCATTGTCTGCTGCTCACACTGACACATACACACCACCATACTTGTAAAAACATCCCATGAACATCTACTGTTTGCAAATGATGTTAATCGATATGCCCCAAACTTAAGTGTCTTTTCACTTTGATAGCATTATATTACTAAATGATTAAAACGACACTGAATATCACAATAATATGCTACAGTTTTAACAGGAATGTTATACAGGCATGATATTTTTCATGAAATCCGAGAGCTTTCTTACCCTCCACAGAAAGCAATACAACTATATGTTCAAGGCCCAGAAAGGTCGTCAATACATTGTTAAAATAATCCATGTGACATCAGTGATTCAACCATAATGTTATGAAACTAAATTATGGTTGAACCACGGATGTCACATGGACTATTTTAATGATGTCCTTACTACCTTTCTGGGCCTCGAATGTGATATTTTCATTGCTTTTTTTCATCAAAAAATATTTGTGTTTTAAAGATGAATGAAGGGCTGGAAACCTGACATGAGGGAGAATAATAAATGACAGAATTTTTATTATCCCTTTAAAGTATACATTTATAGGGATAATTCAACCAAAAAGAGAAATTCTGTCATTTTTTACTCACGCTCATGTCGTTCTAAACCTGCATGAGTTTCTCTCTTCTGTTGAACACAAAAGAAGATATTTTGAAGAATGTCAGTAATCAAATAATTGACGGTACCCATTGACTTTATCATTTACCTTAAACATATTATTAATATAAGCATTTAGTTCTATTTATAAAGGCAAAAGTCCCCCCAAAAAAAAAATCTTTCAAAACTTACATGGAATCTCATCTCACACAATTGTCTCATACACACACACACAACGCTTTTCCAAAAATGAATCACAAATACTTTTTCATGTGCAAAGTTTAGACAACATTTAGATTGCGCCCACCAGTATACATACTTACAGGAATAGTTAAATTCTGTCAGCATTTACTCATTATTCACATTCCACAAAAGAAAATGTCATAAAGGTTTGGAACGACATGAGAATTTTCATTTCATGTCAACTATCCCTGCAAGTATACTGGTGGGCGTAGTCTAAATGTCGTCTAATCTTTGCACATGAAAAAGTATTTGTGACACATTTGTGAGTAAAACATTTCCCTTCATTTTTAATTTTAGGGGAACTTACTAATAAAGGCGCTCTCTGAGTCTAACAGCAAGTGTCTGCCTGGATCTTCTGCAGAATTCAGCCTCTGGGGAGATAAACACATCAATAAAGATGTCAAGTCAATAACCAAAACTGCCAGACAGCACGAACAGAGTGCAGATACCCTTTAAGGGCTCCGAAAAATGGGTCACCGAAAAACAGTTACGATTGTTTTGGTTTTGCACACGCAACTCACTTGCTCACGATGCTGCTGCCCTGAAGACACCGTGTCAAAGTAATCTGCCCAGAAAACAAAGGTACTGTATGAGTCTGCAGTTATTTCATGAAATTTTCAGCAAATATGTATATGCACAGAAGGAAGGCGTCATGCCTTTATTACATGCCACCGCCATGTAAGCTTACATTCTACATATAGTAAAGGGGTGTAACATTTCCATCACACGCTTGAGGGATTCCAACAAATCACAATAAAGTAGATACCTGGCTAATCATATGTTTCAGAAAGGCAGGGCAAAAAGAAGCAAAAGAAAATATACGGTATGTTTAAAATGATGTGTTTTTAACCTTAAACTGCATGAATCCATTGCATTACACCAAATACACTGAATAATGAGCTTTTTAATAATGTCATATTACCCCTTTTTAAAATACTCAAGCTTAAGCAGAACGATTTCTGATTGGCCGTTAATGTTTTGTCTTTCATCAGCTGGAAAAAAAACGAACAATATTGCTTCTCTTTGAAATTATTATAGTTGTGGTGTATATAACTATTTTTGAAAACTATAATGTCATCACTACAATTGTGAGTTTTTGGTATGAAGGTGCCATTTATTTGATGCAGCAACATAATAATATTGTAAACTATTATTACAATTTAAAATGTGCTTTCTATGGCAAAACTGAATTTTCATCAGTCTTTCCTCCAGTCTTCGTGTCACATGATCCTTCAGAAATCATTCTGATTGGGTGCTCGAGAAATAATTGTTCTTTTTAATATCGATATTGAAAACAGTTGTGCTGCTTAATATATTTGTGGAAACTGTGATGCACCTTTTTAGGATTCTGAAGAAGAAAAAAAAACAACAACATACAAACCAAAACCAAAACGTACTATGATATGATGTCAAAAAATCCTTAATAACAGACTGACCAGCAGCTCTGCCCCTCCTTAAACTGTTGATGGTTCGTTGCTGTTGTCGTAATAGAGCCTGTTGCTGGATATCTAGACTGTGATCATCACCAGGGGAGTGAGGATATGCCTGCCGCACCTCCTCACGAGATGCCCCATCTGATAACACACACACAGATAAGAGTCGTCTTCTACTCCAGGACTTCAGCCTCTCTGACAAATAATGCATCGACGCTGAATACAGATATTAAGCAGCACACTGACAAACATTATCCATTCACAGAAAACACTGACTCATATAGCAAATAAGTGTTGTGCATCACACACAACAGGAGAACAGCAGATCTGCCACGGCCAAAGCAGAGAGAGAATCAGAGCTAAAATAAAGAGCATGGACCCAAGTGCTGAGTCACGGTTCACAGAGATGCTACTCATTTCTCTCCTGCAGGGGGGTTTGATGACTGATACGACCGTTCACCCCATGAGGTGGGCAGAATCCATCTTCTGAGCACAGAATAAGGTTAAAAGTTTCCACAAGTGACATGAACCTGATATTCCTCCAAGAAAACACATTTGATACAACATTAGCGTCAAAACATAGGACATAAAATAATTATAGTATTATATACCATATCCAGGTTTTTGCTCTATGGATGTACGAATAATTGACACGGACCGTTTTATTTTAGTATACTATTACAGTATTTATTCACATTTTGAATCACCTTTAATTTTTATATTAGCTTTTATATTTTCAGTTTTCACTTTAGTTTTAGTTCAGTCATTTTACTATGCACTGATATTTTTGTTCTTTGGTTTTGCCATTTTTGTACAGCCATTATATAGCTTTTTACATTTTTTTTAAAGTTTCTCTATTTACTTGTGAATTTTATTTTCCAGCTTCTGTTCATTTAATGTAATCAATTAGTAGTATATATATATATATATATATATATATATATTTTTTTTTTTTAATTTATTAACTTCCTATTCATCCATACAGTCAGCATTCTGGATCAGAGAATGTCAGCGTGATAATGTGTGACCTCAAAGGGGTCATACGGCGGTACATGCACTTTATCAAGCTGTTTGGCTTGAAATGTGTGTTGGGAGAGTGTGTACACAACCACCCTACAATGATAAAGATCCACAGGTAGTTTTAGCAAATTAAAAGAAGAATAAGTTGCCCCTTCTGAAATCAAGCCATTCTCAAATGCATGTTGTGTGATGTCACAGCGACAGAGGCCGCTCCCACAATATTTGATTGACAGCAGCGTGTCACACAGACTGAACTGCTCTTACCTCAGACCCGCCCTGAGTGAGCGTCATCAGACCGAGACCCAGAGACAAGCAAGACTCCTAAGAGATTGAGGTGTTTTGTTGTTGAATGTATTAATGAACAGAGCAGTAGTCATTTACCCCGACATCTGAGTGACTGAAGACGCAGAGGATGTTTGGTTCTGAAGGGAAACCCGCCCTTGATCAACCGAAATGCGTTTATGTTCGCGCGAATCATTCATGATCCAGCCTCACCTACAGAAGCAGTGAGTATAATGTCTTTTAATGAATCTTTGCAAATCGCCTTTCCTAATAATGAGCTAATTAGCAAGTTTCACTATGAATACGGCTAAAAAAAGATCCTCTGAGTGCGCCTCAGAAAAGAGGGGCGGAGTCAGCGGAGCTCGTGAAGATTTAAATGGGAAGTACACACAACAGAGTGCTCTTAGCAGGGTAAAATCTTTTTTTACACTATATTTGAGAAATTTTAAAGCAATCTAAATAACAAACTTTCCATTAAGATCCTAAAGAATCATATTAGCTTGTGGAAAATTGCTTTTGTATGACCCCTTTAATAGGTATTTGAGGAGCACATGGTCGTTTTTTGATATTACACTAAAACTAACAAAGGATCAGAGTGTGATTAACAGGAAATGAGCGAGGATAATGGTGGATAAGTGAAGGTAATAAAGGCTGGTGAATGGGATTCTGGGAGACATCATGGTTGTGTGAAATTACAAAGCCGCTGAAGAGTTCTAGAGAGGTTTTTCAAGCAAAAGACAGGAAATTCTGTGTCACATTTACCTCTGTATTTCAGACGGTTAAACTCCTGCAGGTTCTGCTTGTTGAGTGCTGCAGTGGTGTGAGACGCCGGCCTCCTGATGGGGACTTGTTTGTGTAGTCTCGCCATTTCAAAAACAACCTCTGGGGGGCGCTCTCTTGGCCTGTTCAATATGTAAGACATAAGGTTTAGAGGGATAACATAAACCTTGCATGGTTTATTTTGTCATAAAAAAAAAATACAAAAAAACTGTTGACTGTACATTTTCCCATATTACATGGCTACTTACTAAATAAACAAGGACAAGGGTCAAATATACAATTTAGCAGTCATTATTCCAGAGAATATTGATCAGTTTGGATGTTTTTGGACAGAAAAGAACTTCATTCTAGGTTCTAACAGACCATGCATGTTCTGAATGTGTCTTTTCAGGATGTTTGCTACCTGCTGTGAACAGGTGGGGTGCGATCATTTCTGTTAGACTGCATCAGTTCTCCCTCCAGACGTCTCTGTTCGCTCCGCAGCTGCCTACGCAAAGCCGATAACTCCCTGATCACTGTATGCTTTTCTTCTGAAACACACAGTTAGCATACAAATCGGGGATTCACTCCTTTACAACTCCAGTGGCTACAGGATGTGATATAAACTACCTGTGGCTCTGATCTCGTTCTTGCGTGCAGGCACTGGGGGAGAATGTGGTGCTGACATGGATCGCATCTGTTTGAAACAACAACAAAAAAAAACCCTTGTAATTATACATGTACATATACAAGCAACTACTACATATACTGTATAACATTACTTTGGTGTACAGCTGCTTTGCAATGATATGCATCATGAAAAGCGCTATACAAATAAATTTTAATTGAATAAATAAAAGATCCCCTGTTGATGCGAGTTTAAACATGCCTGGACACTGTTAACGGACAAAGTCAACTAATGAGTTTGTAAAAACTGTTTATGGTTTAAAAAAAAATGTGCCCATAACTGAATAAGTAACCCAAGCATTGCCATAATTATTTGTCTATGAAGCAAGATATTTGTGTTTTACTCACAGACAGTGTGGCAGAAGAGCGGTGGCTCTCCACCGACGGAGGTCTGGCCGTCTGCTGACGTAGTTTCTTCTGCAGGGCTGGTAGGGGTGGTGAAGGTGCCCTGTGGACCTTTTGGTATTTAAAAATAACGTATCAGCACATTGTGTGCACATATGAGCAAATGTAACACTTGATTATGTGCACTCCTCACCTCCTCCAGATGTGTTGGTTTCTCTCTCTCCAGTTTCTTCCTCAGGGCTTCGTTTTCCTTCTCTTCTGCTTCTTTCCTTACTTTCTCAGCCTCTTTACGACGCTCCTCAGCTTGCCTGACCAACTCCTCATTTTTGTCCATTTGCTGTAAAATAGGGACAGAAAAGAACACATGTGGTTTCATTGTTCATCTAATTTTTGATTAATTTATCCTTTTTCCTTTCATTTAAATAAGAATCAACATCATTTCAACAGGAATCTGGAATCTCATGTGATAGCGACAGAATTTCCCCACACAGATGTCATATCACATTTAACGGAAAGCCAGAAAACTGGTTTGAACATGAGCTGTGCTCATCAGATCTAAATCTATTCAGGCTGTGGAATTTCACCAAAATTTGGGCAGTGTCTGTAAAAAGCATCTTTTTCCATACAAAGTCATTCAAAAGTTGCTGTTTGTTAGGGATTATAAGGGAAAGCTTTTATCGTTAGCTGTTTTTTGTCACGCTTGGTTAGGACACTGGGTTAAAGCCTTTAGAGAATAGACTATTTCAAGCTTAACACACTCATATATTCAATCTGGGTCAAGACCAGTGCTTCAAAGTGAATACATATTCCTCTCGGCAGGCCATTTTTGGGATTCGCATGATATAACTGCAAAACAAGAACCTCTTTTTCTTTCTGACGCTTCCTCTCTTGCTCTTCCTCGTACTCCCTTTGGATCCGAGCTCGCTGTTCGGCCAGCCGCCTCTCTTCTTTCTCTTCCTCGAGCCTGTGTCGCTCTCTCTCTTCTGCCTCCTTTCTTCTCTTTTCCTCGATCTGTTCAACTCAAAGATGATGACAAAGTGAAACGGGAGGCCAAAAGCACAGAGAGCGGAATCCTAGGTTGACTGAATGTTCGTACCTGCTGTTTCAAACAATCCTTGTACCTTTCCTGATCATAGAGCTGCTGTGGAGTGGGTAGTTCATTGAAAAGGTTACCCCGGACTGGCACAGACGGCAGAGGAGAGCAAAAACCTGCAGGCTCTACAGAAGCAGAAAAGGATTGCATGCAAAGGTCTTTTATTTTTGGCTTCTAAAAGGTTTGATGATAGTATCAAGAATCAGGTTTTTCGTAATATTTATATTTCAGTAAATAAAAACTGTAATTTTTTTTACATGTACATTTCACTATATTACCAGCTAATAGCCTGCTCTAAGTGTATGTCATCGCAGAAGCAAAATGTAATTCCATTCAAATCCCACTCTAGTTCCATGCTTTTTATAATTGGGAGTCCAATAGTAATTCACAGCATGTGATGAACGAGGTAAAGTTTCTGTCACCTGTTCTTGAAGACATTGGAATCCGAGCTACTCTGCCTCCAGAATCATAAGCTTCCACATTTGTTTTATGCATTTGTTTCAAATCACCTGTAAACACAAAAATGTGACATTACTATAATTCATACCTGCAATTTTCTGAATCTGTTTGATTATTAAAAATATATAGCATGGACCGAATGAAAAACAATAGCTGTATACATTTGTTGTTCAAAACCCAGTATCTATAAATTAACTGACACTGCCAAGCAGTGAGTTCAAAGCTTATGATTTCTAGAAGAGTTCAAAAGTTTTTGCTTTGTTTTTTTAATGGAGGAAAATGCTTTAAAAGGGTTAGTTCGCCCAAAAATTAGACACAAATTAAGATATTTTTGATTACATCACAGAGCCATCTGACCCTCCATAGACAGCAATACAACTGAAATGATCCCAGATTCAGAAACATACAATAAACGCTGGTAAAACAGTCCATGTGACATCAGTGGATCAACTAGAGGAAAGCATACACTTACGTTGTGATACGTCTTCCATCATTTAAGAGAGTAAGTCAGAAGAATGGTACTGTTAAATTATGTTATTTTTTTGTGTGCTAAGTATTCTCCTAGCGCTGCAAAAGTGAAGTTTTGATTTACCGATGTTTTTAGTATGTTTATGGATCATGTCAGTTGTATTGCTGTCTATGGAGGGTCAGATGGCTCTCTGATGTCATCAAAAGTATCTTAATTTTTGTTCCAGAGATACTGTTTAACATTTAATATTTAGTATATTAAACTCCAATAAGCATTTTGAGATTTATGATTTTACATATTCATGATGCTATGTAAACACTCACAAAGAGTGTTCAGCTGCTAAATTATTTCTCTAGTAAAACTAGAAAAAGAAAGTCTCATGCTCACTGTCAGAATTTCCATGATTAATCCCGTTACTTTTTTGAATCTTTCTTAACTGTCTTGATTTCCATGACCACAGAAACACAGATACATGCAACTGTAAATGCAGTATAACACGTTATTTTTAAATGAATGAATATCTTGCAGGGTATGTAAACTTTATTATTGCCATGCTCCCACTAACGGCCCACCGTTTGTGGATTGCTCTAATTAAAGCCTTATTAAACTGCAGTGATTGCAGCTGACTGCAAACAGGGAGTTGACTGAGTGACGTGTGAACTCTGAATGCGTACTGATGAGGTTTCCATGATCGTCCCTAAGAGGGGCTCCTCCTCCTGCTCTTCCCCAGGGCTCGTAGGCCTTCATCTCAGCCTTTATTTTAGCATCGTACAGCTCCTTCTCCACCTTCTCGCGATGCCGTCTCTGCTGCCGTTCTTGAATCTGAGCAGCACAATTTAGACAATTAGGCTTTGTTCACAGTGCACATCATCCAAATCTGTACCGAAAACCAAGTGCAAATCTTATCTGACACATTTCCACAAATCAGATTTGAATTATTTATGTTTTTTATGCTGTTCTAACTACAAACAACTAAACAGATGAGGAAAAAAGGATTTGCTGTTGCCTGCCTGAAAAAAAACTTTTCAGTTTTCACTTAAATTGTAAGAATGTAACAAGCAGTATTACTCAACATGGTGTAATCAGACTTTAAAGTACACTTAAAGCAGGAAAGTTCAAACTTTCGGTTCACCACTTTAAACCAACCCTGATCTGCTTCTAGATTCACTTTACCTCGGGAAATAGCGGATTCCCCTCTGATCTCTTCCTGTCAGGCTGCTGAAGATCATGGTAAACTCAACACGGATTAGCATTCAAGGCCATCCGTCTTTAAACCCTTCGCTGCACCATTTCAGACTCAATGATCTTGCAACCAGACAGTTAAACAAACATCTTTGTAGCTATATATCTTTCAGTATCAAAGCTCCCCTGAGGAAATAGGAGGAGGATAATGCAATTTGTCCTCCCTAAGTCCTTCATCTGTGTCCACAGCCATTATGATATAAAGATATCATCTGACATCCCACTGAGCTAAACCTAAACCTGCGGCCAAATCAAGCTAATCACTTCGTAACATATATGCTTTGCAACAGTACATCACCAGGGCACGTTTAAATGTCCCATAATATTTTAAAAGCATTTAGAAGCACCACATTCATTTGTTTTGCTTAGTAGAAAACTATTAGATAGCATTTTACCATTTAAAAGCGCAGGGTCGATAACAGTTTAGATTTTTTTTTTAAGAAATGTGTCTTTTTGTTAAGCAAGAAGTATTAAATTGATCAAAAGTAAAAATATTTAGATGTTACCAAAGAAAAATGCTATTCTTTTGAACTTTAAATTAAAGGACTGTTAAAAAGGTATAAAAAAAATTAAGCATCACAACTATGTTTTCAACATTGAAAATAATGTTTTGCCATAACAGAATTTTTTTTTTATATGATCATCATGAATCATGAATTGATCTTTTGGTTCGATGTCTGAGATTTTGACATCACATTATTTATACTCAATTCATTGTTGTAATATAACTGTTCATTAAAAATTTTATTTTTGGTGATTAAAAGGTAAACCAGTCTAACCCTGTTAGTGCACACTTCCATAAATTAAATTAAAATCATCTGCACCCTTTCTATGATAATTAATCTCATAACATAAATTATTGGGAGGATACCTGCTGCTTAAGGGCTTCCTGGTAGCTAACAGCATTTTCCTTGGGCTGCTGCAGCCTCTCCAGAGGAAACGCTAGGCCTGATGAAACAACTCCAGCATGGCTGATCGCCCTATAGAGAGACAGAGATAAGCACTGTGTTATTCTGTTATGTCTGAATAAATGTGCCCCCTACTGGTACCTCACCATAACTTGTCATAAACAATACTCAAGTAACTCAAACATTTTTATTTCAAATCTATTCAGTATTTTTTTGTCTTTTTATTTTAATATGTATTGTTTTATATGAGGTGCAATTAACTGACAGTTAATTAAGCCACTTACAAACACATTGTAAAATCCCTGTCATGTAACTGAATTCTGACAAATAACTTTAGTATGATTTATTGCTTCATGCTTACTGCGTGAGGCTTCCAGAGGAAGGCCACTGTGCTTCTGGAGGGATGAGTGCCTGCTGACCATCTAACACGAACAGAAAAAAAAAAACAATCACATTAAACATGCAATCAACAGAACTCCAAACTACAGCTAACTACTACAGAAACAACTTCTGTATTACAACACTGACCAACACAAATACAAATGAATGACAGATAATAATGACATACATTAGCGCAGATGCATTTAGTTTAAATAAATTTCATATATTGATATACTTACAGTAGGCCAGATTGGGGTCTAGAGGATTTCTGGCCCCATAATAGTAATATGCATTATCATAAGGAGTCTGATAGGACTCAGCAAGGGAGGGACCCAACGGAGGAGCCACACCTGTAATTCTGACATCAAAAAAAGACATATTTCACTAAAGATACATAAAATCCTGTCTATAGCACATTAAAGGTGATCTACGCGATGTTGCTGGATTTTAGCGAAACAAAATAATCAGCAAACCAATCGGCAAGAAGAGGTGGGGTTAAATGTGCGCGTTAAACCCCACCTCTTCTTGCCGGTTGGTTGGCTGAAGTTTGTTTTTGTTGTGGTGAACATCCTGTACCCATAGTGTTTGTTTTGGTATTGCAGCCTTTGTGTTGTCTTTCAAGGGCATTCAGGGGGCAATCAGCAAGACGATCAAGGGGTGATGTATACAGATAAAAATGAAATCGAGCTAAAATCCTGCAACATTGCATAGAGCACCTTTACGGCACAGTTTGAAATAATTCATCTTTTGTTTTTTTGTACAATTGTTATTACAGTGAAAAATCTAAAGCCGTAACTTAAAATCTAAGACAAACCTTGGGGCAACTATCTCCCCCAGGGTTCTTGAGAGGCTTCTGTGACTGTCTTCAGTAACAGGGGCACTATCATTGGCCCCAAGCCCTGCTCCAGCCTCCAGACCAAGGCCTGGTGTGTTAGCCAGCCGGCTTAAGACAGTGCTGTGGTCTAGAGATGGAGACTGGAAAGCAACACGGGGTCTCTCAGGGGGTGCTTTCTCCTTTGGTGGTTGTGTAGGTCTCTCTTCTTTGAGCCGCCTGGCAGAGTCAGCCCTGAACTCCTCCAGACCCAGCCCTGGGCGGTGGGGTACATCCCTTTTCCTGCCCTCATGCTCCCGGGTCACGGCACCAAATTGTTTGATTCTGTCTGGCTGTGAGAAACAAGGTGAGACGGCTGTGCATCAAAGTCTAGTTTATTTACTCAACTTTATTACTTCATCATTATCATATTATATTATATTATATTTAGTGGTGTCAAATTATTAATCATATAAAAACATGTTTGCATAATATTTGTGTATGTGTGCGTACTGTGTATATTAATTATGTGTATATAAATCAGGGTTGGGGTCAATTCAGGAATCAACTCAATTCCAATTCAAAGGAGGAAATGGATTTGGAATTAAACAACAATTAAAGGAAACAGAATTGGAATTGAATTGGAATTACAGGAAGTGGAATTAAATTCAGGAACAATCATATATTAATCAGTCAATAGTAATCATATATTGAATGTATTCAGAAATGTATCACCACTGTCATTCAATTATTAATTCATAATGTACTGTTCTCATTTTTA
>JAUMHI010000070.1:8272752-8287175 GCA_032359435.1 Enteromius unitaeniatus | reverse complement strand
CAGAAATATTGAAAGTCAGAAGTAAATCTAGTTAATCGCATACAAAATAAAAGTTTTTGTTTACATGAGTATGTACTGTGTATATTTATTATGTATATATAAATGCAAACACATGCATGCATATATTTAAGAAAAAAATTTATATATTAAATATATATTTATTAGGGCTATCAAAAATAACCTTTTTAAAGGTAAAAAATTTTACGATAATTTTTTTAACGCATTTCACGTGTGTAACTGCACATTGCGTCAGTGACACGTGGGAACTGAAGTCTTTTACGCTGGCTGTATTAAAAACTGAGGAGCGTCATTTTGCCGAGTCGCCGCTTACGCTGAAATAAAAAGACAGTGCGTTGTTCTTGATCTAAATTCATGTGTAGTTGCAAATAGTGTACTATTGTACATATTTTCTCTCTATATATATGTGTGTATATATATATTCTAGCATCAACTGCATGGTTGCAAACATGCCGTGAATATCCGATATATCGCCCAGTCCTAGTTGTTGCTGTTTTTGAGTGGCTTGTAGACTCTCTCCTTTGTGGTGAAGGTGTTTCTTTAATAGAGTAGTTTTTTCCTATATCCTCAAAAACCTGCCTGCTGAAGTTCCCTGTCCGAGCCCTTTAGGACGTGTCTCTGAATGCTTGTGTGTGTTTATTTCCCTGTGCATTGCATATCATTTGACCTGCGCTCCTGTGTGTGTCCACAGGAGTTGATTCCTCTCATTCTGTGTACGGCCTGTCTGCATCCCGAGCCCAAAGAAAGAGACCAGCTACTGCACATCCTTTTTAATCTTATCAAGAGACCTGACGATGAGCAGAGGTGTGTGTGCTTTTGGGCATCTGCGCATGTGTAAACGGACCAAAAAATGGCTTTTGTTACGAGTTTGATAACACTCGGCTGTAATCTTCCTCTCCAGGCAGATGATTCTGACCGGGTGTGTGGCATTTGCCCGACATGTGGGTCCCACTCGGGTGGAAGCCGAACTCCTGCCACAGTGCTGGGAACAGGTTAGTTCTGTACTCATGCACACTCACCACATAAAAAAAAGCTAGGGAAAAAGCAGGAATTTGTTGGTGGGCACACTCTGTCATTCACACAAACCTAATGGTTAAAGTTCACAGGATGTTAAAAAATATTGTTTTGTTATCTGTAATAGTTTCCATATGTGAAAATTCGCGTGAAGTTAGCTCATCAAAGCATGGCTGATTTACATACAGAAGATGCAGTGGCACAATAAACTACTGTTTATTAGGGTTAGCGGAAGTGTAAAGATGTAATGGAAAACTAAGTTATAAATATTTTTGATGTCATAAAAACCTTTGCTAACATCAGTAAACAAATGTACTATAGAGGTGCAGAATATGGTACTTGGTCTGAAATATCTTTTGAAATTGACTGTGTGTATATGTAAAAATGAGCATTTCTAGCTTTTACTTGGTCAGTTTCAAATATTTTTGAAACGTTTTTTAGAAGGGGTTATTTTAATAATTTTTTTAATGGAATATTGTTTTTTTTTAGAATTGTGTATTTATAATAGAATGTTATACTCTTTTATAGTGCAGTCGTTATAATATAATATTGGAAGATCAAATATTTAGTCATTTAAAAAATTAATTCTCAGAATGGACTTAAAGACTTTAATCATTAAATTTATGTGGACATAGGAAACAGACATAGAAATAGAAATAATAATTTAATGCAAACTTAAAAAAAATCAATACTTAAAAAAAAAAGAACGTAATCTTTTTAGACTATTAAGACATTTGTGTTATTACATGATTATTATTAATTCATTTCTTTTTAATTTCAATCTTTGTAGATTTTAATAATTATTCTTTAGTTTTAAAAAAGTACCTTTAAATTGATTGAATTATTGAGAGACCAATTGGTTAAAGGGACAGTTCACCCAAAAATGAAAATTCTGACATTATTACTCAACCTCAAGTCATTCCAAACCCTTAAAACCTTTGTTCGCATACTCCATGGTACTGTTGTTTACGTGCATCAAAGACTTATATGGAAGACAAGAACATATTGAATAAAGTGCTGTCTATGGCAGGTTCAGAAGGGTCTTATGGACAAAGGTGAACAAAGGTCTTATGGGTTTGGAACAACATGAGGGTGAGTGACAATGACTACAATGACAAGTCCATGGCTCGGTGCACATCCCATGTTTACTGTTTCTTTTTTATGTAAACTTTCAAAATTACAGCATATTCACAGCTCACCACATGGAAACCTATTTCCGCTGAGGAAATAACCTAAACAGTTACAGCGTTTAACTCTGAAAAATATGAGCTAATGTGGTTTACAGAGGGTACGGGTGGGTATGCAGTCCTGCGGTCAGAGCTGGAACTGACGCTGCTGTGTTGTGTCTTATGCTGTCTGTGTACGTCTGTGTCACATGTGTGTTTCTCTCACTCAGATCAACCACAAGTATCCAGAGAGAAGACTTCTGGTGGCGGAAGCGTGTGGAGCCTTGGCCCCTTATTTACCAGTAAGAGACTCCGTTCCTCTAAATATAAAAGCAGTCTTACAGGGACACATTAATCATGTTTGCCTTTCAACAACGTCACAGATAGTGATCACTAAAACACTAGATGTCCATGATCACACTAGCCAAACTGCGGTGAGTGGTAGTCAAGCAAACGCATGCTGAAATAATCAAAGACTAATTATCAAATAATCAAACCGTTGAATGTCAGCATAGCGCAGAATCTGTCCGCTTTGATCATGCTCGTGAGTGTGTCGCTATGGAGGAATGCTGTTTGTTTACAGTGGCTGCACATCATAGAATTATGGTCGGAACTCTCAGCAGGCTGTTCGTTTAGTGCTTTGAAACAGCCTTAGAATCATTTTAGAACTGGATGATTAGATTGGAATCTTTGAATCATTTTTGTCTTTTTTTGTTTTTAGACTTTCAGACCTTTTGTATATTTCCGTCTTTCAAATAAAACCTTTTGAATCAATTTTTAGCGTTTAATATGTAGTATGGAATCTCTGAATTCATTTAGAATAGAGCTTTTTGTAAATAAATATTTGGAATCTTTTTCAAATGTTTTATCTTTTAAGATGTTTTAATCTCCTCCAAGTTGCATATATATTAAGGATAGAAATATCCAGTCTTTGACATTATGGTTTTGAGGTCAAAAAGATTTGTATTATTATTATTTTATTTACTTTTGAGGAAATTAACTTTAATTCAGCATGTCAAATTGATACAAATCTGTTATGTTTGACACTTTTTAATAGATTTTAAAGACTTTGTAATATATTCATATTCCGAATAAAATCTCTAAATACGTTTAGAATAGAATCATTTGAACATTTAGTAATTTCATATTTTGAATGTTATACTGTATATGAATCTTAATAAAAGAACACTTTCAATCTTTTCTGAATTACATATTTATTATGAATATTTTGGGGTCAGTTTGGGGTCAATAATTTTTTTTTAAAGTAAATTAGGCTTTTATTATTAATTATTTAATTAAATGATTTAATTGTTAGCAAAGGCACATTAAATTGTTATAAAAAAGTGACCTTGAATGTTTGCATTCTTACAAATAATTCTATTAATAATAGTTTCTTGAGGACCACATTTGCATATTAGAGTTTGCATGTGTATTGTAGTGTTACATTCGTAAGGTTTAACGGCGTGCTCATTTCTTTAGTCTATAAGAAATCTTGCCTACACATCTGAACTGATTTGGCTCAGACAGCGCTCTGATTGTTGGTGTTGTGCCTTTTTTTTTTTTTGTCTTTTATGCTCCAGTCTATTATGGTGTGTCTGATGTTTACTCACTTCCTCATGAACACTTAATCATTTAACCAAACACAGTAGAATACAAAAGAAGATGTTGTGTAGGCAGTTCAGAGCTAGGATGGGAATACAAGTATGTGTGTGTGTCTACAGAAGGAGATCCGAAGCTCTCTGGTTCTGTCCATGCTCCAGCAAATGTTAGCGGAAGATAAAGCCGATATGGTCCGAGAGGCCGTGGTGAAAAGTTTGGGCATTATAATGGGCTACATTGACGACCCAGACAAATACTCCCAGGTGTGTGCATGTTCAAACACAATCCAGTGTTTTTACACATACTTTGCTAGTGTTTCCTTACGTATGTATGCTTTATTTGGTATATGGCTTTGTAACAGGGCTTTGAGCTGATGCTGTTGTCTCTGGGCGATCCATCAGAGAGGGTGGTCAGTGCCACCCATCAAGTGTTCATTCCTGCCTTCGCTGCATGGTGCACAGAACTGGGCAACTTACAGTCTCAGCTCATCCCCTCCCTCCTCACACGCATCGAGAAGCTGCTCAAGGTGAAAATCAGCAAGTACACACACACACACACACACACACACACACTAATTCCTTTTGTATAGATTGTTTAGACTTCACCTGCCCTAAATATATATATGTGTATATATATATGTATGTTCAGTCTTTTTAGAATTGAGTTTTTAAAATGATTTTTTGTAAATTAGAACAATGAAGACTTTTTTTATTTAATCTTTATAATAGAATCTTTCAGATCTTTTTACGGGTTGTATCGAGACTCAAGTTATCAAATCTTTAAAATGATGTTTTTGTAAAGTTTTTTTTTCTTCAGAATTTTAATGTTTAGAATGGAATATTTGAATCAATTTAGAATAGAATTGGAACATTTTATTACATTTTTGAATCTAATTTTTAAATATGCTATATTTTATATATTGAGAATTAAGTGTTTAATGTTCTGAGTTGCATATTTATTTAGAATAAAAAATTTTCACACTACAGTTCAATTAAAAAAATATTCAGCAAGGATCAAAAGTGACTGTTTCTATTTTAAATTTCTATTAAAAAAAAGGACAAAATATTATATTATCAAAGAGCACCACAACTGTTAACTTTAAAAATTTGACTATAATAAATAAATAATATTTCTTAAATATTTAAGATATTTAAATATGAATAAATAAATATTTCTTAAGCACAAAATCAGCATATTAGAATGATTTCTGATTGATTCTGATTTGTGACACTGAAGACTGCATTAATTTTGGCTGAAATACAGCTTTTCATCACAGGAATAAATGACGTGTTAAAATATATATAAAAATAGAAATGAGTTGTTTTAAATTGTAATAATATTTCATAAAATATCTTTTTTTATTTTTCACTAAATAGATGCAGCCTCTGCAAGCATAAGAGAAAACCATTAAAAACTCTTTTAAACATTTAAAAACTTTTAAATCTTGTACATTTGAATCTATCAAAAGGAATCTTGAATCCATAGAATGGACTGAATTGTTATAATATTGAAAATATTCTTTCTATAATAGACTCAGTTTCCCAAACAGGGTTTAAGACTAGTGCTAGATTAAAATAAATGTTAGAGCTGTCTGAAATGGAAAAAGCTTGCACTGAGATATCTTAAAATAAATTACTGCCATTGTTTGGTCTTAAAATGCTTCCAGGTAATGCTTTTTTGTAAGACATTGTTTCTAAAATACTTAAATGTCCCAATTTAACAAAGACCTAGTCCTGACTTATTAACCTGTCTGGGAAACCACCCCTAAGAGACATTACAAAGTAACTTAGCACAACATATCCAACCCAACTTTTTTTCTTTTCTTTTTTTGAATTTTTTTATCTCTTTCAGTTATTTATTTCCTAAATTCCTCCCTCTTCCTCCAGCAGGGTGAATATGGTCTAGATGAACACAAGCTGCATATGTATCTGTCAGCGCTTCAGTCCCTCATCCCGTCTCTGTTTGCGGTGCTGCTTCAGAACGCCCCCTTCACCAGCCGAGCCAAACTACAGGGAGACGTGCCTCCAATCGAGGGTGAGGGTCTGCCAACATAAGCACGCACACGCACGCGTTTTTCGCTAACATTCTCAGTCAGGCCACGTTTAGCGACGCAGACCTGGCGCCTGACTGTAACTGTAGGGTTCCTGCCATGTTGAGGTTGCTCTCTGGTTTTGGGCTCACTATCAAAGTGCTCTTTCATTTATACACGGCGGCTGCGTCAGATGATTTGCGCAGTTATGCTTTTTTGGTGTATTTTCTTGGTTTTAAAATCTGCTCCTGTGTGTGTGCATGTGACCTCACAGTGACCCGGTTCCCGCGGCCAGCCTCCCCGTTGCAGGACGTGGCCACCATCGTGGGCAGTCGAGAGCAGTTGGCTGTTCTGCTACAGTTATATGATCATCAGCTCCAGCATGAAGGAACTACAGGATGGGACAGTTTGCTCTGGGTGGTCAACCAGTTGTAAGTTAATGTCTCGCACACACTCTTCTCCCTTTTGACCTCTAGTTTTTGTTCACAAAAATCACGGTTTGATTCGATACAACACAGTGGTGTCACGGTTCGGTATGTTTTCGATACAGCAATTTATTTATTTTGTTTTCCCTTCACATTTGTATTTATTAAAACTAACATAAGTATGATTTTTTATTTATTTATTTATTTTTGTTTGAACAACAATGGCGCTATACTTTTAACATATCTTCTGTGGATTTCATGGAATATTGTAGTAATTATAAACTAATAAGAAAGAAAAGAACAATTTAGTTTTTAATAAATTTAAATTTTTTTAAGTTCAGAAAGATGAGTGTTCACATTTTCTTTAGACAGCACAGATCATGTCTGCAACAAGAAGGTCACAGTCTTTCTGTTCTTTGCTAGGAGTGCTAGGGGGGCTCAATAACATTTAGCATTTTCTTAAAACCCGCATTATACTGTGCGTGTTTCTAGTTTTCGTCTGTTTATATATTTATCTATTTTGGATGCGATTCATCATTTGACAGTATCATTAATGTGTATTAATGTTGTCAAACGATTAATCACATACAAAATAAATGTTTTTGTTTGCATAATATGTGTGTGTTCTGTCTATTTATTACGTGTATTTAAATACACAAACTTTACACGTATATTTATAATAATATAATTTATCGTTTATTTATAATTAAATATTTAATATGTAAACAACATATTTTTCTAAAATATATACTGGTGTGTGTTTATATATATATATATATATATATATATATATATATATATTTTACAGTCACTATATATGGAAGGTATGATAGTGACTGTATTCTTTGTGTACATTTCAACATAACTTTACCTCAATTTACATCGGACCTGATTCTGTCTATTTGTCCACAGTTTACCACAGCTTATAGATATTGTAGGACGCATCAACGTCACCTCATCCACTTGTGTGCATGAGTTCTCCAGGTTCTTCTGGAGATTATGTCGTACGTTTGGGAAAATCTTTACCAACACTAAGGTGAGGCAGGTCAAAGGCATTTACAGTCATCTCAATCTGTAGCACCTTTTTTCTGTGCCTTTTAAAATATTTGACCAAGTTAAGTACCTAATAAGAGTTTGTGCTGCAAATAGTCCAGCTCACATACACCATTCAGCAGTTTCTGTTTAATTTAGGTCTTGTTTTCCCCTCTTTTTTGAAGGTAAAACCTCAATTCCAAGAAATCCTGCGGCTATCTGAGGAGAATGTGGGTGAGTTACTGTTCACTTAACCAAAAATAATACTCCCGCTGTCAGAGGACGGGCTGGGAGGAGAAAACACACACACACACCGTCTCTATATCTCTTTCCCATGCTTGAGACTTGTGTGTCAAATATGTGTTTTCACTCTTCATGGGATTTGGAAATGGAGCTTTTTCTTTCATTCTTTGAATATTTGTTGAGTTAAAAAAAAATGTCTATGGTTAAAGTATCTGCCTACAAAACTGGGCATGTTGTATCATTGTGATGTTTTGAATTTTGCTAAATTATTACCAGATGAGTTCAACTAATTCTAGTCGAGTTATATTTTGAGATTGTAACACAGATTATCTCCTGCAGACGCCTCTGCAGGAAACGGCATCCTCACAAAGGCTACGGTGCCGATCTACGCAACCGGAGTCCTGACGTGCTACAATCAGGTACGAGCTTCACTGTACACCTGGTGTGTGATGTCTTGGATCAGAAAAAGCCTCTGTCTGATAAAGTTTTTGTTTCAGGAGGAGGACCGTAAACTCTTGGTTGGCTTTCTTGAGGATGTCATGACCACGCTGTCTCTCTCCCATGCTCCCCTTGACAGTCTAAAGGCTTCATTTGTAGAGCTGGGGTGAGTGTCTGTCAGCATTGTTAAATCTGCAGCCAGGATGCATTTCTGCATGAGCTCACCCGAGGCTCCTTTAAGCTGATGTAAAATGACTTGCTCTCGAGTGTCATGACCCCGCCGTTGAGAGTACCTGTCAGTTTCTACCCACTAAAGCTTTATTAATTCATCCATTTAAAAGGAGTAGTTCACACAAAAGTTCAAGCTGCCATCATTTACTCACCCTCAAGCTATTCCAGACCCATATGCTTTTATTTTATTGGAACACAGAAGCAGATGTTTAGCTGTAATCAAAAACTGTCAAGCTCGAAAGAATGCAATTAAAAATGAGATAAGATCTCATACTTTGCAGGGTGAGATATATTTTTGACTGTAAATATAATAAATATAATAAAATATAATAACTTTATATATTACAAATGATATGTGTAATGCTAATAAGATAAATATAATGTAATATTAATAATATAATACAATTTATTTGAATTATTTATATTTATTTATTTAATTAACATGCTTCTGACATCTTGAGTGTTAACCATGCTTAATTGCTTTAGAAATTTGTAATAAATAGTGTCATAATACAATAAAGGTGTGCGTGTATGTGTGTGTGTGTGTATATATATATATATATATATACATATACATATATTTATTTATTTATTTTAAATGTGTATATATATATTTTAAATATTTATAATTTTAAGTATATATGTTTGCATGTATCATAATTTTACAATTATTTTAAACTATATCTTTTTTACATTTTATAATAATTTCTAAGTATTGTTTATTTGAAGTTTTTAAATTGCAGTATATATTAATAGTTTTAAAATTATTTGAAAAATATAATTGTACAAAATGTGATTTTACATATTAATTTTACATTTATAATTGTATTTAAGTTTTAAATTAATTTTATTTAAGTTGTAATTTTTTTTACATATTGTTTATTACACAATTTTACACAGATTTTAATTTTGATGTTTGTATATTTTATTTTATTTAAAAAATGATTACAATTAATACTCTTTGCAATAATATTTTAAAAACCGTACAGTTATTTAAGAAACTTCCAAAAGAGAAGGAAATAAAACATTTTACTTCAAAACATTACAAATTGAATTTTTTTATTGATTGCAAGTAATTGATTGCAAAAATTATTAGAACACTAGTTCTAAGAGTGAATTATCCCTTTAATGTTAAAGTTAATATAAAAGTTTTAAATGTAATACTGAATTTTAAAAGGTTAAATTGTATACCAAATGTCACGTAAAACCAATTGTTTAAATTTGCAAGGCGTAAACACTTACATACCAGCCCGAGGCCAATAGATCATGGTTGATGCATAAACCGACAATAATGGTTTAAGCACATTAGTGTAAAAATAACATGTCCCAAATTGTCCCGTATCCTGATGATCTAATGCAGTAGACGTTTCATATAGCACTCTAACTGACTAGAAGATCAGGTTTAGTAGGATCGTCAACTGTCATTTGCGATTTACCACTAAAACCGTTACTTCCTGTCTCCAGGGCAAACCCAGCGTATCATGAACTTCTACTGACAGTGCTTTGGTATGGAGTGGTCCATACATCTGCACTGGTTCGCTGCACTGCTGCACGCATGTTCGAGGTAAGCCCTTCCTCCAGTTCAACTTCAAACATTGGCATTCATGGTTTACTTAGCCAGTTAATAAATAAGTTAATGTTTAAAGACATTTAGCATCCTCCAGGCCAGTCATATGATTAGTTTTGTTACCCAGTGCTTTGTTTTGAATGCAAATTTGCTGTAATGTGATGTTAATGTTTGGTGTGAAGTGGTAAATATGTATTTTCAGAGCTCTCCACACTCCCTCTAGGGCCCCCTTGTGCCTTGTCATCCCTGTTACCTGTCAAATCACTGAATGTTTACTTGTATTTGGAGTCGTTGCAGCTTTAAAGCATCCGTACGTCTTTTGCACCACAGCACGCTTGCTATTGCCATTCAAAAATGACGTAACGACCCCCTCACATTTCATCCCCCTGCCCCCCCCACACACACCCCGTTGTAAGTCTGTAATGAAGGTTGGAGGAGTGTTCAGATACTCTTCCTTGTGAGAAAAAACCCCTTCTCCTCATCTGCGGTCATAGCTTTAGTTAAATTTGCCTGGACTCTTTAGGCCTTAATTTGGTTTAATTTATCTGCGTAGCGCCTCTTTGGGCTTCTGTCATGTTTTTCGTTGTATGTCAGCGCTGTTTTTTAGTTTGTTACCGTTGTTTCTTTTTTGTGTTCTTTTGTTTCTCTCTCTCTTTCTCTCTGCGGTGTTCCATGACACTGTGCTCGCTCTTTCCATGCATCCTGTGTGACATCACCCCTGCTCTGACCAATCAGCTGTTGGTGAAGGGGGTGAATGAAACTCTAGTAGCTCAGAGAGTTGTTCCAGCACTTATCACTCTCTCCAGTGATCCTGAAATGTAAGTCTCCTCCTGCCTCCTTCATCCATGCACCTCCCTCCGCCTTGGTTCTCTCAGGAGGCCGCAACTTTATTAACCCCCTCCTCAAATCGCCTACCTGAGCCAAGATTTAAGTCGAACGAAATTAAGGTCATGTGAAAAATATTGCAGGCAAAACAATCAAGTGTCACCTTAATATAAAAACGATTAGTAATAAAAAGATAAGGATCATCATGAATATATATTTTTTATCATGGTTTTATAATTTATCACATAGAACCAGATCTCTTTACCATAATGTGGTGGGGAAAATATAATATATTAAAATATATATATATATATATATATATATACACATATTTGTTTTTATAAATACATTGAAAATACAAAGAAAATAGTGTCATAATGCCAAAATAATAATAATTATTTTATTTTATTTTATTTTATTGTGAGTCTGGAATTATGGTCCAGGCAGTAGTTGTACATTATTTATATTTTATATCTATATGTATTTTAAAATTTATGCATTTATAATAAGGTACTAACCAACAGAGAGTTAATTGGCTTATTTGCTACAAACATAGTCAGAATACAAATAAATCTAAAATAGGTGCTTTTATAATTGTAAAAAAAATTGCCAAATAATTATTTTATATATTTTGCATTTATTATTTGATTTTAAGATTGAAATATGCTCCTGTATATAAAGAGTCCATTTGCAAAAACAGATAAATATAATAACAGATAATTCTCAAAAATCATGTTTTTTTCATTGTGCATTTCAAGTAATTTCAGTGAAACTGAAGTTGGGTTATCTTGACTAGGTTAAAAAATAAATTAAAAAACAATTCTAATTCTATTCTAATTTCTTTCTTTTTTTATACCCTTGTTAACCACCATTCCAGTTGAAATTATTATTCCATGTATGTACATGATTTGTAATCCAAGCTGATTTTATGTCAGTGCAAAAGTCTATAGCTGGCTCTCCTGATGAAACCAAGGCTTGAGAGACAGTGCTTATTTTGTTTATGTCTCATGTGCTCGGTGTACTAACATCCTTCGTTCAGGCTACACTAATCACCGCATGCTTGGAGAAGCTGCCTGCTTTCCACAATCCGTTCATCCCTCAATTCCGCCCATTTGTCCATCAATGTGGCCCGTGGCATGTCTGGCTGCCAGTCACTCTCTCTCAAGGCCCCCTAGCACTACAGTCCTCTCTACCACCACCCCTTCCCTGCTAGGTTGGCCATTTGTGTTTGACCCCCCCGTCTCTCTTTTGCATCTGACTGGTTTGCAGCTGGTTCTTCGAGGCATGAGCGAAGCCTTAATTGACAAGCGAGTAGCCCCGGCCCTTATTACCTTGTGCAGTGGTCCTGAATTGTGAGTTAACCACAGCTATGAGACACTTTAAAAACCAAATATCCTGTCTCCTTTCCGCATTCTCTTGGTTGGATATTTTACATTTTTTTATTTTCTGGGGGGTTGGATATTTGTTGTTTGTTTGTTCTATTTTGGTTTTCTTACTGACATGGGAATGATCATGTGACATTAATCACCTTGCTTACCTATTACATATTCCATCAAGTGATTGGCATCTCATGGTTCTGTTCCATTCATGCATCTTGTATCATTGTAGTGGGTAACTGAATGGTTGCGTTTGGATGTGTAGTGACGGACTTTCTGCTTTCAGCTCAGTGAGGATATCAACAATACCTGCCTTCGGAACTATTATGGAAACCGTAACGCAAAAAGAGGTACCAGTGTTCTCTAATACAGCCCACATGTATTTGTCAGTTTCAATGTATTTACGTTTTTAGTTTATTGATTGTTATTGTTATTTAATATCTTATGTAATAATATAAAAGAAAATAATGCCAAAAGCATTCTGGGCTTTAAAAACAAAACAAAAGAATAAAAATAAGAATAAATTAATATAGTACTGTCAAATAATGAATCGCATCCAAAATAAAAGTTTTTGAAATTTGATTATATATAATTTATATATATTTGATTTATGAAATCTATACATTATATGAACATATATATGCATGTAAATATTTTAAAATATATACTGTGTGTGTGTGTGTGTATTGAGATATACATAATAAACACAGTACACATACATATAATAAGAACAAAAAGTTTAATAGTTATTCATTTTTTGACAGAACTAATAAAAATATATATAATATACCAAACAACCCACATGTATTTGTCAATTTTAAAGTATTTAAATCTAATTTATTGAAAAATGTTATATGTTTGGGTATTGTTATACACACATCACATAATATATATATATATAAAAAAAAGAAACCATAAAGAAAGAAAAATATGTAGAATAAAAATATAAATAAATGTATATATTTATAATATATACTAACTACTGCATATACTGTATATATTATACATAATTATGTTTTATATTATATAATAGTGCTGTCAAACGATGAATCACAATTAATTGCATCCAAAAAAAAAGTGTGTAGTGTGTATATTCTGTATAAATAATGCAACATACAATATACATTTTCAAAATATTTACACGTGTGTGTGTGTGTGTGTATATATTTAGATTCATATAATTTATTTATATATAAATATAAAATTTTTCTTAAATATGCATGCATGGGTGTGTATTTATATACACATAATAAATATACAAGCATATATTTTGTGAGCAAAAACATTTATTTTGGATGTAAATGAATCGTTTGACGGTATTATTATTTACAGCCAAAATAAATGTACAGATATAAAAATATAATCTAAAAATACATTTGGACTAAGGTTTACAAACTGTATAGAGAAGGTCTTATTTATTTTTGTGTCATATGTGTGTGTTCATTAGCTGCTAGAGAGAGTGAAAATGCAGCTGGCCTCTTTTCTGGAAGACCCCCAGTATCAGGACCAGCATTCTTTGCACATGGAAATCATCAAAACATTTGGAAGAGTAGGACCCAACGCAGAGCCACGCTTCAGAGATGAATGTGAGTGTATTCACTTCCATATGCAAAGTTTTTCAATGTTTTTCAGAAAAACACCATGGCGTGCTGTTATGTTAAGATAACAGTGGCGTCATGCTTCTGTGACTGTTTGCCCTTTAGTGCACACATACATTATAATGTAGGAGAAGTATTTTATTCTCTGTTTCTTTCATGTCTTGTTCTCTCTCTGTCTGTTTTTTTCCACAGTTGTTCTTCCTCATTTGCACAAACTGGCTCTGTGCAACAACCAGCAGACGGTGGAGAGTAAAAGAATTGACATTGCCACTCAACTGTTTGAGGCATACAGCGCCTTGTCCTGCTGTTGTATCCTTTATTTATTTCTAAATTTTGTTTGTTTGGAACCACCTTTCAAATTGTCTTACATAGCAAGGTTTTAGCGTGAAAGCAATACTTCACCCAAAAATGAAAATTTATATACTCGAGCCATCAAAGATGGAGATTTAGATCAAGTTTGTTGTTGCTCCTCTGCAGTACATGGGTGCCGTCCGAATGAGTCCAAACAGCTGATAAAAACATTATAGTAATCCACAATTAATTACACAATTATTAATGCCTTGTGAAGGAAAAAAAGCTGCTTGTTTGTAAGAAACAATTCTACCTTTACCAATCTCTAACTTGAAAAACCGTCTTAAACCACCTTAAACACCTCTATAATTAGTCCTCTATAATAGTATTTATGTATAATAGTATATGTATAATAGTATTTTATTATACATAACACATAAAATTGTGTGTGTGTGTGTGTGTATATATATATATATATATATATATATTAATATTAATTAATTATTAATATATATATATATATATATATTAATATTAATTAATAATTAATATTAATATATAATTTATATAT
>JAUMHI010000070.1:8261906-8272652 GCA_032359435.1 Enteromius unitaeniatus | reverse complement strand
TACCATTTTTATTTTTTAAGTATCGATTCAGGCACCGTTTAGGCACCGGAACCGTTTTAAAAGTATCGATTTGGCACTGGTATCGAAAAAAACCTAAACGATACCCAACCCTATGTGTGTCTATATATAAACATAAATATACACAGTACACACACATTATGTAAACATAATGTTTGGATGCAATTTATTGCGATTAATCGTTTGACGACACATCGTTTTCTACAGTTCCGTTTACTGAAAGCTTTTTAAAAAGTTGAAAGTTTTTTTTCTAAATTAGTATCTTTCTCAGTGGGACAGCTATTTAAAAATCTGAAATTTGCATAAACCAATCAGATCAGTAAGTTGTCATTTTGCCAAGCCTTTGCTATTTTGGGGATACATCTGAGAGTCCATGAACGGTCAGAGCAATCATTTGGCTGACCATTTCAACAAATCAATCAAGCGTTTTATTGTTTTTGTAAGCCTCAGTAGCCCAGCGGTTTGCGTTTCCAAAATTTCCAGAAGTTGATTTTTCTCTAAGAGGGAACATTTTTGATTACAAATTGAAAACAGATAGACAGCAGGTTTGGACTGTGCACCTCCACTGCTGATGTTTGGGAGCAGAAGCCATCTTTCACTGGTTTCTCGACTGATTTTGTGGCCTATGGCAGCTTGCACAGTACAACCACAGTTTTACCTCCAGTTTCAACTTAATAACAGATACTGAGCACACAGTCTGTGTGGCCACTTTCTCTCTGTGCTTTTTGAGCGATGGTCAACTATTCAACCTGGACATGAATCTCCGTAGCTGGATTTGCTTTCTTACTCTCTTTTTTTTTTTTTTTTTTTTTTTTTTTTTTTTTTTTTTTTGATTTTTTTTTTTTTTTTTTTTTTCTTTTTTTTTTTTTTTCTCCTTTTCTTCTGAGAGCTTCGTCGTTGCGAAAATGTTTGCATATCCCGCTGGCAGGGAAAGAAAGAAAATAAACCTCAGCCATTTTTGTACGCTAAATTGCAGGGTGGATTGCAGAATTTGTCGTTAAATGCTCTGTGATGTTGTCCGTTTGAGCAAAGAGAGCCTAGCCCAGCCCTTTGGTCAGGATTCCCAGCATACATGCCTTTGCAGATGCTCTTTTGTCTTGTTCTCCCCCTCCTATCTTTCTCTCGTTTTATTTTTGTCTGCTGTGTCACAGTTGAGACCCCCCTGTAGCAGTGGCTTGCCCCCCAGGCAGTTTTGTAAAACCTCGTCCTGTCTGTGTTTTGAGGTTTTGCCACGTGATCAATATGAGGTTGAGTCTGGATCGACTGTATACTGCTGTGTATTTACTGTAAAAATGCAAGTCATTATGGGCAGGCGATAGGGGGTTAACAGTGCAAATATCTCACGGTTCGGTTTATATCAATTTTTGTTGCGGTCATGGTTTCAGTTTGGTCGCAGGGTGCAGTGATCATCAAGCTAATACCAATAACTCACAACAGTTTGTTTGCTGTTTAATTCATTCTTTAATTTCTTGGTGGTTTTTAGTAGCTATAGCTGAATAACCACAGGTATTCTTAAAAAGAAGTCAGTTTGAATCCATATATATTTTTTCAGATTGTGAGCAAATGTGTTAATTAAAAAATGTTATATTTTGCTGTATTGAGAATATCTTATCTTTTCACAGCAAATATTGATATTTGTGGTTTAATTATCATTTATTGAAAACAGTTAATTCATTGGTATTTCATGTAATTGGATTAACAGCCATATTTGCAGTTTTCCATTTTTAATTACTTTTTTTGTCACTTTTGTTTTATGTTTTTACTTAAAGACTATTAGTTTAATAGTTTTATTTTTCTCAAGTGTTTTATTTTTATTTATTTTTTAGATAGTAATAATTTAATGAAACCTTTATAGGTCAGAAGCCCTAATTATAGTTTTTTTTATTAATTTATTATATTTTATTATTTATATATATATGTGTGTGTGTGTGTGTGTTTGTTGTTGTTGTTTCCACTATTCTCATGTAGTTAAATTTTTTTTTTTTGCATTAACAACCTTAATTATAGGTTAATTGTAGGTTTTTTTGTGGTTTTCTGCATTACAAAGTTGAAATGTGTTACATTTTTATTGGATTTATTTTTGTAGTTAGTATTTTTGTGCCATTGTGTATCAAAGACTAAAATAGTTTAGTTTTGTTTTTAAGTCACATGATTTTACGCGCGCACATACACATGTGTATTTATTTATTCATGACAGCTGCTATTTGCAAGTGTGAATAGTGATAAGAGGCTATTAAACAGCATATTTTACAGCGTTTTTATTTAGGCTAAGTACAAATAGCAATCAATGTTACTTACACTAAGTGAAAACTATCAGTGCAAATAGCTATAGATGACATTTACATTGTTACAATAGCAGGGTTTTCTGCTGTTTATACTGCTTATTGCTAATAACGGCAATTATCTACACCTCAGTTTGCACTATTAACGCATTGAGTGTAAATTATTCTTTTAATTCAAAGAATTATTACGTGTTTTACCATCTATACCACTGAAGCTGATATTTAACGTTCATCTTTTGTAGCGTTGACTACCCCAATCTACCCCAAAACTCGTTGCTTGACAGAGTTGATATTATATAATGATATTTTCCTCCCCGAGTAGACATACTGAACTGTGAATGGGTAGACATTATGATATATTTCACAGGTATGTTTGACAGTCTTTCCTTAACTCCGGGGCTTTAGTTATTTCTGAAGAGCTCATGGTGAATCATTTCCTCCCTGGACTGAGATGTTTGAGGACTGATATGGAGCAGCTCTCTCCAGAGCATGAGGTATGAAATTAACATTTCAAAAATGTTTCTCTGTCATCATGTCTGCATGAGACAACTACAACAACCACCCATAATTCTTAATTAAATACAGACCCATAACATTGTCTGCTTTTCCAAAGCCTGGTCTAGTCTTGTCAGCATAATGTTTGTTCACACTGCATGTCATGTAACCCAATTTCTATTTATTTAATTTCCTTTGCCTAGTAATATGCAGCTGATGTGCGAGTGTCTGCGTGCATGTCACACTTCCCAGCAGTGCTCTAAGAATACTCCCTCTTTTCCTGTTTGTCCTTTAGGTTATTCTCAGTTCTATGATAAAGGAGTGTGAAATAAAGGTGGAGAACAAAGGCATTGGAGAGGCACAAGGGTGAGAAGACGAACTCATTCATTTTATTTATACAGTCACAGTGTTTAGCGTTCTCATTTCCTGCAAATGGAGCCTCAAATGACTACATGTAAGAGACAAATCTAATGAATACGGACGGTGTCTGAGTTTAAATAACTCCCTGGCCACAAAACAAAACAAGCGAACAAGTGCTCATTCAGTAGCGGAGTAAAAATAAATCATTTTACAAGAGTTCTCAAGAACACCTACTCAATCTCAGGCTTTTCGCTTGTTAATTTCCTCAACGATTTATCTGTTTGAGATCAGCTTGGGTTTGACTCAGTCTCTCCACTGCTAGATACTTCCCATCAGGCATTGCAGGCTGGTTTAGCCACATGATTATTGCAAACCCGCTCCATTTGGGCTGTGCCTGTAGGCCAATGCTTCATGTTACACTTATAGCAGCTGTGTAAAGCTACATGGACACATACACTGTTATGTATCCAATATTTCCACTCCAAATTTGGTGCTGACTGTTTTATATAACGTATATTATGCACTAAATGGATTTTTATTTGCTGAAGTGTGCGATTTTCAAGAGTTGAATGACTTTGTGAAGAAGTGAGAGGCTACGTACAGTCGGATATTTTTTGCTTGCTAAGGACTCTCTCTTACTGAGGTTTCCAAAACGAAATATACCCAGCTTGCGAACACGTGTGGTACTGTTTAAAACTTTTACTTTAAAGATGTGGCTTGATTATAAACAGCACTTGTCTTTTTAATTTCACAGTCGGTAACGTAGCAACACTTCCAGTGGTTTTGTTGAGATATTTATAAATGTTGGACCTTCATAACTGCAACGGAGTCTGTCATTGTGACTGTCATTACAAGTCATGATACATCAGTGGGGTCAGCCTCTCGCAAATGGTGTGGGTTGTTCTGCCGTGGGTTATCTGGGAACTTTTTATGTTTAATTAGTTGGGCGGGTGACATTTAAAGCATAAATGTTTAGAGGAAACAAGTTCAAGAGCAAGATGTCAAAAAAAATGTAAAAAAAAATACAAAAGACAAAGTGATTTACTGAGTTTATTGTGGGTTTAACCGTAAAACAGAGGTGGTGGTGAAATCGTCACTCGAAAATTATTCTTTTCATCACATAATTATGTGTTATTTCTTTTGCGTGATCTTGCAAAGTTTTATTCACGCCCAGTCTGCCAAAATGTGTCACTCTGAGTTTGCACAGAAATATTTAGCTGCACAACACTTCTCAGCTTATTCAATAATAAGACAATTCAGCATTGCCTTTACAGGAAGAAATGACATTTAAAGATTTTTAAGTTTGTAAATTCACAGTAGTTTAAGTCATAATTGAAAGCAAACAGCTGAGAAAGAAAACGGTGTATTGAAGCTCTTAAAGGGACAGCAGCCTAATATTGCTGCTGTCTGTCATTCATGTTTATTAAACAACACAGGGCTCGAAATTGTGACTATTTTGGTCGCATATGCTCCCAAAATTTCATCTATGCGACCTCAAAGTGTATTTGGGAGCATTGGTGCGAGTGCATGTACTTGTTGCCGTGCGACCTGTTTTAATTTCTCTACAAAACATTAACAGTATTTGTGCGTTCTGTGCGCTGATACTGATACGAGGACCATTCTGCCGTTGAGATTTTAGATTGGTTAATAATAGCTGTCAATCACTCTAACTACAGCGGGCGCTAACTACAGCGGGGAAATGTGAAGAAGAGGGAAAATGTACAAAACAATTTCAATTTTGCAAACCTCCTAAAGTTGCAAATAATGGCGCTGGTGGTAGTGATCATGTGGTGAATGTTGATTCACCAGCCGAAAAGAAGGCGTACAGTTTTCGGAGTGAATGGTTGAAAGACTTTGAGTGGCTCCGCTATGAAAATAGCTCTATGCACTGCATTCACTGTAGCGCCGCTTTCACACTGCACGCGTCAGCAGGGCGTAAGCAGCGCGTTTTATTTCCGGCACCCATTTTAACGGATGACAGCTTTCACACCGTACGCAGGAGCAGCAGCGGCAGGTCATTTTTTGCTGCGCTGCTGACGATGAATTAAAGTGACAGTGCGTTGTTCTTGATCAAAACCGACCCGATTAACACCTTTTACCATAAAATCGTGTAACTGATGTGTTTCACACTCACCATATAAAACTTTAAATGCACAAAAACACATGAGTTTTTGCCCAAACTTCAAAGGTCTGTTAAATGAATAAAACTAGAGCATTTGTTAGCTTAAGATTAGTTTTTCAATTCAGTTATTCAATCCAAATACACTTTATTGTTGGAATTCTTTCTGAAATTTGACTTTTTGTCTTGAATTTTAAAGCATAACCTATAACCTTTTGGAACTAAGAAGAAATGTATATTTTATTAACACAGTAAAGAATACGCAATGCTTTTATGCACTTTGTACAGTGTATGTAGCATTTCTTATTTATTTGTTCTACTGTAGTTTTTTTGCATCTAATTCAAAACTTTTCTTTCTAAATAAATTAGATAAGCCTAGAAAGCGGACAAATAGCACTTGTATCTAATCACTAAAAAGCTCTCACTTCATTTTATCACAATCTCACAATATCTATCCGTGACTAGTTACACGAGCAAGTATGGTGACACAGTATAAAACGTTTTATTTCGTGTCACCATACTTGCTCGTGTAACTAGTCCTGTAACCGTCTTTAAATAGGGAAAACGCGGAAGTGTTTGGTGGCTTCTAAATTCATCCCTGTTTGGATCCTAAGGAATGAACGGAGCTAAGCTAAACGCTAACATGAGTGATTAAGTACATGCACTGAGACGGGAGAGATACGCATCAACTCATCAAGTTGAGGGAAGAACATACTGGAATATGGAAAAAGAGTGTTTTCTTCCTTTAATTGATTATAACATTTTGATTACATATTGCGTGAGAGTGAAGTGAGAGCTTTTTAGTGCTTGGATACAAGGGCTTCTAGGCTTATCTAATTCATTTACAATTTGAATAAAGTTTTGAATTAGATGCAAAAAACTACAGTAGAACAAATAAATAAGAAATGCTACATACACTGTATAAAGTAATTAAATGTATAAAAGCATTGCGTATTCTTCACTGTGGTAGTAAAATATGCATTTCTTAGTTACAAAAGTGATTTAGTCAAGAGCAGTGAGAGATTCTCTCTTTTGTCGTTTAATAAACATGATTGACAGACAGCAGCAATATTAGACTGCTGTCACTTTAAGAGCTTCAATACACCGCTTTCACATGCGTTTTCTTTCTCAGCTGTTTGCTTTCAGTTATGACTTAAACTACTGTGAATTTACAGACTTGCAGTTTTATTCACGTTTATTAAAAACATTTTTAAGATCATGCCACATAATTATGTGATGAAAAGAATAATTTTCGAGTGACGATTTTACCACCACCTCTGTTTTACGGTTTAACCCACAATAAACTCAGTAAATCACTTTGCCTTTAGTATCTTTTTTCATTTTTTTACATCTTGCTCTTGAACTTGTTTCCTCTAAAGATTTTGTTTAAGCGGATAAAAAAGATAACTGTAATGTATGACAGAAGAGCACTTCACAGCAATATCATCACTCCTTGGTTGTATTGACAGAAGTTTTCAGGAATGATGATATTACTTAACGAAAACTATGATGAAAAATGTTTTTCCCATGTCTAAGATGAGTTTACAATAAGGTCAATAAACGATAAACTAGGACTATATCAACATGCAGTGTTGTTGACTAAATAAAATGAGACTAGAATTTGTAGAATTGAATTACTATTATTATATGAATATACTATATTACTATAATACTAAATTATTCCAAACAACAACAACAAAAGATAAAAAGATAATTTTTGTCAAAAAAAGGAAACAAAATGTTCTTATGGAGGACTGCTCTACACACCTCTACTACTCGAGTGTTCATGAGTACAATTGCCAGAGATCAAGAGTTCAGATCCCCCAATCAGAGCTTTGCTTTTGCAAGGATACATTTTTTACTGTCCAGTGTTTTGCATATTTTAGGCAATCTGGCAACTATGTGCCAGAGTTTAGCGATATAAATAGAAGTGTCATTGGAATTGCTATTAGGAATTTGAATGTTATAATATTTTTTATTTGTTTTACCAGTTTTCATAATATAGACAGAGAGTTCAAGTATTTACTTTGTAGCAATAGCTGTTCTATCCAAAAAAAAAACGTAATGGGGGCAAAAGAAAAACATGTTTTTTTTATTATTTAAAAGCAAATGCGAACATATCGAGATCAGAAGTTTTGACTATCTAATTTTTTTTATACGTATCCCAGCCCTACTCTTGATTGGTGGCTGGATTCTGATCTATGAATGCATTGCTGTTTTTTTCAGGTCCATCTCTATTGCAGCGAGTCTGGTGGGTGAGGACGCAAAGACCAAGTTTCTAAGTAAGATGGGCCAGCTCACCACCTCAGGTGCCATGCTGGCGAATGTTTTCCAGAGAAAGAAATGAGAGCTGCTTAGGGTGTTTCCCACAAACCCTCCACTTTCTGGGATCTCCTACTTGAAGTCAATCGTCTGCCTTTCTTCTGTTCGTCTTTGATTTGATAGGCTATATTTTTAACATATTTATGTCTTAAATTCTTTCCAGCCTCCAAAGAAATTTGCACTCATGTTTCAATGTTTTCCATTTATTTTTATTTCCATTTTATTTCAGAGGCTTATTTGCATCACTACACCTTTTTTTGGTTGTTTTTTGGATAATGTGAACTTTATGAAATCAAAACAATGATTCCTTCCTTGTCTTGTCGTCTTTTATGTGTTGCTGTGTCTCTGGAGAATATTTTGTATGAGTGTGTAAAATTTTGTTTTGGATATGCTCCGACGGTAAATAACTGTACAATACAGTGAATCGAGAGAACAGTACCCATTATCCTGTATATTTGAAAATTTATGTCATAAGATAATAAAAAGCGAAAACCACTTGTGTACTTATGTACTTCTGATTCAGTTTGTTGTCATCTTTCAGATGATTTTTTTTGGCTTACGTAGATGTCCAGAATTACAGCAGTCATAATAAATCTGCACTGAAGTACTTCTGATACAGCAAATCAGAAGCACATTGTTTGCATGAGGTTCATATCAGTTTATATACAGCATATCTCTAATGCAGTTGTATTGTGCTGTGTATTTTACACTTCAACAGGTGTTACTACAATAAATGCTTGGCCTTGAAAACCAACGAAAAACCTGAGCACATCAAAGCCGTGGCTTTTTTTCCTCTGCATCTGAGAAAGAGTTTCAAAGTTCAAGGGCTTCTTGATCACATGGTCAGTAGTTGGCAGGAGAAAATACTTCCATGGTTCTACAGAAGCCTTTGTTTTAGATCATCTATTGACTAAAGGAGAAGAAATTTGCATATGAATTTTAATTTTTAACTTTTGTGTTTACCCTCGGCGTTAGTGTAACTTTTATTCTTTAATGCAATTTGTGATAAACGACAGAGCTCGTATTTGCATGAAATATTTTCTCTAGCACGAGGTGCCCTGCGCATGATTTGGAGCTGATCAACGGTAGAATGTGGAAATTTCATCAGCAGGGATAAGTTACTCATGAGAGCAGGGCAAGAGTTGAAGAGGCCTGTGAGTCAGATGCCAGGAACATTTCCAAACCCGAAAAGAAGAGAGAGCGGCTGCATGAAACCACGGGAACATTCTGCCCCTCGGTGTTTTTATTCCTGTTGCGTTGTTGACTGAGTGCATAACAAGACAGCAAACAGGAACTAAAAAGCTTTGAGTTCCGGCCAATATGCGACCACTTTGACGGCAATTTATGAAGGGTTTTGAGGAGCGCCAGGTTTAGCCTGTGTTCTTCTCTTCTAAAGCTTGGCAATCTTAGCAAAAACATTTTACAGGTGCGAGGACATGAAAAAAGTACTCATAAGTAGCTTAGAAGTGAAACTAGGAGATGCTAAATCATATTTGAGATCATGTCCAAATGCCATAGCCATAATCATGAGATAAAAAGTTGCCATAAGTCATAATTATTACATTAAATGTTACGTAATTATTATGTCTTAATATGACATACTAAGCCATAACTGAGATAAACTGAGATATGTTTACAATAAGATAAAAAGTCAAGCTTATAAAGCAAAAGTTATGAAATTATGAGGTCATAATTATGATGAACAAAACAATTTTGTTTTACTTTTAATGTCATGGTTTTGTCTTTGTATTGTAATCATTTATTTTTATTTGGCATTTTTTACCTTTTTCTGTGATATGATTGTTTAGAGTTAACAGGAAGCAAATTGGGTGAGATAACTGTAACTGTTTGTTTCATTAGTATGTCATATTTTTATTACAGTTATTTAGTTATCTCAGTTCAACATTAAGTCCAAAAGGATTACTTCATACAATAATTATTTTTGCTTTGTTTGTTTTTATGTAAACATTTTATTTTTCAGATATAGAAAGACAGAATTCTCTGATTTTTTAAGACTTCTTGACTTTAACACAGACAGTGATCAGTGTCCACGGGTGTACTCTCCATGATGTAATTTCTTGTTCTTTCAATGTTGGTTGCCCGTCATAACTGTGATGTACATATACAGTGAGGTCAATAAGTATTTGATCACCCTGTGATTTTGCAAGTTCTCTTACTTAGAAATCATAGAGGGGCCTACAATTTTCAGCAGATGTGCATTTCCACTGTGAGAGACAGAATCTAAAAAATCACGTATGTTTTTTTAACAATTAATTTGGGAATTACTGTGTCAAATAAGTGTTCGATGACTTGCTTATCAGCCAGATTTGCCTGACCCTCAAAGCTTTTAAAGTGCCCCTATTATGCCTTTTCAAATATGATCTTTCATGCAGTGTGTCATGTAGCTGTATGTGAACATAAACTGCAAAGTTGTGATGCCGACAGCGCATGATAAATGAAGTCTTTGTTTATCAAAAAAAAAAAGTCGACTCACATTTGCCAGCAGTTTCAAACCATGTCAACACCTTGCCCCGCCCACAAACAGTACAATTCCCACGTGGATTGCATCATGTGAAGAAGACGCTGTATCCTGCGCTGTCGTTCAGTTATTGTAATGGCCGTTTCGTTTTCCCGACCCACGCTGTAGCGGTAGACCACAGAAGTTGTTTTTTGACCTTGCATACATGTAAACCTGTTTTAAGAGACTCATAAAGCAATATTAGCAACCTTTAAAATGACATAATAGGGGCGCTTTAAATAGTCCAGCTACACTCTGCTCATGATTGTAAATTAGTAGCACCTGTTTGAGGTTGTTAGCTGTCATAAAGACACCTGTGCACCCCATAATCAGCCAAAGTCTAAGTAGCAACATGGACAAAACCAAAGGGCTGTCACGAAACCTGACAGATCTAGAGAAGATCTGTATGGAGGAGTGGGCCAAAATGCCTCCCGCAGTGTGTGCAAACCTGGTGAAGAAATACAGGAACTGTTTGACCTCTGTAATTGTTAACAAAGGCTTCTGTACCAAATATAATTTTTTTGACTCAAGTGATCAAATACTTAGTTGACACAGTAAAAAAATCATACAATGTGATTTCCGGATTTTTCTTTTTAGATTCTGTCTCTCACAGTGGAAATGCACCTATGCTG
>JAUMHI010000070.1:8232070-8253627 GCA_032359435.1 Enteromius unitaeniatus | reverse complement strand
CTCATGGCTGTATTAGATCAGAAGGGTGCTTCCACTAAATACTGAGCAAAGGGTCTGAATACTTAGGACCATGTGATATTTCAGTTTTTCTTTTTTTATAAATCTGCGAAAATGTCAACAATTCTGTGTTTTTCTGTCAATAAAGGGTGCTGTGTGTACATTAATGAGGGGAAAAAAATGAACATAAATGATTTTAGCAAATGGCTGCAATATAACTAATATAATACTTTATATACATAAAAAAGATTTTAAAATCCTGAACAACATTCAAAACTAAAATAGTAATATCCCAGAAAACATGTGTTAGTGAGTGTGCATTTTAAAATGCATTATGCAGATGATTGTGATTTTCCAAAGAGTTTGGCATTGAACTGTTTTTAATTATAATTAAAAGGAAGGAGACTAATTACAAAAACAATCCCCTTTACTGAGTTTGACTTTGATCTGCACTCCATAAATTTTCATATATATTATGACAGTTAGATTAGTATCAGCCTGGAGTGAAGTATATGCAGCAGTTTGATCATTTATTAGAAAATATTGAATTTCATTCTCACTTTTAACAGATGACCTGGAAAGTCAACCAGCTGTAGGGTGATTACGGCAAACCTGCTTTACCTTCCAAAATCCTATAAACCCATCAACATAATTTGATCCATGAAAACGTCTTTAATCGGCTTCTCAATTCCCAAAGTATGGGTAGTGTTTTGTAGAGCACAGGCTACACCGAAAAGAGCCATCGAAAGAAAGAGGGTCACCGCCGTCATACTAGAAACAGAGATTACCACCTGCCTATTATAACCACCACACTAAAAGAAAACCTTCAAATGACCCTTTTAAAAACACTCCACAGCCTGCACACGTCCACTCGGTCTCACTGGGACCTGTTGGTCAGATCGCACTATAAAGTATCAAAGGCCAACCTTTCCGTTATCTCCTCCCTCAGCTTTTCTCAGTAGACAAAACACCAAAATCAATGAAGTTGGGTTGTTTTGGCCTGTATTGACAAAAAAGGACTATTTTTAGAGGACGCCTCAAAGAATGAAAGCCAGGGAGCGTAACACTGGGTTTTCTTGTCATCACAAGAGCAATAGAGACTACATTCTAGTGATGACCTTATAACGCATTCCAAAGAAATTTTGCGAGGTGTTTGCCATGCAAAAGCTGATTACTGGCTCAAAAAGTTTCCCTAAGTGCTGTATCTGGATCCCCAGACATGTCTTAAAAAGCCAATCATTTCAGTAACAGTTTTCTTTAGGTCTAACATTTTATCCTTAATGTAAAACTGCTTTGATCAGCCTAAAATAAGGGTTGGTCTTTTGGCTGGTTTTGAGCACTAAACATATTTAATGATGTATGGTCGTAAAACATGATTAAGGAAATTTAATTAATATGTGAATTCTTGCTTTCTTAACTGGTTTCAGAACAAGTTTTGAAAAACGTTTAAATGTAAATTTGTGCTGTCAAACGATTAATCATGATTAATTGCATCCAAAATAAAGGTTTTTGTTTACATAATTTATGAATAGGTACTGTAAATATTTTCTGTATGTGTGTGTATTAGTTTTTTTTGTTTGTTTGTTTGTTTGTTTTAAATAGAAATTTTATATTATAGTATACACTACCGTTCAAGGGTTTGGGGTCAGTTTTTTTTTCTGTTCTTAATTTTTTTATAAGAAATTATTACTTCATACATAGAATGATTTCTGAATAATCATGTGACACAAAAGACTGGAATAACTGCTGATGAAAATTCAGCACTGTGTCAGAAATTAATTGTATTTTTAAATATATTAAAATAGGAAACCAAAATTAGAAAATGCGAAATATTTCACAATATTAAAGATGTTTTCTGTTTTTTTGATTATACAGCCTTGATGAGCATTTTTAGTGCAACCTACAAAAACAGAGGTTTTACGTCTTGGTAAAATATCACGGCAGCATGCTGTGAGAATAGTGTGTCCATCTGTGTGGGGAATATAAATCCTCTTTCGGCCTTCGCTTCTATTTCTTCCCCAACACTCTCTCATTTCATACATGCGACTCGCACACATAGAGACAGCTCCCATGTGTCTCAATTTTCCTTTTACATCTATACTAATGTTTTCAGCCATGCACCCCCTGTCTACACAGGAATGGCTAATGTTCGCATGGTTTTCCTCTCTGCGGTCAGTCCCTGATGCTGGTCGATCTGACAGAGCTGGAGTAGAGGTATCTGAGAGCCATTATTCCACACGAATGAGCTTCACGACTTCAAACCTACAATCTCAATGTGTTTTGCTTTAGAAGAGATGACAGACTGCTGTACATAGCGACTTTAAGAAGTGAGAGAATGGGCTTCTTGTCATGTACACCAATGCTTTATATATGTGTAGATTTATGTTAGGCAGGGCTCAACAATAGGTTGTTTATTTAATTATTTTTTGCTGGCCCAGTTCCTGCCCACTGCAAAAAAATATATTCTATTTTTAGCCTGGGTTAGTTTGGAAAATACAAAAATGATATAAAATAATATTTGTTTCATTGAGCATGTGATGGAGAAAAGTCTTGATTGCACATTAAGCCTTATTACATGGCATATTTATTTGCTTAGTAAATATATAAGTAATTGTTTTAGTAATAATCTTTTATAATAATCTTAGTAAAAAATCTTATTGATTTTAAATAATAGATTATTTTATATTAAGTTTATTAATTTATGATGTTACAAAGTGGAATAGAAACCAGCTAATTGTTCATTAAATTGTAAATAAATATTTTTTGGGGGATTGGAATAGAAAATTTTAATATGTAAAATAACAGATTATTTATATTATTTTTAGTAATAATAATTATTATTATTAATATTATTATTATGTGTAGTGCTATATTACACTACACATTTTTATTTACAATTTTTAAAATAACTGAAAAAAATATATATGTATATATACACACACACATATATATGTATAAATAATACCACAGTAAAAAAATATTGGTTAAAATGTAAAAAAAAATTGTAATTTTATTTCCAGGTCAGCAAGCCATGCCTCCTGTTAAAGACTCCCATCCAATCTTTATTATCTCCTTTGAGACACTAGGAGGTTGAGGACAAAGCTAAAGAACAAAGCAAAATGAGAAAGAGAGAGAGTAGGTGACAAGAGAGTGAGTAAGGGAGGAAGAGCAAGTAAAAAAGAGAGAGTGAATAAAAGCAAAAAGGAGACAAGCTGTCCTTTCATCTACCTGCGATGAACAAACCCCACACTAAATAGATTCTGTCCTTCAGAGGTCTTTATGGTAATAACTGAAATCTGACAGAAAAGCTATAAATGCCCTGCTTTAACCACAGTAATCACAATAAATATTCACATTGACCGCTCTTCTGTAAAAACACCCCACCGACAACTATTCTGCGTCACCCCGCTGAGATGTTTATGGTAATTTATCTTATGGGATCGTAACAGGGTTTCAGTCCAGAAGACAGTCCAGATCTATCATATGGTAAACACAGAACAAAATGGCATATTACAGTATGTTATAAAGCAGTGACCCACCTTCAAGGCCTTCGTAAGTAACAGACAATCACTACTGTTGTGCAGAGGACAGCATGTGAACAATAATTTAGAGAGTTGCGTAACGTCTCATTATTTCCTGTTGGGAACGTAATGGCATTATCCTCACAACAGCTCTAAAATGTTTCACTTGAAGGACTGCATAAACGAAGTAATATTATTTTCATTTGAAAAAGTGTGTGGCATTAGCTTTCAAGTGGTCGAAATGTCAAGCTTTGCCCATCCTTTAAAAGCTCTCGGTTACACAAACTCGTGCTGAGGCGTTCTGAGAAGAACAGTGTGACGTCTTTTAAAGATTCACACGAACAGAAGGAAGTCTGTCAGTGTCCCTTCATTGCTTTCCCTAGCTGCAGATTTAATCCTCCCTCGACAAAGAAACACAAATACAACCTAAAAGAGTCAAGGGGAAAGGCTAACAGTGAGACGTAGCTCATTTAAAGTAGCAAAACTATATTACATTTTTAAGTTGTGCTTCCGAAACAATGTAGTTTTTCTGATAACAAGTCTAAGTTTACTGAACTGGTTCATTCAAACAGCTTATGTAAATGAACTGAATCAAAATAAAAGACACAAGACCTGTACATTATCTTGGCTCATTGTTGAGAAACATAAATGTAAGATAGTGGGGAAAAAATGCGCCTGTATGAGTTTTGCATCATATTTATATATAAAATATAATAAAATAAAAGATAAGCATTATCACAAGCAATAACAGCAATTTTACAGAAGTGCTGTTTTTGTCCCATTGCACATTCGTGTTCGAATGAATCCCTGTTTCGAATGAATCCCTGTTTCGAATGAATCCCTGTTTCGAATGAAACAAGTGTATCATTGATTGAATGGCCCATTCATAAAGAGAGTCATGTACTTAATTTCTGAATGAATCAGCAGTTTAAGCAAACTGAATGAATGAATGACTCAATTGCATTCTCGGTTGTCTAAGCATTTCACTGCATATCGTACTGTGTTTGTGACAAATAAAATCTGAATTTGAATTACTTACTTGTGAGACATTAACCACCAACTACTGGCAGTTTTAGTTTCTTATTTTGCATATTTCATATAAAAAGTATAGTTAACCCAAGAAGAAAGGTTCATCATTTACTAACCTTTATCACTTACATTCTTTGAATGTAATACACAGAATAATAAAACATACTACAAGACAAGTAAAGCATAATCAACTGCTTGATTTTAAACGCATGATGAGTAGGTAAGGAATAACTCAACGTGAAGCATCTTTGGGTTACCTATGAATTTTTTAATGGAACGATATGCAAAATAAGAATGTAAATCTACCAGTAGGTGGCGGTAAATGTCTTAAAAGTCATTATTCTATATTAGTTTGCCAAACAATTGTCAAGTTAAAACTAGCATTACTTTTTGCAGCACAAATTAGACAAAGAGATGAAATAGTGTGGTAAGATCACATTTTTTTAAATAATAGTTTTATTTAAATTAACTATCTATCGAAAGAGAAAAAGAGTGAAAGAGAGAGAGAGCGATGACAGTTGTCTGTGCAACACAACAACATAAACTGCATACTGTGCATGCGTGCTTTTGTTGCCCTAACTTAACTTCCAGTAGACATACCAATAGAATCAATAACAACAGCTAAGAATTCATTCTCTGCCAGCAGGAGGTGCTTTAAGCACGAGAAATAGAGGTTTCCCATAACAGCTGTAGAAAAAGCAGCTCTGAGCTTACAAACGCTCTGAGCTTTTTAACTCCAGATCCTAGCTGACCGAGTGAGACCATGAGTGAGAACAATGGACACAACGTGAAGCGGCAGCCCCGTGGGAAACGAGCCGGCGTCAGGAACAGGCTGAGAGCCCGTGCACACCGCACACCTCTGCATAGCATCCTGCTCGCCAATGTCCAGTCACTGGAGAACAAACTCGATGACCTCAGGGCCAGGGCAAATTTCCAGAGAGACATTCAGAAATGTAATCTCCTTTGCTTCACAGAGACATGGCTGAACCCAACGGTGCCAGACCACGCCATCCAGCCGACCGAGTTCTTCTCGGTTCACCAAGTGTCAGTGGATCTGTAATTTCCTAACTGGCAGACCACAGGGAGTAAAGATGGGCGGACACATCTCAGCCTCACTCACTCTCAGCACTGGAGCACCCCAGGGCTGTGTTTTGAGCCCCCTGCTGTACTCTTTGTACATTTATGACTGTGTGGGCACTACCAGCTCCACCACCATCATTAAGTTTGCTGACGACACCGTCGTGGTGGGCTTGATCTCTGATAACAACGAGATGGCCTACCTGAAGGAAATTAGGAATCTGGAGAACTGGTGCCAGAGGAACAACCTCCTTCTTAACGTCAGCAAAACAAAGGAGCTGATAGTGGACTTCAGCACTAAGCAGGAGAGGAACTACCAGACCCCTGTCATCAATGAGAGCCCAGTGGAGAGAGTGAACAGCTTCAAATACCTCAGTGTTCACATCACTCAGGACCTGTCACGGTCCTGTTACATCAACACCATGGTGAAAAAAGGCCCGCCAGCGTCTCTATCACCTCAGGCGCTTGAGAGACTTTAGACTGCCTTCCAAGGTGCTCAGGAACTTTTTCTCTTGCACCATTGAGAGCATCCTGACTGGAAACATCACAACCTGGTTCGGGAACAGCACCATGCAGGACAGACGAGCCCTACAGAGGGTGGTGCACTCGATCTACAGCAGGCGGTGCTGGACCAAGGCAAGGAAGATTGTGAAGCACCTCAGCCATCCTAACAATGAACTGTTGTATCTGTTGAGGTCAGGAAAGCGATTCCGCTCCCTGAAGGCCAACACAGAGAGAATGAGGAGGAGCTTCTTCCCGCAGGCGATTCGGTCTCTCAATCAGTACATCACACAGTACTGATCCATTTTGCACATCCATACATATGGTTTTTGCACTCACTCTGGACACTGAACTTTACTCTCTACTCAGACCATTTCAGACCATTGCACACTTTATTTGCAGTTGGGGAGAAGGCTAAGGGGGGATAAATGAGTGGAATTTACATACCATTTGCCCCCAGTATGCCTTTTTAATCAATTCACTATTACACTCTTTATTGTGTGTACATATACTTATACTTACTTATATTTATATATTCATATTCAATTCTACATCTATTCTTTTTTATTTTATTTTATTGCTAGTTATTTGTGACATATCATCAGACTCAACAGGATCCATGTGCAGCGTGGTTTATTAAACAGAATCAGACAGGCAAAGATCAGGTTACCGGCAAACAGAATCAGTGGAGAGTAAACAATAATCGTAGTCAGAGTCTGTTCAAAAGTCAGCGTATTTATAGGGGTGGAAATGACCAACACCTGTGAATGCATCAGCCAAGGTACGTGAGCTAAAAAAGGTCCGGAGGGAAACATTAGTATTCTGGTAAAGGTTCCCGCTGCCGCTGGCTGGAGAGCGATGATTTTTAAACATGCATTACGAGCCCATGTTTATTCAACAAAGCCTTTTGGGAAATCGGTCAGTTTTGATATAGTGGCAGGTCATCACAAATAATTAAATATATGGGAAACACATTCCACAGCACAATAACCTGACAGTCCAACTTCATTATTCATCATTAGCTGCGTTTGTAGCTGGCGACACTAACCAGACTGATAAACAAACAGACTAGAAGTTAACTTCGGTCCAGGCACGTGTGCCAGATGAAACCATGTATATTAGACTCTTGTATGATATAAATACTGAAAAATTTATTTCTAAAGCTAGTTTTTGTAATATCTATTTTATACCTTTATAATTTCTAATCAAACGTCATGTAATTAACTGGATTAAAACAGACTGGATAACTGGATTTGAATAGACTTATAGCCCTAGTATATATAATAAGTATATTAAAACAGTAAGGTCAGTAAGATTTTAAATGAGTTGCTGTTTATTTTGCATACCTTGCTATGGTATAAGCTTGAATATAGCTTGAAGCTAGCTTCAAAAATTGCTTTTTTAGTATGACAAGCAGAACAAGCAGAACAGTGACAAAACGTCAAGCAAACTCATTTTCTGCCAAGGTACTTTATAAATGCGAAATGCAGTTGCTTAACTGTAATGATCTGGAAGTCAGCTGTTTTCAAAGACTCATCAAAGTGAATCTGAACAGTATATGCAGCATTACATAACTGAGCTGTATACATTTTTTTAGGTCTCTTCAGGTGCTAGAGAGACTCCGTTTAAGTGCTCTACAAAGTTCTTGTCAAAAATCAAAACGTCGTCGTGATTACCCTCTCACAAAGCGGCTCCTTCCCTGGCCTGATGACTAACTTTAATATTTGGCCTTGATATCTACCCCTACAGCAATATCGAGGGAGCAGAATAGTAATGGGCCGTAAAGTCATCCCATTCTGCTGCTATTACCAAGAATGAGAGTCTGAGGTCCTAAATCACTCAGGGCCACAGCGGGCGTCCATTAAACAGCCTTTAATGAATTACCCATAACCTCTGGGAAGGCACTGCCTTCAACGACTTCTTTCACACAAAGCATGCTTTTCAACAGACACAAAAATTGTATGCAGCAAAGCAGCAGGAGCCTTGACCATCTGAGCTGAAGGGTCTCTTCAGCATCACTCTGTGCTGGATGTGAGGTAATCTGAGGTTAGCAGGGCTTCTGTTGCAAGTGCCATCATCTGCAGAGGTGCTTCTGAAGAGGAAGGAAGCAATATCCCGGCTTGCGCTGCAAAAGCTGAATCGAAAAGTTTGAATGAGCGCCGTTATGAGGTTCTAACCTCAAAGTCCACTAGAGAACAACATTAGAGCTAAAAGCTCTGAATGAATCACACGGCAGAAACACCCCCGTTGTGCAAGAAACACTTCTGTTTCATGCTTCAGTAACATTTTCTTGTCAAATTAATGTTTTGAATCATGTTTAAAATCGTGCTTTCAAAACAATTCTTTATTTGTAGATCTTGCGAATATTTAAGGATTGCATTAAAATGATCAGTTTTTAGTAACTAGTTCAACAGCCTTTTTAAATTAATTCAATAAATAGTTCAACCCAAAATGAAAATGCTCATCATCAATCAGTCATCATTTACTCACACTCAAGTAGTTCTAATTCTGTATGAATTTCTTTTTTTAAAAATGAAAAACTACCCACAACACAATAAAATTAGCACAATACAATGGGAAAAAAAGCTGAAGCACATTGTTAACAAGCCACAAAAATAGAGCAACAAAGAAATGAGTCCTTATGCATTGTGTTGTGGCGATATCTTGTGTGAAAGCCACACACCTTTTCAGACCAAAAGTGAAATTAAAGGCGCTCTATGCGATGTTGCAGGATTTTTGAATACATTGAGGAAAAAACCCGGTCTCGAAAGACAACACAGAGGCTGCAATACCAAAACAAACACTATGGGCACAGAATGTGCACCACATCAAAAACAAACATCGGCAAGAAGAGGTGAGGTTTAATGCTCGCAAACAAACTTCAGCCAACCAATCGGCAAGAAGAGGTGGGGTTTAATGGTTTCAAACAAAATTCGGTCAACCAATCGGCAAGAATCTGCATTTGTAAACAACTCCAAAATAATTTTATGTTTCAGGTTGATGTTTTTCTCCCCAAAATTGTGCAAAATTCAAGAAATCAAATGAAATTCAAGTGCAAACAAGCAATGTCAATGAAAGAAAGAAGCAACAGCAAATAATATTAGTATAGTACACAGTCGCTGTGCGGTGTTGGGGTCTGATTAAAACTTAAAAAATTAATTTCATGTTTTCAGTACACTCTCTCTTCTGCAGTTTTTTTAGGTTTTAATCAAGTAGCAGTATAGAGACCAAAAGCTATGTTAGAACACTAGAAGTGAATGTTAATCACTAAACACAACAAGAGACTTTATTAAAAGCACTAAATAGAACTAAAGCAGTTATGAATTCTAATTAGCAATTATTTACATATTCGCATAAGTCACCACGCTTTGAGCTAAAACACAAATTAAATTGTTTAAATCGCAAGGGCTTTTGTATTTCCCAAGCCACAAAGCTTACAAAAGATACAAAAATACTCATATAAACTATATATATTCATATTGTACTTAGAATTAATAGACAGCAAACTTTGCAAAAACCAAAAAGTCTTTATCCACAAGTAAACACAATCAGAAAAATATTACTATTTAATGTTGACACATCATGAGTGCATTCATTATTGAAGAAGATAATATGGCTAATGGCTAAATGTTCATGGACTGAGCATTGAGGTCAACAGCCTTTTAATTCTACATTGTATAGTTCTCAGTTTCAACACTATAAGCTCTCAGTTTTCAGTACGAGTAGGAGCAGGTCAACACTTTCAGAAAAAGCAGCAGCCATGCCCTTAGTGTAGCTGAACATTTTATGGCTTGTTATCTCAAATAACTGTAATACATGAACACAAGCCAAGAGTTGTGGTGCTTTCCTTGGCGGCCCATCATGATTACCTCACCCTGGCATTTTTTTGCTGTTATGCATTCATTAATATATTCCCAAAGGATTTATAAACACGTACTCTGGAACTCGATGTACACACATCTGCCATGCCTTGTGTGTGAGTGCTGTTTATGAGGGTTATAAGTGTCATCTAGCTTCTGGTGGTAAGTTGCTTAAGGTTAAGTGTCTTGGCAGGTCTTTTTCCCAAGAGGAAGCACTGGATGGAGTAACTCCACTCTAAACATGCAGAATTTTCTTACGCTGAACTTAACTGTACATCAGCCTCAGGCTATTTTGAGAAGATAAACTCACACTTCTGCACTTATTATCTGGAAACATTCACTAATGTGTAAGCAAATACTTCTGTGGTTATGAATAATCCATGAAATATTGAGAATATTGAGAAGGCTGACTGAGAGAAGAAAGGTGAGAGAAGAGTCAAATGTTTTCAGTCAATTAAGTTTTTACAAAATAGGAAATACGTATTTTGAAAATGACTTCTTTTGAATGAAATTATTATTTTTTTATTTATGTAGAAAAGACACATGAAGTGTTTTAAATTTACAAAACAAAAGATTTCTATTTCAAACGTTATTCACCTTATAATCCTGAACAAATGTATCATGGTTTCCACAAAATAATTACGTAAGCAGCACAATTGTTTTTGATAATATTTAGAAATTATTATTATTATAATTATTATTTTCTTGCCATAGCAGGAAGTCACATTTTAAAACAATATTAAAAAATGTTAATACATAACAGTTATATGCTTGCATCATTATCACAATGCTTTTTAAAAAGAGTGATATGTTTGATAAAGCTCTTGAATAAAGCTCATTCTTGTAGTTTATACATGCATTGTCCAGAGTGAGCAACTAAAACTCGATTTTCAAAAACTAATGATCAGCTGAAATGAAAAGAATCATAAAATAGGACCTACCCAGAAACTGATTTCCATTCTACTAGATATTTCATTATTCAAACTCATACAGGAAATTACAAAAAGTGATTACTGGTAGTTTATCTCTCAGAAAATGTTTCTCTTGTTATTACACTCAAAACTCAAGGGAGTCTGGGCAAAGCTGAGTGTAATGAGACAAAACGAGACTAATAAACACAGCACTAAGAGATGCGACAAATATGCATGTTATATAATTTGTTTCTTCATAACTTGTTCTTTTTCATAGTGCATATGGGGCTGTCATGCAGCTTCTAGAAATTTCACTTTGAAAATGTCACCTATTTGTAGAACAAACCTCTTTGTGCAACTGCAGTGAACTGTATAGGTATATTTCCAGCGTTTTCAAAAATGTAAAAAACAAAATTCTCTATGATTTACATACTCATATTTTCTCTAAGAACGTCACATATTTATGAGGAATTGCTGAAATTATATATACAGCTCTGAAAAAAAAAATAAGAGACCACTGCAATTTACTCCTAAATCAGTATCTATTTGAGTAGCTCTCTAATATAATTAGCTTATTTCTAAGCTCTCTAAGCATTTCATGCCAGTTTTTGTTAAATTTCTACACAAACATACTTCATTCTGTTTATTGAGGTACTTATTTAGTGAGCACCTGAATCCAATTGTATTTAACGGGAAATGTATAAAAAGCACGGCTGTAATCAACACTTTCCTCTTGTAGTGTGTTGAATGGTAAAAAATGCTAGAAGTCCTTCAAAAGTAATTAGACATGTAAAAATAAACACTAAACAAGCCAAAAACAGTGAAAAGAAAGGTTTTAAATCCAGAAAAAAGGCCATAATCCTATTACCACAAGGATTCAGTGAGCATCAAGTTGCTTCTATCCTTAATATTTCTAAGATGGCAGTTTACAAGAAATGAAACAAACGTGCATTGTTTTGTATTGGTGGTGTATTGTTGAGATGAACATTTTTAAGAATAAAACCAAAAGAAACAGTTTTTTCTGCAGTGGTCTCTTATGTTTTTTCCAGAGCTGTATACTAGGTCTAATTTATCACTTAAAGGCACTTAAATAAAATATTCAAAAACCACTTGCACTTACGTTATCTCAAAAGTTCTGTAGGATTTGTAGATTCAAAGAAATTACAGATTTATAACAAATAATGAACCGTCTCTGTTCATTGTCACCTATAAATGACGCAATATCCATGCTATCCTCGGTTTCCGCCCATGAATACTACGGCAACACACATGGACAAATGCGGAAGTGGTAGTTATTTATCAGCTGTTTTCAAATGGAGCGCCAGTTAAAGCACAGAGAGCCGTAGATCACTGACAAGCTACGTATTCAGTTTTACGGGTGATTCATTGGCGTAGCTTGCCATTGATCTATGGCTCTGTGCTTTAACTAGTGCTCCATTTGAAAACAGCTGATTGAGATTTACCGCTAATCAAAGAACCGGATTTACTAATGAGATGCGCATAATATATCGTTCGATATATTTTGCCCAGTCCTAAGTCATGTACAGGTGGTCAGGTGATTAAACAGATATAAATAAGCCTCTCACCCATTAAAATTATTTGTGAAAGCAACATCTCCCAATGCTCCTTCATTGCGTCATTGACATTCGCCTCTGTTATTGTTTTGAAAATGTGACCTCTAGTGGTAAAAACTTACATATTGTGACTTTTATTATTTAGGTTCTTCCACTAGAAATATAAACCATAAAACTAGAAAAACCTCAAAATATTTTAGACTAAAGACTAAACTTCATCTACTCACACACATCAATTATGTGGAAATAAATTATTCTTGTACAATATTCTTCATTAGCCATGTCCCTAAACTAATTTTCCTTCCAAAATAAACTAAAATCCCACTGAAATCATTCTCAAGAAGTGATATTGTTTATTTTTTCCCCCGCTGGAATTTAACTGTACAAATGGAGGTATCAACTGTACAAATGGAGGTTTTTAAATTTAAATGTTCTCCTGCTTGTCCCACTCTTAAAGTTCCCCCCTGTTAGGCAAAACCACAGAGAATGTTTGTCCGATCAAAAAAAAACCCAAAAAACATAGTTATAAATGTTATGTTCATCTATAGAAGGTTAGAGAGCTAAATGTTGATCACTGAAAAAACTACGGCTAATTAAGCTCAAAATTTTCCATCCTGTTAGGTTTTTATAGAATGGGGAATGTGAAACTAATAGGGTGGAAATTCTAATAAAATACCAAGCTTGGCCAGTATGTGTTCCATATATTTAAGCATGTCACTATTTTGGTAGAATGCTAAGAACATGAATAACAAAAAAAATCAAAGCTAAAATGTTACTGGATAACAGGAATGGCCCATATAGACATTTTTCTTGTTGGTTTCATCACACAAAAACATTTGGACTCCAAACTTACCTTATAGGCCAATGATTTCTACAGACCAGCTAGAATTCACATTTGAAGTATGCCAACTTCTTCAAAAACCCTACACCACTGAGTTTAAAGTGTTTGTTTTAAAGTCAAGGTCAAAGGGCACAGTCCAGAGCCATCATAATCAGGCAGAATATCCTCCTTTTTTTTAAAAAATGGCAGGCTGCTGACACAATAAAGCTTAACTTTTCAGTCATGTACTGTCATGTACCTGTCACTTCAGTCCCACCGCAACAACACCCCTGTGCCCTCTGCAGAATTTAAAAGGAGGAGGGGCGCTTGCTTTTTCATGACGAGCCCCGGCCTCTGTGGAAAACTTGCTGGAGATTATTCACGTTGACAGCTCGCATTAGCAGATCAAAGGCAAACAGTTGGGCTACATTACTATTCCTTCTAATGTCTTCAGTTAGAGCAGACGTTTGGCACACCTTTAACATTTAATGCACGTAGGAGGCGGCCCACTTTCACCCACTCAGAGCTACAACCCTTCATAACCACTAAAGACAAGCTTTTAGATGACCAAAGTTTGATTCAGTTTCAAAGAAAAGGTGAAGTGTGTAGTTTCCAAACCATTTGTTTGTCTGAACAATGGAAGATTTTGGTGATCTTGGTCTTGCAGCAATTACAAGCTTCACATTTAATATCATAGAAGTGTAACAATCCTCCATGTTGCTTTATATAATTAAAAAAAGAAACAAAAACTGTCTAGCATTGAAGTCAAGATGGATTGCACAGTGCATTGTATCTGGTACACAGTACACAACCAATGTCCTCCAAACAGTTTTCTGAGAGCCTTCCTCTCAATGGGCCAATCCTAGAGGAAATAGCTTTTTTTATTTTAGGAAACAAAATGAAAAATTTGAAAAGAAAATGCTATTGAGAAGCTAAAACCCAATGATGTAAATGTGAGCCCTTTCTAAATCTAGGCCTGACACACTGCATCAACTGTAACATCAGTGGGAGTTTGCTGGAGATTTGAGCTGTCAGGGGTAATGAATGTCTCCTATCTAGGACAGGCCATGTAAATAGAGCACAGAGGATGGTGTGGACAGGGAGATGGTCCTCTGGGATGTACGTGTGAGTGTGAGTTTGGTGTTTGAGTGGGTGGACAGACCTGTGGCCTTCAGGCGTGCGACTTACCCAAGTTCCATTTAAGCCCAGAAGTGGTGGTTAGACAAGGGCTGCCCACAGGAACCAGACTACACCATTTCCCTTCCAAGCCAGTGTTCACATTCAGACGGTGCTGTCTGCCCTGTTGGTGTGAGCAAAAGAGCAGGATAAGGTCAATGTTCTTTGAACACAAAAAGTATTCTCAAAGTTCTATAAAACTACGGTTGAAGCACTGATGTCACACGGCATAATGAGAAAATACGTACCGGACAGTAAAACTCTGACACCTTTTTTTCCTTTCCACACAAAAAAAGTGTAATTTTCGAAAAAAAGTGTAATTTTCAAAGAATATCATGTTATGACTTCAAAACATTATAAATTTGTTGGGGTATTTGAAAACTGATACTTTTGAAGGTTAGCATAACACAGATTCAGCTTCATATTTGGTTGATTCATAAAAGAAAAAAGGCACCAGGCCCAGAAGGTGTGACTCCAGCCTGACACTACACTCCGCTTACAGACAGGAGGTTAAAGATCTGGCTATCTGGTGCAGTCTCAACAACCTGGAACTCAATATGCTCAAAACGGTGGAGATGATCTTCAGGAGAAACCCCCTGCTCTCCCCCCAATTTTCATCATGGACAGCACCGTGGCAGCAGTGGAGTCATTCAGGTTCCTGGGGACCATCGTCTGAAGTGGGACACTCACATTGACTCCATTGCCAAAAAGGCCCAGCAGAGAAATTCAACCTATTTTAGAACTGTTTATAAATGCAATATTCATGTAATATTATTTAATAAACATGGCTAGGGAGACTCTAAATTCATGTATTGAACTGTCAGAAAAGCTAAACTTAAAAACTTTCTCACCCGCAGAGACACTGGCAACCCAATATTTGTGATGCTGTGATACAAAAGCCTAGTTCAATATTGTGATCATTTCAATTATCACCTTTCTAAAGGTGCATTATTGTCAAAACTTTTTACATTTACTTAAAAGAAGAATGACAAAGCTTCCAAAGATACAGACATTCTTGCAAATTGGCTGAATGTTCCAAGAAGAACTATTGTTTAAGTAATAATTACCACCTATTACATTTAACAAGTTTGATGCTAATTATGAATGCTCTATTTTAATCATGCAAACTTTTGATTATTGAAAACTTAATCTGATGAGAAGCATTTTTAAAAAAGCAGAGAATCACAGTAAATGAGTGCTGCACAGACAGAGAACTGAATTCATGTTTTATAAGTCTGCTTTATGAGGGACTGAAGCAGTCAAGGACATCTTTATATAGACAGAGATGCATTCATTTAAATTTCTGGCCCATTACAAGAGACGATAAATTAAGATTTTCTCAATGTCTTATGAGCCTCAGCGGTTTATTTAATATTCTCATGCAGAATGCAAAGTAATGCAGCCAGAGCAATTCTGTAGGGTTTCTTATTCGTTTGCCCAAATTACAATGTCTTACTATTTTATATACATGTCTGCAAAATAAAAACAAGGGCTTTTCATGTACTGTATAGTAATTTTGTGCAAATATGACCTGGTCTGAACTCATCAGCATCATAAATTACACACACGCATCTCTCACATGCCACTAATAGCTTCAGCTTTATAGTAGCGTTGAATGAAAATGTTGACAATGCATTTAGCATTTTTTGAATCAGGAGCGGTGACCTTTCAAAAGTGCACAAACAGGAAAGAGAGGCAGTAAAGTCTCTCTGCTGTTGTTAATTGCTTAATATCACCATTGATCATTAAGTGGCGCAATCAGGATGTCAAAAGCACACAAGTGCAAACAATGATTAGTACATGCTAATGAGAGGGAGAGAAGTGTTTACCTCTTGGAGGAGGACAGCCAGAGAACGGTCTTGTATAACCACCACAGGCAGGTCGGTCATCTTTTGGGTATAAAACAAGGTCTCCACTGTGGCCATGATCTGATCAAAGCGACCTCCAAGACCACCCAGTGTTACGATGGTGTCTATCTGAAAAAAAAATAAAAATAAATAGATGAGTAAACCAATATATAACATAACCACAGAATGAATGAGAGATTGTGAGTTGTGTTGCATGAACAATAGAATGTAAAAATCAGGTATCTAAACAAATGAATGAACGGATGAATAAGTAAACAAATGGTTTATTAATAGGATAGATGTTCTTAAAGTGCTGTTGCACAACAAATGAGCAAACAAATTAATGAATGAACAAACAATACAATGATTAACTCAGCAGCATAAATGGTCCTTTTTTTTACTTAAAGTGCTATTGCACCAACAAAAATAAATGAACAAACAAACAAATGAATTATTGTGTGTGTGTGTAATCAAAGCAGTGCACATTTGTTCTTCATGCAATTGCAGAAACTGCACAAACTTGTGCAGATTGCTTTAAAAGTGCTAATGCATCAATAAACGAACAAACAACTAAATGAATCCAAAAACAAATGAACAAAACAAGTATGTGTGTAAACTGTGGACATAGATTCTTTACAATGTGTTAAATGCGATATTGCACCAACAAACACACAAACAAACGAATAAACGAATAAAAAACAAATAAAAATAAACAAATTAAGTATGTTTGTAAGCCATGAAAACATTCTTTACACAACGCCAGAATAAATGTTTTAAATGTGAAATTGCACCAAAAAATTAATAAACAAACAAGCACACAAATATATGAATTAATGAACAAACAAACAAATCAGCAATCGTAGATTCCGATTTTTTATGCAACAAAGCATTGGATTATGATTTTTTTTTTATGCAACCCAAGGGTAAACGTTCTTAAAATCTTAAATGGACATATATAGGTTAGATGAATAAGCAAACAACCAAAAGAACGTATGATTATTAATGCAAAACAAGTTGATTGAGATTGTTTTATGCAACTACAGGATAAATGTAGTTTATCAAACAAACAAACGGTCCAACAAGCCAGTGATTGTGAGTGCAAAGTAGCAGATGAAGTTTATTTATGCAACACTAGGATAAATATTTTATTATTAAGTGCTGTTGCTTCAACAAACGAATACACAAATAAATGGCTGAACGAACGGACAAACAAATGAGCGTAGATTCTGCAAGTTGATGATAAATGTCCTAAAAGTGCTTTTGCAAAGTTGCACCGTAGCTTTTTCCTTCCCACTGCAGCCAAAAATTATGTCCTTCTTCACTAAACAACAGAGTCATACATTATGAAAAGTATTCAGAGGGAACAGCGCGGACCGGAAAACGTTGACTTGGCAGAATGTCTTTGATATTTGCTCCCGGGACCATTTGTCTGAATACTGCAATGTACCCATCACCCTGTGAGATCCAACAACTCTCCGAGACAAAAAACTCTTTAAAATGCACAGAGGGTAATCAACACTTCACTGCCAGCCCCCACCGGCTCATTTAAATAGCGGGACTTATGAGACATCTGACACATAAATTGTTCATGTTACAGTGCCTCTGTAATTATGTGGACAGATTGCAAAACTTTTTAAAAAAGCGAAGCAGAAATTATGGTATGTTCGCAACTTGTACTTGAAGTCTGAGGGTCAAAGCATGCCTTCGCACCTGCAGAGTCTAATATGCCACGCAGTTTAAACTTTTTCATGCAGCTTGGAAACTTGGCATCTCACAAAGCCATTATTGTAATTACTAGCATAATGTCTGGTCAACTTTTAAATTTCTGTCCAATAACTGCTCAATTAGAAAAAAACAAGAAAAAACAAAGTTCGGACTTGCTACTTTTGGTTTGCAATGTGCATCGAACGGTCCATAAATGTTGACTGGCATTCTGTTGGGTGTGCCTTCTCAGGTTAAAACCAATAAACGTTTTTAAACAAGTAGATAGATAAATATTTTAATAGTTGTATTTGTGTTTTAGACATCCAAAGACTGACAGAGAGTTAAATTACCTCACTGACCTTCAGCACAAAGCTTTTTCGCTTTTAAGAGTGTTACTTGTCTTTTATAAGTGTCTGAAGACACAAAAGATAGCACGGAGACAGAGAGGTGAATATAAACGCAATAGGAAGAAGCAAGAAGGCCATAGTATGCATATAGATTGAGCTTGAGGCCAGTATATTGGTAAAACTCTGGAGTGTCTGTGACGGTGATGGGCATCTCTGTGAGGACCAACAGACAGTCTGACAAGTCTGGAGCTCAGGCTGGGGTTTAGAGGAGGAGCGGACAGACACACACACACAATATCCATACAAAACCTCTCTGACAGCTCCTGGAGGATGTGAATTCACACTGAAGCTGAGGTGTGAGCTCACCTTTTATGTTTGACAGGTATAAAAAGCGAGTGAGAATGAACCCGCTATCCTTCTGGCTCAGTTTTCACAATGAACAACGAACTTGAGTTCTACTTTTCTTACTATTGTAATGGACTCATCTCAATACTTCGATTTTGTGTTTTAGTACACATGTTTCTGCATTCTAGGGTGACAGAGAAACACGCTTTGATTTGGAGTCATGAAGGACTTGTTTAAAACTCCTAGTAACATGCAAGTGTGTTTTCTGAAACACTTGGAGATTAGACAGCTGGGGAACAATGAGGGAAACTAATTAACTAATAATCACTTAAAGCACAGGAACTACCAAATAAGGACAACAAGGAAGACACAAAACAAAAACAAAACTGACAGCAAATGTAACAATATTTGTTTAAATTATAACCCCCCAACAACAGCAGTCAGGTGAGTTACAAATGCAAAATGGTTGCGTATGTTCCTGGTTGCCAGCGAATACGGTTTTAATAATCTAGTCACAAAATGCTGACCACCTGTGGCCTGATCACCTGACATGGATATTAATACCAGGTGCAAATGAGGTCAAAAAGTTAGTGATCGATTCTGAAGTGTAAGAGAGAACATACAGACAGACAGATTTATAGAGATGCATCTGGAGAGAGATGGAGTCCAACCTGCAATTTCTGTGCTTTGATCTGCTCCACCATAATGGCCAAGCACTTAGTGAAGTCTGTCAGATCCTGGTCTGGCGTTTCCATTAGCTTGCAGTTCTGGAGCAAAAAAACGTAAAAGGGTTCAAGTTTTTATGTATGTACACTAACATTCAAAAGTTTGGGGTCAGTTTCTTTCAGCAAAAAATACTTTTATTCAGCAAGGACCAATGAATTGAATCAAATGTGACAGAAAAGATATTCCCTTTCCATTCATCAAAGAATCCTGGCTTCCACAAAAATATTAAGAATTGTTTCAATGGCAAGAGCACTTGAACTGACTCTTAATATTGCATGAACATTAAGAGCTGTTTATCATTGATAATAACAAGAAATAAAAGTATAATAGCTTTGCTATTATAGGAATAAATTACAAATATGAACATAACTTTAATATTTTTTCAAAATGCAGTAGTATTTCAGAATATTCATGTTTAACTGCATTTTTAAGCAGATTTTATGAGCATTAAGCATTAAAAAACTAAATTGCCCTCTAACCATTAGAAAGAAAGTTATGAATATAAAAGCTGTAATGGGTCATTAAGTTTATAGCAGGATGTTTGTGTATTAAATTTAATTTTTTTTGTCAGAAAGTGCTACAAGTGTTTCACAAAAGTGCTCCAATTAAATCTTTTTTGTTGATGATCATGACCAAGAATCTGGTTTGTTTCATACGGGTTGAAAAAAATGTACACAAAAGTACACTACACCCGAAAAAAAAAATCTGGTATACCCTCATAGACAAGATTTAGTTGATTTAAAAAGAATTGGGCACTTATGGGTCAAGTTTTCGGTGTTTTTTAATTATTATTATTATTATTTTTTTAATTTTTTATGTTTATTTGTTAAAATGTATGTTTTATTGATATGTTTGTATTTTAAAAAAAAAATTTTAAACCACAACAAAATATTTAAATATTTCAGAGTTGGATGTGACTGACAAAATCAGATCAAGTGGAAAATAATGGCTTTTTTAGCTAAAAAAAAAGTTTAGAAACTTGATAAGCTAGTAGAAACTGCCTTCTCCAAACACCCTTTTTTGCTTTAGTCTGATCGTGCTTTGAGTTTTGTAAATGCGATCTCTTATTTAATGTCAGGAAGGGCAGAGGTGAACGTCGCTCGTTTCCAGTCTCAGTTCCCTCCAACGGCTGCATATACATGACCGTCGCAGGTGACTTCTCAATCGCAGCAGGTATCACAAAAATCCTGCACCCAAACGTCAGTCGAGAAGCTTGTTTCTGCTGCGGCTCGATCTTTCCTTTATCCTCCACAAAGCAACACTCTGGTTTTATTCCTTTTCAAACCCATTTAAATTCAGGCGTCATGCTCTGTCAAACTTCGCTTCCCCCAAAAGCCGCATGCACCGGCTTAGGAATGACATAAAAATGCATGTATGCAGGATTATAACAATGCAAATAACCTCTGGTACTCATTACTTAGCAGATGGTTTTCATTCAAACTGACGTACAGTACACTAATTTTCTAGACGGTCCCGCAGGAGAAGAGTGCGGTTAAGTGCTTTGCTCAAGGGCACAGTGGAGGCCTCTCTGTAACACTTCACAGGTTCACCAGCTTTGTTAAGAGCTTTAGCCACTAGACTGATAGCACACCACACTGCACCTTTCTAGAATGACAGGAAGCCAGTGGCGTGAATCTGTGAAATCTACAGGACTTGAGGAAGTGAGTGGCTGGGGGGGTGGATATGGCTGGAAAGGACAAAATGTGAATCTCAATCAGTAAGTTTGTTTGAAAAGAACTTGCATTAATATTTAACTTATATTTAACTTACATCTGGACCCAAGAACAAAATTGTTTGTCTTACCAATGTCCAAAAAGTGCTAAAAATCAAACATCGAAACTCATTAATATTATATTGAACTTCACAGGCTAAATATTATGCGAAGATATTAACATAAAATAGGCTAAATATAAAAACAGACAAGGATGGTTTCTAAATGTCTATTTCATTTTGATAGACCGATTCGGATTAATTTTGTTTCATGCTGTAGGACAGGGGTTTTCAAGCTTTTCAATGTCAAGGACCTCTAAACGTGAAGTTTAAAGTTATATATATATATATATATATATATATATATATTGTGACGAGGCAGCCGGCCTCGTAGGCCAATCATCGCCTCCCC
>JAUMHI010000070.1:8204045-8225220 GCA_032359435.1 Enteromius unitaeniatus | reverse complement strand
ATGCTTTTTAAAATGAGGGAAAATTGAAGAATGTGCAAACATATGGACATAAAAGAAAGTAAAAGAGACATCACAAGAGAGTCCCAGAGAGAGTAAGCTTACCTTTTGTGTGTAAAATGCCTTGACCTCTGGCAGGATTGAATCAAAGTCTCCATTTATGTAGTCTGGGAGAAAACTTCATGGGAAGAGAGAGAGAGAGAGCGAGAGGAGAGGGTGATGGGTAAAAAGAGCACAATTTGTAAAGCCATCAGATCCTTTATTCATGTGAAATGAAGGTGCGTCTCTGACACGGGCCATGGAAAGCTTCAGTGACAGGACCCCACCAGAGCCATTCAACGCCTGCCAGTCACAGCACTATCTGTCCCCAGTCATGACAAAAGCGACACAGACAGCCTCTTGACACAGTGAGGGGTTGAGAGAATTGATGCAGGCTGCTCTGTCACCGTATACCTCACACCAAACTTCTGCAACATAGATTTACGATATATATAGAGGCAATGACAAGATTTTCTTCGCTTAGATGGGCAGAGTATTCATTTTGAGAAAGGCACATCATGTCGCGACTTCTTTCGTTTTATTCCCTGAGAGCAGAAAGGCAGCGTGGGTATCGGTAGGCATTAAAGCATAAAGACTTTATGTTACGATTTCACGCTCTGCTGGGCGGTGCATGTAGCCACTGAATGAGCAGAGATATGCCGCCGAGCTGGTTTAAGAGTAACACCGCAGCGGATTACAGAAGCGCTATCTTCATCTCACGGCTGAATCTGAGGCCCAATAAGGAGGAGAACAAATATAGCTGTGTTATAAATGGGTAGTGTGGGGAATAAAAGCCAATTCAATGGCACTAAACTTACACTAAGTTTGCTAAGACAATCAACAATATTGGTCGAATTTCCATTTTGATATATTTAGCACTTTTAAGCAACAATTGCTTCTGGAAAATAGAAATAGAAATCTGCTGCTAAATGATAAAATTTGACAATCTTCTAAACAATTGGAAAAGCATAAATGGAATCCTATTCTTTGATTAATTTTAAAAGGACTGACTCAAAAGAGTCATTAGTTCAGGAATCAGACTACATTGGTCACTCTGATTCATTCTGATTCACTAAAAAGAAATGACTCACCAGAATCATTCATCTGGGAATTGGACAATTATGCAGTATCTGTTCGATTTACAGAAAAGAACACACTCCCAAGAACAATTTGTTTAGGAGTCAGACTTGACTGGTTGCCCTATAACTTTTGATTGACTAAAAAGATCTGACACACAGAGTCATTTGTTTGGGAATCAGATTACACTGATTGCACCATGGGTATTTGATTCGCTAAGGAGAATCGATTTGTAGACTCAGTCATTCGGGAATTAGAGTACATGTGTCACACTGTATGTTTTTCATTCATTTAAGAGAATAGGTAAAAAAAAAAGCCATCTTTTCGGTAATCAGACTTTTGCTGAATGCGTCTGATTCACTAAAAAGAAGAGTTGCTTTGTGGAGTCATTTGGAAACCAGACTACGCTGGTTGCACTGTATCTGTTTGATTCACTAAAATAATTGACTTACAAGAGTCATTTGTGTTTAGAAAACATGGTCACCATGTTTTTTTTTTGATTCACTAAAAGAACTGACTCACAAGAGTCATTTATTTGGGAATTGATCTTCTCTGGTTTCAAAGTATCTGTGTGAGACACCAAAAAGAAAACACTCACAAGAGTAATTTGTTCAAGAATTAGACTGGTTGTTTTTCTTGTTTTGTTTCTGATCAGTAATTTGCTTAGGAGTTGAACTAGACTGTTTGTATGCATATCTTTGATTCACTAAAGACTCACAATAGTCATTGTTTTGGGATTCAGACATGGTCACACATCAGAAATCAGACTTTTCTGGTCATGCTCTATATGCATCTGATTTGCTAAAAAGAAGAGTTGCTTTGAGTCATTTATTCAGAAATTGGAAATCACTGGTTGCACTGACAGTTTCTGATTGATTCACTAAAAAGAACTGACTCAAGAGTCACTTGTTCGGGAGTACACTGATCGCCATGTATCTTTTTGATTCATTAAAAAGAACTCACTCACAAGAGTCATTTATTTATTATCAAGCTCTATCTGATTCACTAAAAATAAGAATTGCTTTGTAGAGTCATTTATATGGAAATACACGGGTTGCACTGACAGTGTCTGTTTGATTCACTTGTTCAGGAATCAAGAGAACACTGGCCAGTTTTAATCTGACATTGGTCTATTTAAAAGAAAGAAATGTTGTGCTGTCACTAAGTAGTAAGCTCATTGAACTCTCCCAGACTATTTTAGTGCAATATTCTGTGGTAAAACAAACATGGGAAAAATGTATAGAAATGTGAAATTAAACATAGTTCTGTAATTTGTGCCCCTGTAGATCATCTAGAAAGCTTCTGACTTTGATCCAGGGTTCAGTGTGTGAGAGAAAAGCAATTCAAAGCAACAAACGGTTTTAAAGTTCCCGTTGTGTCCCCTCCAACAGACTCCCAGTTAAACAGGAACCCATAAATAACCCTCAGCAGTGACAGTTCTGCGGCCACATTAAGGTGAAGCTAAATGAAACCCTTCCTTTTGACATTTTATCAGCAAAACAGCTCCGTCCCACAGCAGAGCTCAAATTGGAGGCAAAATACACCTCTTTTACATTCAAATTAAAGTGTCACTTAAAGTTAATCGTAATGCAGGGACTATACGTCGTCAGAAAGAACTCGATTTGGCACAGAGAAAATTAGAATTAAGAATTGAAGTAATTCCAGAAGGTCAAGACCAAAGCCAATGGGAGAGCGTGAGACCAGACACCCTGTCGCATCAGATGCTTCATTCATTTTGTCACAGACAGACAGATGAGATCACAGTTATTGCTCCGGCTTTCTTGTTTTTTCCTTGTTACACACACTAAAATAACATCAATGTGAATGTGGGGAGGTGAAAAGTGGGCTCCCAAGTGACTTTCAAGAACAAAACTACATGCAAATCCTTAAACGTCTTGTATTTTGATGCAGCCTGTCTGTGCTAATAAACGATGGGACTGTTCATCAACAGGGGAGCTTCATATTGGCTTCATTTCACGCGGCACAAATCTCTCCCTATTTTTTACGTCAATAAGCCCACTCAGGACTTAAATAACAGATCGCCTGCTTTATGCCTGGCAGTTTCACACACCCCTCAGAATATCAAGAGACCTCTTCAGCTGTTGCTTCATTACAGACAGTCTGGTGAAATCATAAAGCCGCCCCTCCTGAGTGCATCATCTGAACAGACGATCAGCTTTTGATTATGCCTCAGAGTTCATTTTTGACTCCTTCATAATCAGCAAAGGTCACACAAGTACTTCAGAATCACTACACCCGAACAACACGTACCGGGCTGGAGTACTGTACATTACTGTGCCACCGTAGATGACATACTCTCCATCCAAATAAGCATACTTCACTTTCCTGCTACATGCATAGTTGCGGTAATGATGACACAAGTCCCTGATTACGCAATGTTAACAAATGCACATTTAATTATTTTAAAGAATTTTATATGTGGATAGACTAGCCAATCACTACAGAAGACATTAACACATATCAGTCTTAAAAAAATATTTAACTGTAAAATAGTTCTGTAGTGGTAAATTACATCTGGAAAAAGACTTAATTACTAACAATGAAAGTGAACAATAAGACAATAATGAAATGTTTAAAAGTGCAGAGCAATTTTTAGATAAGGTGTGACATAATAAATATTGTCGGAAAATATTTTACAGCTTTAACATTCATTGTATGATGTATATTTTATGATGAAATTGTGTCATTCTAAACCTGCTAATGTTAAAGTTCACTATCAATATAATAATATTTAGTTGTCTTCTACACCATTCTCACCAAGGCTGCATTTATTTGTTTTAAATTAATTTGATCATTTAAAATGGCCATGTTCTATTTAACAAATATACTAAAATTGAGTATTTTTATGTATTTTTTTATCATAATCTTTTAGAAATCATTGTAAAATTGTCTATATATAAGTGCTGTCAAATGAGTAATCATGATTAGTCACAATACAAGAAAATATTTTTAAAAAATGCTGTATGTGTTAATATATATATATATATATATATATATATGTATATATATATATAGCGTTTACTGTCGCTATTGGTCAATTTAATGCATTCTTTCAAAAGCATTAATTTATTTCAGAAAACAATTATACTGACCACAAACTTTTGAACAGTAATATAATTTAATATAACATATTATAATATAATTAAAGTATGAAAGCCATAGCAAGAAACTCTAACTGACTTTAACAGTAGTAGTTTTAAGAAAAAAAAAAAAATTATCTAGCAGTTAATACAATCTGAACATTGGAAGATTACCCAGAGAGCAATCAGTGTTGATGATAAATCCAGACAGTCTGAGACTAGAAACCTGTTCTATAATAATGGTCGATACCATCTGCAAATGGCAGAATAAAGCATAGTATGTTTCATGAGCTCCAAGCAATAGCGTGTTCACTGCTTCAGTTCAAATAAAGCTGAGCTTTCTAAACTAATCAAAGTGCTGGGAAAGGTCAATGCGGTAATTACATTTAAGGCACTGTGAGATAATAACAGGATATGTCTTGATCTGGGCACCAGCTTCTCTGAAGATTTCTCTCCCTGTCAGCTCTTGTTTGCACAGGAAGATTAAAAATGAATAATCACTGTGGATGCATGTAATTAGGCAAGGCCAGAGGTCTGCCAGACATATGAAATGTGTTCCGGTCCTGCATCAAAAAGACTTCTGGGAATGTGCAGTCGCTGGTCTAAACCAATCAGCTTTTGCTTGCAAATGAGTCTAAAACAACAACCAGATGCTACAATGCGCGGCCTGATTTGCAAGTATCATTAGATACACATTGTAGGTTTTGGTCAACTCAACAAATTTCAATTAAAGGGATAGTTCACACAAAAACAACATATCTGTCATCATTTACACATGCTAATGTCAAGATGATGAAAGCAAATGAGTACTGGAAAGATCAAGTTCTAAAATGACACCGAAAAATCCTAAAAGAACCTCATTAGTGTTTCAAATTACTTGCAGTATATGCCACATTTCAAGTCATATGATATCTCTTGCGTGAGAAACAGATCACATATTAAGTTGTTGTTCATTGCCATTCCTCTCTTGCAGCGAGTTAGCAAATGATCACTGAGTCTTGAGTCAAAGCTGACAACTGAATTAGTTCTATTAATAAACAAACCACTGACCATGTTTTGTGAACCATAATCAACAGATTTAAATCCATTTTTATGAACTGGATCACCTGATTATTCAGTTTTGTGAATCCAAATCAAGTAATCAATAGATCGAAATCATTCAGAGAATTCTTTTGAACTGAGTCAAAAACTAATCTGTTTCAATGATTCAGCTTTGAGAGATCAACTGATTTACTACAACCATCTGAATCACGCAAACCACTGTTATCAACTCAATCAACTGATTCGCTGAAGGATCTGAATCATTCAAATTAGTTTGAGAACTGAATAAAGCCACTAATTAATAAGATATAAATCATTCAGAGCTTGATCAAATTATTTAAGACCACTTTCGTGAACTGAAGCAACTGATTCATTGAAAAGATTTCAGTTGCTGAGATAAACTTTGTACATTTGATCAATCGAATCATTAAAAAGATCTGAATTATTTAGATGGAATAACATGAGGGTAAGTAGATGACAGCAATGTTATTTTGGCCTGAATGATCCCCTTTATTTCCTTTAAAATATAAATCCCTCCATTTCATCAAAAAAACACTCCATCTGTTGATGATACTCATTTCCAAATATGGAATATTTTGCTTGTTGCTCAGACCCAATTAATTTCCAGCGAGTAGATATTCCCTAATGACACCGCATATGGCTAACTGTCTGGAGAAGGCTTCCATACTCTCTTCTGGCAGCTCTGAAAAAAATCTACAGATGACAACAAAAGCATACGGAGTAATGCAATGACAGGTACAAGAGAATTGATGGATGTGACATGGAACAGGGCCTGCTGTATGTGTGCATTCAAAAGATATTGTTTATTTTTTGGAACGTCCTTTGAGGTGTCTCTGGCAGTGCTGCTGCAAGCTGATAAGCTCAAAACAACAAGCTTCTGACGATGGCAGTCGAAACATACTTTACAGGCAGAGCGCTGAATGGATCATTAGCTCCCTACGAAGACATTCTCACTCTCTTAAATATGCGTGCCGTCACAATAAACCAGCTGTTTTGAAGCAGCAGCTCAGTCTATTGTATGCGGCTTATATATCTATTTTATCTTCTCATTCGCTGTGTTTTCAATCCTATTTAAATCCATAAAATGTTATTTTACTGGCTCAAGCTCTTAACAACAGTATGATGCTTATTCATTTCAGATTTAAACAGTTTTCAGTAATTAAAGGATATTAACAATCATTGTGTTGCCATAAAAGTACTTTTTTTTAAATAAATATTTGCATTAATCCGAACCAATACAATTATGAAGATTATTAATGCACCGTTTGCTTTTGTTTTGAAGTTCCTAATTTTAATTAATTTTAAAATTGTATGGTCACCAACATTGTTCTAAATATTTGCTTATGTTCTAGTAAAGAAAGAAACTGTTACAGTTTAGTGAGTACATGATGAGAGAATCTTCATTTGGGTAATTAAAATACAAGTGAATGGGGTAAATAATAAGATACTTAGGGCCAGTTTATGAAGGCCCGGATATGGATTAGATTAAGCCAGGACTAGACCTTTGCTAATTTAGGACATTTAAGAATTTTTAGAAACATGTCTTACAAAAATGCATTATCTGTGAGCATTTTAAAACCAAACAATGGCAATAATGTATTTTAAGATATCTCAGTGCAAGCTTTTTCCATTTTAGACAGCTCTTAACATTTACTTTAATCTAGGACTAGTCTTAAACCCTGTTCGGGAAACTGACCCATAATGTTTCAAAAGTATAAATAAACAATATGCATATTTACATGATTTTATTGTGGGAGAAAAAAAACACTAGAGCTTAACCACAATTGTTCTCTTTTGTTACAAAGAAACCATAATGCCAAAACTTATAAGCCTCATATCTGTGTTTTTAAATTCCCAAAACTGGTAACATTTACTACAGTTAATTATTATGCCACATGCTCTCAATTGAGCTAAAGTTGTATTAAACCTTAAATATAAAGACAAACATTGTCTCAAAATTCATGCGCTTTCCAAACATAAAGGCACTAAAAGTATCTTGATACAACTATATGCTATATTCCTTTTTTAATTCTTTTAGGAGCTTAACAACTAAAAGTATGCTTAGGTGCCTAAATAACAACATAGGAATTCGTCATACCATGAGAGTGAGTAAATAATGACAGCATTTTCATTTTTAAATAAACAAACGCACCAGTATTTTCAAGTCCCATCGCTCAGTTGTGATTTGGTGTATGGAGAGTCTGAGACTCAGCGTTATTTTTAGGTTGTAGAACAAAAAAGCACCCAAACAAAAGAAAACAATTGTAAACCGCTCTGGAGGGGAGAGGTACCCAATTTAGAGTCCTGGAGATGAATCTGGGCTGTCAGGCACTGACAAAAGGTGATGGATTAGGAGTTAAGTCCTCTGAAAGCACTCTGGCAAGTGGGATACTCCTGAGGCCTCCTGCAAGTCCAGCCATTCTGAGAATGAACATGTGCAATGACACCAGAACTTTACATCTCCAGATCCATCTCTGCCCTCTGAGTCAATCGTGATGGGAGCCAAAATAGGGTTCTCACCTCTCGCGACATCCCTCCGTCAGCCGGTACAGATGATTGGCACCTCCATCTGCACATGCGCGAATCTTGGCTGAAATGGGGGAAAAAAGAAACAGGATGCGCTTAGATGAATCCTTGGTGAGCTTCATTGCAACTCAGATCTTGACGTAAAGATGAGTAAAGAGATAAATATCATTGAAATCACATTATACGGCTATACATTTGAACCATTTCAGAGCTCATCTCGGTAACTGCTGACATGCTGAAATGAAAACAAATAGATTATTCTAGATCATGGCCTGGCTGACAGTAATGGCTCCCTTGTGCCTTTCGCGAAAGCACTAATAATTTCTGGATGAAGGTCAGTCCGTCCTGTCAGGATCATCATTGATTCTGATAAGCATGGTGAGCCTTGTCATTTTCAAGGTAAGGCCAATGGGAAGCTAAATCCAGTCAAACAGGGCACTGGTTTTGATATGACAGTCAAATCTATATAATGAATCTTGATTGGCAGTGTGTGTAATATTACATGTACTATATCATTTAATGATGTCTTTAGGAATTAATATAAACAATTATCGTAAATATGAAAACAAAAATAAATAAATATAAACAATCCTATATAATATATTTTTAATATATTAATTATATAAGAAACTAAATATATCTTTTATGTAATATATATTATATAAATAATATATAACATATGGACTGAAATACAATACCTGAGGCATTATGGCAACATTTATAAAGTGCTATATTAACAGACTTCAAGTAAAGTGTTGCCTGAGATTCAGTTTCAGTTTTTTAATTCAGTGCAGGTTGACAAATCTGGGAAAGATGTAGCGGCATATGCTCAGTTAGAAATGTAAAAAAAAAAAAACATCTAAAAGTGACATTAAAATGATAATCCCGCTGACTTTGAAGTCTGACATGAGCAGAAGTTCAGAGAAAGTGCTCTTGACTTTTTGTAGCTGATGAACTAAAGCACACAGATGTGGGATTCACTCTCTAGACAATAGAAAGAAGTAACAAACAGGAATTTAAAACAGAATATTTCCACTGAATAAATTAGTTATTTTAAACCAGGTGTGGTGAGACTGACAGCTTTTTTTTTTCCTTTGAAGAATTTCCTTTCTCCATTTATCACGTAGCTTGGATATAAGCCTGCAATCCTATTATTTAAAACCACAAAACCCGACGGTACCGCATTCATAAACAAACAGAGGTGACTTATGTTTTTTCCAATAAATTATGTGAAAATGGTAGGGAATGTTTTCACGGCCGCATGAAACAAAGGTGATTTTGTGTAGCGCTTTTAATAGTGAGGAATCGTCACAAAGATCATGTCTAGACAAACGTAATCTTGTCAGCACAGCTGGTTTATGGCCAAAGTGTCAAAGGAAGAGAATTGTATCATATGCCTCATGAATAATGAATTTTTTTGCTGAGATTCTAACAGACACAAAGGCTTTAGGCTTACTGTTAAAAAAGACTTTTTTGTATGAGGAGGATCAAGGAAAACATTTTAAACAGTTAAACACTCATACAGATTAATTGTCATTACTTTTTCTAAACTTGCTGGCACAAGAGAGGGTGGAAGCACTTGTGAATAACACAAGAACATTCACTTTCAATCAACATGGCACCTTGAATGACTGAATAAGATTCTGCACTCTTGTGATAATGCACTTTGTGAGTGCTTGCAAGGGTCATGTTGCTTTGGATAGCATACAAAAAGACCCCTTTGTTGCAATTTAGCTGTCTGTTCTCCCACTTGTCTAGATTTCTAACACTGACCTATATGGTGTTACTTATCTAACCTTTGGATAATGACTGATTGATGTTAATTAAAGATCAACCAATCAAATGAGAAAAGCTAAATTAATGCTTCAAACTGAGTGTTGAGAATCCTTGAAAAAATTTCAAACACATTCCATCCATCCATCAATCCTTCCAGAGAAAAGCCCCTAAATGAATTTAAGGAAAATATATTTATATAAATTTATGGTAACACTAGTATTGGGCAGTGTTGCCAACTATTTACAATGAAAAGTAGCTAAAACCTGCCCGAAAAGTAGCTAAATGTTGTCAGATGATGTCACGCACTAAGTTGCATATCAGTGACGTCATCACGTAGTATCTGACAAGCGTAAGCCCATCATTTCTCTATTCCCTGAAGCGCCGTGCAATATTTATTATATTAAAATATTACATCCAGTTACATTATTTTAAACAATCACATCTTGTGTGCTTACTCTTTTTAACTTGTGAAATCTGTGGAAGTGACAACAATTATAGCACTATTGGAATTTATTGCTACCTAAATTACCAACAATTATACATGTTAACAAATATCAGTCAATTAACAGTTATGAAAAACAATATGAGCTAGCAATTTAACTTGAATGTGATGTGTGTGTGGAAAATTGCTAAAAGTAGCCAAATGAATGTTAAAAATTGCTAAATTTGTTGCTAGGTGTAGTATGAAAAGTTGCTAAATCTAGCAACAAAATTGCCAAGTTGGCAACACTGGTATTGGGACCAATTCTAACTATTAACTGTACAGTAGTTACTTACCTGTTATTAACATATTGGCTGCTTATTAGCACATATTCTGCCTGCCAATATTCTAGCAAATGTATTTATTTGTTTGCCATAAAATATATTTTGCATGCACATACACAGATCCTACTGCCTTATTAATCAAACCATGGCAAAGACCAACAAGAACAGAAATTGTTGAATAAAGTTGTTGTTTTTGGTTCCTTTGCACACAAACAGCAATAGGTTGAAGTAGCTTCATAAAACTAAAGTTGAACCAAAGGTCTCACAGTTTTGGAACGACTTGAGGATTTTCATTTTTGGGTGAACTATGTCTTTAAGACAATGTGATATGCTTAATTTATTAAAATAATTCTTGTGTTTTAAAATTAGTGTTTGGTGCCTCAAGCTTAGTGATTTAAGATTATTAAGAGTGGTTTGTTGTATAACTGTCACTTAAATTTAAAATATTTATTCAAAAAGCAATAAAACACATTTTATAAGGTTCTTTACAACGGTGCAGTTGACGTCTGTCCGTAATGACCCAGACAGGATATACTTACAAAGACAGAAGTAAACCGCACAATCATTTGCTCTTCAGTTCTATAATAATGTCTCATGATGATGCATCCAGGCCAGTCCTTCATTAGTTCCCAGACAGCTCAATTGGTCTGGCAAAGACATCATCATTTGTTCATAGGGTGATTACACTGGCGTTTTCAATGCAGTCTCCGGAGGTGAATCAAAGAAGCTTTTCTGTAAAGATCCCATCAAAGTAAACAGCGTGCTACATATCTAACCGGAAAACAAGGCGTAATTCAGTGCAGCCGAGAACTCCAGCTAGGAGCAGGACTTAAAAGCACCGGGCTGAATGCAAACGACTCATTATTTCGACATCAGGCAAATATATTTATATGAAGACTTCAATAAAATGAAGACTTAACCACATGCAGTGCAAAATAGGCAATAGTGTAACATCCATTGCCATGAATCTTGAGAATCGACGGCACTTAAACAGCTTTCAGATCTAAATGTGCGACGAATATCTAAACTGTAGGTTCAATTACAGCTGCAAGATCATGTGATCTGCTTTTCAAGACTTCGAAATTACAGAGAATCACCTTTGGCTTTCATACTGTAAAGGAATAACAAATCAGTGAGTCTTACAAACAAAATCAACTGAATCTATAAAATGCTATAAAAGTTTCAACCGCTAAAACAGCTTTACAAAAGAGTTTGTGGTGGGTCTTCCAATAGTAAACAAGCAAACATTCTCACTTGCGGTGAGGCAGTGTTACGACGACCGGAGATGCTGGAGGGGGGTAAATCACTCGTGAATGCTCTTTCACCGAAGCCCTGGTGCAGGACAGATAACCTTGTAAATAAACACTTCATAATCCACCAGCGGTGCTTCCTCTTCCTGTCATGAACTTTTGCTACTCGGTCGGTGTTTTATGGGGGACAAATACTGATGAGGCAGACTTTGCTGTCACTGATTTAATGTCTTTTGGCAGCGGAAGTGAAGTGAAGCCGGTGGCCTCTGTAAATCAAAGAGGGACGAGTGGTCAGCAAGTAAAATAGAGGGTTAGTTCGCCTTCAAAGATGGTTTCTTTATCCTCAAAAGAGTTGAGAGTGAGTGCAAAACTTTTTTTTTAAATGCCAGTAAGCTATATTATTTGCCACTTGATGTCACTTGCAGGTGGTGTTATTTCCAACCCCCTCTTATGGCAACTCGTACATATTTTACGAAGTGGGCGTAATTGTATGACCTCATCTATTTGTGCGCATCTTTGCTAAATCGTACGTATTTTACATGTTCACCAATACCTATGAAATTGTATGATTATACAACCCCTAACCCCGCCCCAAACCTACCTGTCACTGTGATCTAGACAAATTATACAAAATCGTATAAATAAGCTACCTTGTAAAAAACGTACAAAATGGTCATGAGATAGCGTTGTTATTTGTCATCCTAGAGAGTATTTGACTTGCAAGTGTTGAGTACAAGATGAGTAATCAATATTTTTGTTCTATTTTTATGTTTTTTTTTTTTTTTTTTTTTTAAAAGGAAAACTCATAAAGCAAAACTCATTTTCAAACTCCCCCAGAGTTAAACGGTGAGTTTTAATTTACTTTTTACTTATCACTCAGCCGATCTCCGGGTCTGGTGGTACCACTTTTAACTTAGCTTAGTATAAATCATTGAATCGGATTAGACCATTAGCATCTCGCTCAAAAATGAGTTGATAATTTTCCTATTTAAAGCTTGACTCCTCTGTAGTTACATCGTGTACAAAGTTCCTTAACTTTTAGGCCGGAATAAGAGTGTTCAAGTGTTCACGCGTTCACGCTTCCTCATATAAATTTGATAAGCGGGTTTGGCGTGCTATCCAGGGAGCAGGCTGGGAGAACGGCGAGCTCGAACAATAGCGATTGGAACCCTAGCAAGGATAAGGGCTCGGCATCCGGCTCGAACTCCGGCTTCCCCCCGGAGTGTGAAGTTGTGTTTAAAGGGAGGCAGAAGGGGAGGAGGAGGGTTTGCAAAAGCAAGAGGAGGAGGAATGGGAAGCTGTGATTTTATAGTGCTTTGGAAAGGGTTTGATTGGGTGATCGTAACAAGGGGATTGATTAGGGCAATTCGTCCAGCAATCCACTCGAAACTATGTTACTATCAATACATTCATATAGTTCCTAGCCATATCAGCCTAGAAAATCACAACTTTTCATTTTCTGTCAGTCTTAGAACACAATGTAACTACAGAAGAGTGAAGAAAAATGATCGGTCATTTTTAAGCGAGATGCTAATGGTCTAATCGCATTCAGTGATCTATGCTAAGCTAAGTTAAAAGTGTTATCGTCAGACCCGAAGATCGGGTGAATAGATTTGAAAATCGTAAAACTAAGCAGGGGAATACGGAAAATGAGCAAATTTTCTAAAAAGTGTTTATTTAAGTGCCCCTATTATGGGTTTAAATGGGTTATATTTTGGTTTCGGGAGTCCCAAACATCAGGTTGGCATGCATGCAAGGTCAAAAATTTTATTTTTCTTATAATATGCATTTATTTTGACCTTATTTGTTCAACGTCTTTTAAATGATTCGTTCAACGATTAATTTTTCTTTTCTTTATTTCCTTTTCTTTTTTTTTTTTTGCCATTTTGCCTTTTAATTTTGGTAGGACAGATTATAGCTGACAAGAAGTGGAGCGTTAGGTCTGCAAGCTGGGACTCAAACTTGCAATGCCCAAAGCACAACGATGCTGAACGTAGACACACAGCACCAACAACGGTGATTGGTCATTTAAAGCAAACATGTTAATACATTTATGTTTAAACAAATATGTTTAAACATTTAAATATCTTTGTGGAAACAATGATAATTTAGAAAAAAGAACAAAAAAACATTTTAATTCTTTTAATTAAACTTTCTAAATGTATTCACTGTCACGTATCTGTCAATTTTCTGCTAAATGCAATGTTTAGGAGTAGAAGTGATAAAAAATTATAAAATCATGATAAAAAAATATGAATTGAAAGCCACAAAACTTTCAATTACTTTTAAATCACAACCCATCAAGTGACCCAGACCAACAATCCATCCACTGGCCAAAACTTCAAGGAATGTGAACCGCTTCTTAAAGGAAAAAAAGAGCCCTGCCAAAACACTGCTATTGCTGTATTGTAAAACAAACTGTCAAACAAAAATGGCCCTCTCAAACTTTTCAATATAGTGGGAGGCATAATTACTTCTCACACCACAATATTTGGAAGAAAGGTTTCTGAACAGAAGGGAAAAAAGGTATACGATAGTGTATCTGATTTATCTGGCAATGTCAATCCTTCAACATACCAAGTTTTTAATCAAAGCAGGATGTTTGAAGCATTTCCTTCAATAAACACTACTATTAGAGAAGAGTGGAGAAGAACAGCTTACAGGAGGTGATTATGGCTTCCGCAAATCTGATTTGGTTTTCAAATTCAGTCTTTAAGACTGACTGTCCACTCTGTCATTTTGCAAGTAAAGACATCAGTTTTTGACAGTGCAGCCATTGTCAGATCTGATGAATATCACTAATGATGTCAGCAGAATGGCAAAAGACTTTCTGACAGAAACAACTAAGAGTGTAAAAGTGTAAGTGTGGATGTTTTGCCTCTCCTCGTGTCATCCTTTTTCAACAGTGCTGAACTAGTAAGGTGCACAAGACAATGTAATTGACATTTTACACACTAAGTGCAAAACCGCTGACTTCATCCATATGCACTGCAAAGTGAATGCACATAGTTTGCTATATGATGAAAAATGACTGAAACACATAAAAAAATTAAAAAAAACAGAAAGATGCAATGCAAAAAATTCATTTAAATAAGATTTATGTGGTGACTGTTTGTAAACTTAAGGATTTCTTAAACTTAAAAGGATAGTTCACCCAAAAATATTGTCATTAATTAATCACCTCTGTGTCGTTCCAAACCTGAAAGAGAATTGATTAGGTCATCTATCAAGTCTTTCGAGTCGTTCATTCTTTTGGCTTATGGGGCTGTCACGTCACGTGATGAACGAAGGACTCAAATCCAAAGACTCGAAACAGGTGAACTAATTCCAGTAAGAACTTTTCTCAATGCGCATGCACGACTGAACGAATCACTCCCCGAGATGACTCGTTCTTCCCAAGTCACATTAAAGATTTGTGTAAAGAATGTATCGTTCAAGAACGACCGATCACGGACCGACGAAGAATAAAATAATATTGATCACGTGCCTATGGCGATACATATCGTTATCGTTTTATCGCCCAGCCCTAATGGCAGCTATTGTTTAAAGCCTATAGCATGCATTTTCGAACCCGCTAGTAAGTCACTTTCTCTGTGGTTGAAACACATAAAGTGAATGTGGTTTTAAATTCAGTGCTAATCGCACAACTGGAATAAGAAAGAAGTGAACTTTTTTGGAGGGACTTTTGAAAAGCATCCAAAAATGTGTTGGTATCTGCAAAGAACCGTCTTTGATCATCCAGTCCTATAGAGCACTGGTGGTGCCACGGACCCATAGGACCACACTTCTGAGGCTCACTGGAGGAGGGGTGGAGCGCCCTGCCCTGGGCCCTCAAGGAAAACCATCTGGATATGTTCACCCTGCTCCCAGCAACACACTCGTCGCCCACCTGCTTCGCCTCCAGAGCAAAGCGGCATAAAAAATGCACAGTATCTCTGATGCAAGGGCAGAGAATTTACATGATCAAGAGTTCTGACATGAGATCAGCTTCTGAAAGCAACAAAAGCTAGGGTAAACTCTTGCCTGCATTAAAACAAAACGGCAATCGAAGGGAAAGATTCTACATTAAACCGAAAAAATGCATAAACTGAACAAAAAGGCATTTTCTTGACATTACACTGCTGTAAGAGCTTTGATAGCCCAAAAAATCCTGTAAAGAAAGAAACTAGGGCAATCAAATTAATGCACAATTTTAGTCCAATTAATTATGAAAACAGAATGCAGTAGGAAAATTAATGCAATTAATCATGCCCCCAAACCTTTGGTAGAAGAAAAAAGACTAATGTTTTTAAATTATTTACTCTTCTGCTTCACTAAAGTAACGTTAGATGTAATTAATTTTCTTGAGTTGATTCACAGCAAAAAAAATTAATAAAAAATAAATTAATTAGAATAATTAATTTTAAAAATATCAATGAATTAATTTGAATACATTTTTGATTGACAGGAACCTGATTTACCAGCTTATGCATTATTTTTTTAGTATTTTATTTTTTGAATGTACTGTAGGCTTATATATTTATATATATATGTGATTTCCATGTTTTCCAGTTTTTTTGTGGTTTTCTTGTTTTTGTCATTTTCATTAAGCTTTTTTTTTTATTTTTACCTTTTTTTAATTAATTTCAGATTCAGTTGTAGCAATTTTAGAATTTATTTCAGTTAGTTTCAGTTAAGATTGAATAGTTGCATTTTTATTTGATTTCAGTTTAAATTCAATAAAAAAAAAAGTTAATGAAATTCAATAGGGATGCACTGAATTTTCAGCTACCGAAATTGTTCGGCCGAAAATAGCAAAATAAGCTCTTTTGGTGTTCAGCTGAATTATGATGCACAATGACGTGGTGTGAACAAAAATAGGTGCACTAAATGCAGAAAACATGTCGGCAGTGTAAGAGCATTTAAAAGTGTCAGAGAAAGACGCTTCAGTCATTACAAGCACCGACAACAAGAGACCGTTTAGCACTGCATCTCATGTCTCGAATGAGAAGAGGACATGTGGCTGTGGCTGGTTACTATGTGATGACTGAATTCACTAAATGGCGAAGTGATTAGTAAATAAACTGGACCGGAATGTTTTCTAATACAAGCACTAAGTACATGTTGCCCATTCAAACAGTGCTGCATGACCTCGTGGTCTATCTGCTTGTTAGTCAGGATTCAAAGTCCAAATCTGTACTGAAAGTGTTAACAGTCAGCTAATCAGTAACATTTTCATGCTTTTTAAAATAAAATAAGAAAAGTAAGACAATAATTAACAAGCCATCAAGATTCACTGATCCCAGTTCAGTAAAAAATACATGCCTGAGGGGTCTTAAAAATGGCCAAAAAATATAATTTATTATATTTAGTTTTAAGTTAAATTGTGCTTTGTTGGTATTATATAAGTATATTATATAAGAAATGTTTAAATATTATTAAACCGTTTTGTTATAGATTTTTTTCTTTGAAAAACTAGACAAAACAGTAAAATGCATTTAATTAAATTAAATTTAATTTATGCAACTGTGAAAAAAATTGGCAAAATTGGCTTTGACAATAACAACACTGGTGACTGACAATCATGGTCCTGACTGTGTGGAGTGTAGTACATTGTATCATTTGAGACAAAAACTTATTAATTTAGTTAATTAACTTAACTAATCATGATCTAAAATTCTACAAGTGCTGTTATTCAGACTACAATTGAAAACTGACTGGGGTACACAAATAAAGGTACCTGGAAGCACACAACACTATAAAGACAAAAAGAAAACAGACGAGTTATTTAATCATGGCTCATCCAAAGGGGAATTGAAAGGATGACTAATGCATTATGGGTTATAGGGGTTTTATAGTATACAATGGCCCTATATATCACCAATTAGGTCTGTCCGACCTTTTCTGGAGAGTTCTGTGCCAGGTATGTCACCATTCTCTACTGCACAAGCAAGCCAGACAAGTACAGACAAGCATCAAATCATAGATGTGTGATATTCATCACAAAATCAATACCTTTACTCCACAGCACATGGAAGTACCGCTCAGCTATCGGCTGATTTAGGATAACCAAGCAAATCCTCTGTTCACCTGGTGAAAAAAAAACAGGAGAAACACACAGAAAGTGAACATTAATCGACAGCTATATTTCAACAGCATCCTGTGGTTACGATGTATTCTCAGTCATTCCATTTACAGTGTGAAGGGAAAAACACACTGTAATATTTGATATCTAATGAGATACAGCTCTAAATAGAAGCCAGCTAATGAAAACAGCAAGAGTAATAACTGTGATAATAGAGCATAATGCCTTGGGTAATTGCCTAAACACAAATTCTAATCATTTTTCAACTACTCCTAGATGTACTTTATGTGCAGCAATGTAAAGCAAATGGTGTAATATTAACAAAGCAATTTCAGCTTTACAGATATTAACATATTAAAGGTAGAAGATAACTTTTAATCTTGGTAATGCTACATAAAATCAGTTAATAGTCAAAATTGGGTTTCTGCAAAACACTTCAACACAATATATAAGATTCCATAATAAACCGAAATATTACATTTACATTTTATTTACATATGTATTTAATAGGGGTGTGACGAGATGGCATGGGCCTCGCCCATATCCTCGCGCAACAAATCAAAACTGCTGCCCCGTTCTGCTTATGACGTGCTAACACAAATTCCAAATGTTTTTCAATGGTTGCTTTATAGTGCGGATGGACGAGCTCGACACATGTGCAATGACACCTACTTGAGTGGCACTCTTTTAGCATCGTTCTCGCGTATACACTGTTGTATGTGGACGTAAAAAATTTCCAACAAGCGGATAGGGTGCGCGGCTGTCTGCAAGCCCCTCCTGATGACGAAAATGACGTAATGCAGACGGCCGAAGTATACTTTGACATTTAAGCAGGCGCAGCGTTTGCTGTAGGCAAGATTGTTTTGGTATTCGGCCCGACTCTTTTCTGAAGCTTTTTTGAAAAATCGCTTAATCTGCTTGTAATTGGAGATATTTGTGCTATTTTGTTTTTTATTTATTTATATTGTTTATACTTTTTGTGTAATTACTTGCCTGTTAGTTTGTGGCATGAATGAATGAATGAATGAATACAAAATACATTAATGAGAAATGGAGTGCTTAAATATTATTTAAGAAAACATATATTTTTTTTGAATGAATGAATGAATTAATTAATAAAGGCAGTAATAAGAAATGGGGTGCTTCATTATTATAAAACAGTTCTTTTAAAAATCTTTCTTATTTGGATAAATAAATAAATTAACAAACAAATGAACAAGCAAACGGATAAAAGACTTCCATCTAACCATCAAATAAATGAATAAAAATGAGAAATTAAATGCTTAAAAGTTACAAAAATATTTTAAAATCTTTCAAAACTTTTCCTCATTTTAATGAATTAATCGATCAATCAATTAATTAATCAACCAATCAAATACACATAAAAATGAGAAATGTAATAAAAAATATATATGTAATAAAAAAATTCAAAAATCTTAAAAAAAAGCTTTTTAATTTGGATGAATGGATGAATGAATAAATAAAATGAATGGATGACAGAGAAATGGGGTCCAAATGTTTAAAAAAATCCTATAAATGTCTTATTTGTATAAATGAATAAATAAACAAACAAATAAAAGAAAGTAATGACAAATAGGGTGTTAAATGTCATGGTTTATTTATTTTTAAATCTTTCAAAAATATTTCTTCTGAATGAATGAATCAATGAATCAATGAATCAATCAATCAAATAAACTAATAAAACACAGTAACGAGAAATGAAGTGCTCAAATGTAACAAAAAAAAAAAATCATTCAAATCTGTCACTTTATTTTTTTTTTTTAGCAAAATATATATATATTTTATATTAGACGAACCTTAATATTATTATTCTGTTAGATAAACAAAACAACTTTACAACTTTACAGCAGTAACATAAAAAAAAATACAAGGTGGTATTTGCCACTTGAGCACCACATACTGATCCAACTAAACAGCCTGAAACACTCACATACACATAATATTTCAAGATGATATTCTGTAAAGGCATATCAGATCTCCAAACAGTCCCAAATGCATGAGTTCACACATTTAATTGCGATACATTTCAGAGCCAAGCTGCTCCCACATTTTTAATTATAGTTATTTCAACATCAATCTAATCAAATGCTTCTTCGTTCAGAACAATGCTACAATTGAACAACAACCCAAAATCTCTACATGTCTACTGGCAGTGTAGCTGGCGGCATTAAGGACATAAAGCAGCATTAATGCATTATTTTTTAGTGCACTTTATTTAAAAAAAAAGAATAACCAACATCACATGTTGAGCAAATGCCACGAGCAGAGGAGAAAGAGAATGTGTAACTCTCTCAGAATAACTCACAAGTATCCTGACGCAGCTGTGAACAGAACATCTTGTAGAACAGCCTGAGAAAATATCAAGGTCCTGAAGTGCGAACACAGTGTATAAATGAATGAGAGCTATCACAACACCACCGGCAGTGGCAAAGTTAGACGACTCCAAAAAGAAACAACGTCTGAGTTTTTTCCTCTTCTGTTAAATTACATTTTTGACAGCGCGCACTTTTAGGACAGCACCAAGGACATTTTCCACATTTGAATATCTTCTTTGGGAGTTATCAATTGAAATACACAGAAATTATCATATACCAAATTAGCTGAGAGCTTGCTGTTCATTGGGATACAACAAATTTCCAATTCAACACATAAACAAGCTGGCTTTGATTAGTTCACAAATTGGAACGAATAGGACATGAAATGCAATTTCTTATTCTAAACAGCCTTTTATTAAATATAAATTTATTGAATATGTATGACTTGAAGTATTGGAAGCACATGCTGAGACATGAGAATTGAGAATGGCGTATTTTTGGACTAGGTCAAATATCTGGGCCAAGTCTTCAGTCTTCATTTTTGCTGAAGGGCTATATAGAACATTTCAGAAAAGCGTAAGGTCACATGAGCCCATCTACTACAAGGTATTTTTGTTCTCATGAGTCTTTTGTCTTCAAATCTCTTGAGTACGTGGACCTTATGGGAAAGCAGTATGAAAATTAGAAAAGCAACACTAACACTAGTTCAGTGAAAAACTGCAAGTCGATATTGAGATCATAATAAAGAATAAAACATACATTTATTACATTTTATACTACAGGGCTGTTAAATCTTAAATCTGATTGGCTGACAAACATTCTATGGTGTGCAGTTATTTTCAATTTCTATTATTTCGTATTTCTATTATTTCGAAGGTCTTACAACAAAAGATATATATATGTGTCTATGCTTAGAACAGCAAAATAATCAAATCCCACAATGACACTGACCAAACAAATACATTTAGTAATCAATATGATAAAAACGACAGCTCATTTCCATGTATTGCCACAAAAATAATGTTGCTAATGTTGCTAGCGCTAACTTACTCTGACTACTTTATCCTTGACATCAACTTAAAAACAACTTGACTTCTTACAAGCGAGGTAACAACGGCACTGTTAGTGAAGAAATTGCACCATAACTTAGCTATCAAATGCATTAGTCTGCTATCAACAGCT
>JAUMHI010000070.1:8178849-8203945 GCA_032359435.1 Enteromius unitaeniatus | reverse complement strand
AGGTAACAACGGCACTGTTAGTGAAGAAATTGCACCATAACTTAGCTATCAAATGCATTAGTCTGCTATCAACAGCTTTAGCCTCAGTTAAAAGGTTTAAAATTATGTTTTGGAATTAACAACGGAGGCTTTGGATCCATCAGTGGTGATGAACTGTCCTTGTGTATTTTAGTAAAAGTACGTAAGGTGGCTTCCTCACGCCTCTCACTTAGTGCTGGAAGAGTTGGCCTAGGGAGACCTATTATCCGACAGCATCGCTTTTGGATCCTCTCTAACTCTTCAGAGAGATCTTTGGGTAGACCACCCCATACTGGGCAAGCATACTCAAGAACTGGCCATATAAAAGTCAAGTATACTTGCAATAAGACATCACAAGGGAGATCTGCTCTTTTTATAGCATAAAGGTAATATATTCTGGGACGCACCTTCGAAATCATGTACTTAATGTGGACATCCCATGACAAGTCAGAGGATATTTGGACTACAAGCAATTTATAGGTGGAAACTCTACTAATTGCATGTCCTGAGATAATAGGAGAGGGATGGGACGGAATGTTGTCCTCTCTCCTAATTACCATGTCCACAGTATTAGCTCCATTCACTGCTAATGTGAATTCTTGCCCCCATTCCGCTACAGAATCTAAGGCCTTCTGAGTGAGTCCAGGTTAAGATCCCATTAGAAGCTCTGTGATTGTTAGATCATCTGCATATTTCACAGGCATTACTCAAGGTGGCAAATAAGAATCCAAGCTGTTTATACATACAGCAGAGGGGATAAAAGTCCCCCTTGGGGAACACCAGCTGGTATCGGTTACTCAGATAGCTCTTTACAATGAGCCAAAGGGGTCGTCTAACATGCAAATCAGCTAGGGATAGTAGAAGTTGACAATGTTTAATTGTGTCAAAAGCTTGAGTAAAGTCAACAAAAAAGCATGTATATCCATTTTGGGGGAGCTGTTGAGTGCCTCGTCCCAGTGCTGCAAAATTTGAATCAAGGCAGTATCAGTTGATCTGTTCCTCATGAAGCCGTGTTGTGATGGTTCGATCTTTGTAGCTATATCATCCAGAATGGCATCTCTGAGGATTCCTTCATACACTTTCCCAACACAGCTGAGTAATGGGATCTGACGGTAATCTGCCGGAAAACTAGGCGTTGTTTTTTTAGGAACAGCTTTGACTATGGCTTCCTTCCATTGTTTTGGAAAAATTTTATGCTGGATACATGAATTGAAACACCATAACACCGGTGCCAACTCTTCATCAAAAGTCTTTAGCAACCCGAGGTGGAACGCAGTCAGGACCAGCAGCCTTGGCTGCATTCACTTTACAAAGTCTGGTCTTAACTTGTCCAATACTCAGAGGAGGTACACTAAAATTTAACAAATTGCAGGTAACTTCTTCCTCAGACAGAGAAATGTGGCTTGCATCGTTCTTGCAAATGTGGCTTGCACAGAAGCAAAGTGCCTGTCACGAATTTGTCGCTAGATTTAGTGACTTTTCAGACCCCCTTGGTGACATTTTTCCAAAAAAGCAACTATAGTGACAAATCTAGCGACTTTTAACGAGTCTGTTTAATGATACCATATTCGACTGATATAGTGAATAATATCACCTTAAGCGTTTTCTCCCCCATAGAAGTCCATTATAAGGAAGCAGCTTAATGTGGCTTAATGTACCTTAACAATGACAGAGAGAGACCAAACTTCTGTCCAATTTTATTTATAATAAAGACTTGCCACCATCAAAAGAGCAAGTTCTTACTCAGTTTATAAAGTTTATAAAATCATGTTACGTGTTCACCCCCACAGCCATTAAAAGGAAACAGCTTAACGTGATATTATTCACTTCATCTGTCAAATATGGCATAGTTTTTTTGACAGCAGTTAGTGATTATTACAAAAAAGGTTTGACAGAAATTTGGGCTTTCCTCTATGGTTTTTAGGTGCTTTATGCCATGCTAAGCGTTTTAGAATGTCCCATGGAAAATGGTACTGTCGGGCTATGTTCTGAGAAAAAAAATATTAAACTTACAGTAAACAGTATGGTTGGGTTTTTTTAACTTAAAGTATTGCTGCAATTCAGTTTAAATAAAATTACATTATATGAAATAGTTTCTTTGTGTTAAAATTTTTATTTATGCTTTTTCTGATACATATATAATGTACATTTCCCAAACTTATTCTAATTACAGTGAGAACGACTTTGAAAAAAGTTTTTTTTTAAGAAATCTTACAGATGAGCAGTATTTTAAAGGAGTTTTATGTCTGGTTAAACAGGTTTGCGGTTTGTGAATAAGACACAGGCTTTGCTGTAAAATAAAGAGCAAAAGTGGTATACAGCCATTTAGTGGCTAGCTTGTGAACTTATTTACCACCTAACTGGTGAAAATGTGCAGGGAAGCTAACAGCAGGACAAAAGTTGATAGTTTCGAATGCATTCATTACTGTAATGACCACAGGCAATTTCAGACACATTGAAAGCATGGCTGCAATTCTTGGCCAATCATTAGAGCCTGATTACTTACTTTCAGGTCTTGTATTTATGTGGCACCTCCCAGACAGGGATATAATTTTGAGTAAAAAAAAACTAATTATATATATATATATATATATTGCTGCAGACTTTTCTCAGATTCTTACATTGTGTGTAAAATATGCAAAACAGACATTTGGTATCATCAATATGCCGTGTTGGTGTAGTCTCCTCTGTGCAAACCGAGTAAATGACAAAAAAAATAATTACACCTGATTAAACACTGTGGAGGTGCATCAGAAATACAGAAATTATGGACATAGGAACCCATTTCAAATCTTATTCTCAGCTGTAGTGAATTAAAAAACACTGCAAATTCAAATGCGGTTCGAATGTATAAGACATACAGCACCTTATAATAACGGCGAACATGTAAAGTGACCAATTTAAAGACCGTGTTGAACGGTCATACATTTCTTAACTATGTTTATGTTCTTCTAGACAAAGTGTAAATGCATGCATGGGTGAGAATAAATGAACTCAGACTTTTAAATGAGTTTAAAATGAATAAATACCTGAAGGCAAAAGGCAATCTAATGGAGAGAATTCATCCATGGTCGTGTTTATAATAAGCTGGATTCATCAACTGTAGAGGAAAATAAAGAAAAACATACACAACATTAAAAGACAGCAAAAAAGGCTTTGTTTCTCTAGAGTGATTATTTGACAAATTAGATGTTTTAATGAAAACGCTTTCTGTTATGACAGATAGAGTTCCACTGAAAACAAAACCACTACGAACCATCTCAAGTGTTCTTTTAAAAAATAAATACTTAAGAAGATCAGATCACTCACCACCACCTTGTCTAAATAAACTCTTTGTCCTGTGAACTCTTATATGACTTATCTATACTCTGCCCCTGTAATATGTAACTAGTTTACTAGAGTCTCCCTTCCTACTCTTACTCCCACTTAAACAGGGAGTAAGGAATAGACAACAGCACATATTTGCGAGTGTGATGCTTATTTACAACAGTCCAATAAAAAAACGTTTCGACACAATATTAGCAGTTACTTTTGTATTTTTTCACTGGAAACAAGGTCAAAATAGGCGTGACTATTGCCCGACTAGCCATTTATAGCAGGGGGGTTTTGTTATAAAATAATGCTTTTGAATGAATCTCTTGAGCGAATGATTCAACAATAATAATAATATCTGCTAAGTCTCTACAATAATTCAGTGTTACTTGCTGATTCTTTGTAATCGTTCATAAAACTTACTAGCAATTTCTGATTAAACTACATTTTTTTAGAGCACTTGCAGGTAATATAGTAGATGCTGGAATGTTGTTAAGAAAAAAAACAAAAAACACAAAGACAATATAATATCAATGCTATAAAAGACCAATAAAGTGCACTTAAAAACAGTATGGTTTTTAAAACACTTAAATGGTTAGTTTTATTGTTTTTCTGTTCTATTTGCGCAAAGAAGTATTCTCGTAGCATCGCAAACGTGAGGTCACATGCCCTGATGTCACATGGACCTTTTTTTTTTTTTAACAAATGTTTTTGCTACATTTCTGGATCTGGATAATTTCAGCTGTATTGCTGTCTGTGGAGGGTCAGATGGCTCTCTGATCAAAAATATCTTAATTTGCTTTCCGAAGTAGAAAGCAAATGTAGGTCTTTGTAGTAATTCATAGGGGTGGCACGGTTCATGAAAAAAATCCGAACGCTCACTGATGTCACTGATGCAATGTGCAGTTACTCCGAGGTATTGCCCCACTTTCCTGCCAAATAATTTGTCATACTGCGCACGCGTGAAATGCGTTAAAAAAAATAACGTAATTAACGACAAAAAATAATTAACGCTGTTAACGCGTTATTTTTGACAGCCCTAATTTGAACCTAATGGGTACAAAAGCTTACTTTATAAAAAAGGTACCGCCCCAGTGACAGCTTTTGTATCTTTATTTCAGAGAGTAAAGCATGTGTAAAACATGATTATAATTTTAACTGTAATGTGTTGTTTGATATTAAAGTACGCATATGTACTAAATTACAACTTCAACAGAAATAACATCAAAAAATTATTTTAGTTAAATTTGTCAGAAATACTTTTTTAAAGACAAAACCCAACTTAATTCATTCAAACAACCACATGAAATTGAGCTCATTTTGATTGAATAAAAATGGTACTCTATAAAACACAAAGTGTCAAAAACATTACATTCAGTTCTTTCTGTAATAATACTTTCTCTTTTTTAAGTGCACTTCTTTTTCTGCAAGAGGACAGCTGAGGTTTTGACAAAAATGTCATTTAAACCTTAAACTAATAAGTTTTGAGCTTCAAGACCCGATAAAGGATTTCATTGATTGTTGATTTTGTTCTGAAACAGATATCTTATCCTGGCTGTTTAGGACAGCAATGGTTGAGAGGACACCACTTTGAGCATTATATGCAAGATAAATATATAATTATTTACTCAACAGACAGTGGAAAATGTCATTACTTGGATCAATCATGCTGAGAGCAACAGATCAATGCAGGTAGAGAGGTGTATCCCTAACACTGCCAAAACGGATCAACATAGCAAGTAAAAGGGTCTAATCCAACCTGACACCCACAACACTATTGATGAAAGTAAAGTGCTGTCAAAAACAAACTGCACCAGAAATTCACAAACTAACGCAGGTGGGCAAAAAGAATAGTTCACTCAAAATAAAAATGTATCAACCCTCATCCATTAAATATATAAAATGAGTTTGTTTCTTGCTCAAAAACAGGTTTGTTGAAATTTAGCGTTACATTGCTTGCTCCATGAATGGATATTTATTGATTGACAGGAGTCGTGTTGATTATGTGTTGCTTGTTTTGATGTTTTTATCAGTTGTCTGAACGGTCATTCTGACGGCACCCATTCACTACACAGGATGCATTGAAATTAAATTTCTCAAAATCTGTCCTGATGAAAAAACATATTCATATTTATAACAAATTTTCCTTTAAAGGAGTATTGCACCCTTATGATTTATTATAATATTTTGCCATTAATTATTCCCCCCTCATGCTTTTTCTAACCTGTATGACTTTATTTCTTCAGTGGAACACAAAGAGATGGAACACTAGTGATGATTTGAATCAATCTGGTATTTTCCCCCAAGCAATTACAATATAATTGAATAGAGGCTGTAAACCAAACTCAGCACCAAAACCCATAACTATACTATAAATGTGAGCATTTCATTTTAATTCTTCTGAAGTTACTTGATAGTTTTCTGGGAAGAATTCATTTTTTTTTTTTTTTACATAAATTTTCCTCACGTAAAACACCTATGGTATTGAAAAGGGTGATGTAGATCAAGCAATACTCTGATCAAAAGAAAGAAAAACAGGGGGCAGTTGCATAAACTTAGCCTTCATGTTAACCAACTAGCAGTTAGACAAGAGTAATCTTTAAAAAAAATGATTTACCTTAGACTAATAGTTTTATGTAACTGAATTTTTAAAAAACTGTGACCAGTCTTGAAGAGAAATTTAGCTGACTAACTATTAAGACAAGTCTTAACCCTTTAATCAACCGGCCCCAGATATGAATTGGATTCATAAATAGTTTGCACACATGAGCGCTGCTGTACTGTGTACGTTTGCATACATTTTACATTTTATGGATGTGTGCATTTTTTATTGTGAATGTCACAAACTAGTCAGTAGAGGAGACTAAATATTTAGTAAATGTGAAATTATGTACAAAAATCAGTAATAATTACTAGCATTAAGCTGTAGCTGCATTAAGCACAACTGATTTGGTGCTTGTGAAAGGAAACACCTCACAGTTACTTTCTTCACAACTCAGTAAATGAATGGGATTGAGGGAGTGAGATTTAGACTTTAAAAGGCCTGCGAGACTGCCAGTACAGTTAAGAAAAAATCAGCCTTGTCAATGGCTAAAGTTTCCTTCATTGTGTCTTTAATTAATTTGGCCCTTGTTGTGTAGTCTGTTCCCTCTGGCTGTTTTTGTAATTAGTTTTATTGACTGAAATCTTTCTTACTTAGTCTGGGGAAATTCTCAGTTCTTGTACTTTAAAGAAGAACCAGAGTTCATTCTCAGGCCCAAATTACAGTTTACAAACTTTAATAACTCACTCGTTTTGTGCACAAGTAAATCACACAGCGAGTGCTTCTTCAGAGAAAGAATGTGTTTTTAATGGAAGTCAAACATCATTATCTACAGCTTTCAGCTCTGGCATGATTTCACTCAAATGTTTAGCAGCTTCATACACTTTTGCAGGCCGAATTACGCACTCGAGCATTGCAGAGCAAACTTCTCCAGATCTTATTCATTCCCAAATGCTACACAGATGAACAATGACAAAATATTTGTTCATAAAAGTGACGATAAGCTAAAACATGCCATCAAACTACAACTACTGTGCGGCGAACCCAACTTACTGAACGCTTGACATTTGGCTGTGTCACAAAACCTAACATAGCCACTACCTAGACAGCATTTTTAGGCAGCGTACAGTACAGGTAAGTTAACGTTAGCGTTCGTGTTGAAAATGTTTTAGGCACCGAACGCAGATATAACACTCTCTAGATAGTCTTCTCGTTAGGTTAACACACACAGCCTGTATTTTCAGTGTACTTACCCTTTGAATGGGTGTCTTACAGCATGTATCCAGTCCACATTTGTGTACAGTCAACGAGTGCCGAAGACAAGCGCTTGAGCTCCAGAACAGCGTGTGAAGACAGTCACAGCGACATCTAGAGGTGCGCTCTACACCTGCACTGATTCCGCTCAGGTCGACATCCAACACCTACACAGAGAGAATGATCTGCACTCACTGACTGTCAGATAAACAGAATACATAAACGAATAAATAAATGATGAATTACACAAATGCATATAAGAGGAGTAACTAAAACTATGTTTTTGATTTAATAGCGGAAATGAAATAAATATAAAATTAAATTAAATTAAATATTCAGTTAATTTTAACATTGAAAATGAAAAAAGAAATGACATAAATAAATTAAGGTTGAGTAACTAAAACTATTTAATAATGGAAAATAAATCAAATAAATAAATAATTCAATTAAATAAATGCAAATTATATTAATTCATTTTAATCTGTCTGTCCTACCACCCAGCCATCCATCTATATATCTGTGTGATTATGTAAATACATGAGAATTAGATAATAAAGTATAAGATAATTAACTACATGAAAAAATTTGGAATAAATAATAATAAAAAAATACTTTCTATTTATTTATATATTGATTATTTATCTTTCTGTCTTTGTTTACTTATATTAGCTTTTTTTTTTAAATGTATTTAATAATCTAATTAAAAATAAGTTATAATTGTATCTACAATGAGTAAATTAATTCATTTATTTAGCATATGATTAATTATATACAAACTATAATATATTAATAATATATAAACTGAATTCATTTAATAAATTTTTTTACTATATTTTTACAATTACTTGATGTAATTTTTTCTTTTTTATTTATATACCTAAAGGCTACATTTTTAGCGAGCTGAAAATGTAAATGTTTACTGAGTATAAATACTCAATTCAGCTTAGTTAAATGTCAAATATTTGAAAACATCAAAATATTTCTGAAAAATAATCCAATGTCCAAGGCAACTCACTCAAGACTGATACACGTCTGCACACTATCAGAATGATCTGTTGATCTGCCAGTGCCAAAAAATTCCCAGAATCATAATTACATTTGAAATTTATGACATGACCTCGACACAGCGCTCATACCTTTAGTATAACATACTTTATTCATCAAACATATGCTCATGGTCTCTAGAGCCTGGTTTCATGTCAGCACAATACAAATAGCAGTGCGTTTGCCCACATATACATAAATCATAAATTATCCATCAGCGTCTATGCTGCCACTTGGCCTCACCCAGAGAAAAAGGCCCGTCACAAATATAGCTTTCTGTCAGCCGGTGGTAAACAAAAGGCAGTTATAATTTGATAAGGGACACCAAGGTTAAATTTTGCCTGCACGGCACACGATCCAGGGTCGCCAAGGCTTTCTCAGCCAGCTGTAAAATTATTCTGCTGTATAGCAGCTTGGGCAAGACTGATAAGGCCGATTTCCTGAGACAAGCCAGTAAGAAAAGCACAAGCTTGTATCCTCTGAGTCTCCTGCCATTTCCTACACATTGATACGTCCTGCCTGGCAAGACACAGATAAACATAACCAGATTATTAGAGTTGCAGAAATCCAATAGGAGGAGTTTTTTTTTTTTTTCCAGTGTGTGCATCTCTAATACTTGATTGAGAAACCGGAACGTTCAAGTTCATTTCTCACTTTTGGAGCAGTTGTAAAAGTGCAGTATCATTGACAAGCCCTTCTAACTTTTTTTAGCAGTAAAGTATATCTCAATGCTCAATCAACTGAAGAAATGTGCTCGCTATTTACTTATCTGAACTCTGCGTGTGAATTTTCTGTCATTCTATGTTGCGTGTACTACGTGTTTGAAATGTGTTTTGATGGATGATAACATCAAATCCTTTATCTTTAACACCTGGCCTCAATTTGCCATTGGTTCCTCTGGGCAGTGCCTTCCAGATAAAGCTAATTACAATGAAGATGAAAGCATGACTTTGTCCAACAAGCATCAGTATCAGATAAAATGCTAATAACAAAGCTATAAAAAACAACTGATATTTCTTGTGGATTTCACAATTTTTGAGTAAGGTTCATTTAATAAATAAAACATTTCAAATTAGCTTAAAACATTGAAATACGCTCTGGATCCAGTCTGGTTCTGTATTTCTTGCAATGAAAAAGATATAGCTCCAACTGAAGTAAATGATTGCTATGCCATACGACAGCATGCAATAAAAACAAATATTTCCAAGATATTCAGAAATTGCGTATTAGATATAATGAAGTATAATGGCAGTTGAGATGCTTAATAGTTACACTGTAAAATTAATCTCTGGAACAATTGAGTATGAAATATACACAAGAAGAGAAGGAATCGGGGTAAATTATTTATGAATTTATTTATCACACACAAACAAAACACCATGTACGTTCTTAAGCTTTTTGAATCACAGAGACATTGGCAGTGTTCTCAAAAACCAGCTTCAAACTGTAATACCTCCATCAAACCCATGTCATTAAACAGATTTGTGTCCCTGTAAACCACAAATACCAACATACACACACACACACTTACTTCTGAGCATCGACGGCTGACAGTCTGAGACAACCCAAAGCCGTTTTGTTTGTTCTGGTACTTTTGTAAGAAATAAAGAGTTCAAAGGAATGTTCTGAGCTGGTCTCTAAAGTGACCTGAAGCACAATGCATGTAAACAAAGCACACAGAGAGGACAAGGCCACCAATTTCACCTCACATATCGTGAAAAACATGAGCCATAAAGTCACGTCAGTCAGTTTGTAGACTGGCCACGGACTCTCTGAGAAATACAAACAATATTTCATCTCAGTCTTTCCCATTTAATGATTTATTAAAAGCTCTCAGCTGTCACTTGAATTTTCATCTGTATTTTGTCTCAGAGCATTTATCCCTGAGCTGATTCAGAGAAGATCTTTTTATGTGTCTCTCAGATGTATACACGCAAAAGTCTATAAGCAATAGTGTATCACATTAATATTCTGTAAAAATGAAATATTAATAATACCAGGATATGATTAAAGTTTGTACGGGTTGAGAATGACGTGTTTGTTTTAGCATTACTATCTAATTTATTCAAAAGTCATAATGAATGATTGTGCATATCAGCCATATATGACCAGCAAATAAACTAAAATCAAGTGAGTCAAGCTCTTACGCGTTTGATTAATGCATTCATAACAGCGCTTAAGGCTCTGTTAGCTGAGGTTAACCTCTGCCTTTCCAAAACAGTTTTGAGATAAAAGTTTTGCCAGACAAACAATATTAAACTTTTACAGCGATGCAAAATAAGAGGGAATATTCATGGGCTAAATCAAATGTACAAGAAAATATTGTGTTAAGAGGAACAACTACGGCAAAGTAAATTTAAAGTGCAGGCAAAGAGATGCGAAATTATTTGAGGATGAATAACAAATGAGAATGACATGTTTTAGAAAGAAATATTTTACTTTGAATATTGCTGTGTGAATATTACTTTCGCACATACATACTGTTTTTTAATCTGCTCTCGCGCTTTTGCTTTTATTATCACAAATATGAATTTTCTATCATATACTGCTAATTGTAGGTTTCATACATTGGCGTAAATCCCGGGGGGGGGACAGCCCCCCCTAAAATCATAATGGAAAAAAAATCGCACTGTCTATTGTGAAAAATACAGGTACGTATACCTAAAAAATGATTGTGTAAGTGGAAATACAAACGCAAAAAAATGCATTTCAAAGAAGTTAAAACCACCTTATAGGCCTTTTTTCAAATATAAGCAGTTTATTCAGTGTAGTGAAGCCTCTCACAACATCCATAAAAAAACGGCCTCTGGTCGACCAGTGTTTTACTCTTATACAATATGAATATATATTTACCATATCGCCTAGTCTTCATTTTCATCATTAATGTTTTGTTTGAATTTTTTTTGTTTGAGCGCGTGCTAGACAGAAAGCATCCTGATTGGTTTATTAAGCTAAATTAACCAATCAGCTTTGAGTGTGGGCGGGCTTTTATTTATTTTATTTTTTTATAGCTGCATCTGAAACTGCATACTTGTACAGTATGTGAAAACAGTAGCCTGCGCCATTTCACAGTATTCATGAATTAGTTGGTGAAAAGTTCCTGCATGACTTATTACTTCTGCTGAGATTCTGAAGCGCACATCTGACTAACACTTTAATATCCCATGAGGCCATAGTAGAGGATCTATAAATGGCAGGTGGTAGGTCACATGACAATAACATGTGGCAGATGTATATCCAGATTACATTTATTCTAAATGCGTATATATAACGCATACGTGTTTAGCAGTTGTGAAAAGAAGCAACTACTTTATCTCAGATGCAGCAAGTGATTTATTCAGGAATGAAACAACCATCTTCAATGAAGCATTTAATCATTTAGTGAATAACTGAATTATTCAATGTTCAGGAAGAAAAACATTGCGCATACAATTCATTCAAAGCAAAGTATGTTGAAAAGAGTATGCCAAATTCCCTGGATTCTGTGCTCTTTCCGGTATAGCTTTTTAAAGTATGGATCCGTGCACACACTAATGGCTGACATTACCCACAACCCATTGCACTTTGGAAGATAAAACGGTTTAGAACATCGCCCTGAGGCCCCAAACTGCTGATCAACTTGAGAAATAAAATTTTTATTTATATTTAGTTAATCGTAAAAATAGAAACTCATAAACATTAATATAAATGAGGAAGTCTGAGAACCACGCAATGCAATTTTGATAACCGCAAGCTCTCAGCAGGTCTATAACGCTCAGAGTGCCTCTGTGATTCTGCATCAGACATGTTTTAATGGATCCCGTCTGCGAGTAACTGATATTACTGAATCGGAACACACACAGATTGAAGTATCTGAGGAGACTGAAAGTATGTGTAGATGAAACACTGAACTCTCAGATTGTTCGCTGCTGCAATAAGTAGACCTGAAAATTGTTTTAAAATTGCATTTTATGGTAAATTTGTGATCATCTTCACAGTAATTTAAATTCCCTCTATTTTTGTATCAAAAACGATTTTGTGTCACAGCAGAGACAGTCTCATACTGTAACGGCAATGATTCAAATGTCTTCTGTAAAGGCCATGAAGTGCTTCTTTAAAATACTGGGTATTGTGCTTGAATTCAACAAACTGAGAACTATAACAATTAACAAATGCGTTCAAAAATCATCCTCATCGTTCTTCTCTGCGGTGGTACTTGTAATAGTTCACACTATGTCAACCTATGGCTTTTGATCCTTGAGATTGACTATGGTTTTTATGTTTCAAGTCAGGTGTGTTCATTCATGCATTATATTTGGGGTTACTAAGACCCTAAACACAAATAATTTAACATTTTATGGAGGACAGTTGAAGCGTGATATTAAGTTGACATTTTGCTTACAATCAGCTTTATGATATTGAGAAAAAGCATGGAATTTCAACATTTAATGTTGTTTTTTAATTATTAAAAATAACTCTAAAATTGCAGAATTTGTTGCGGAGGCACAGAAACTTATTACATTTTGCTAATATATGAAAACCAACATTTTAGATTTCTTAGAGGTTCGAAGATAAACATGTTTTATTGATGTATTTGTTGCCTACAAGCACCCTTTCGCTGATGGACTGGAGGTCTGGAGCCACGTGCAGTAGACTACTTGTGATGTTTTCAATTATAAAATCTGTTCAGATTTGTTTTGGAAGTTGAAGTAAATTGTCAGAAAATGTTTGATTTTTCTCCTCAACGCCCTTCACTCAGCTGCTCTGTGACTGCACGGGAAGTAGCCAATTAGACCTATGTTTTCCGAAAAAAGTTAACCTTGTTAAGCTTTCCAAAAGAACCTCAGCTGTAAAACATCCCACTGTAAAACATCCGGCTCATGATTCAGAACTGCAGAAGGTAAGTGAAATGGCATCATGTCTTTGTTTTGTTGGTGATCGCGCTCAAGTGCTTGTCACTCGTTGGCTCCGCCCACACAATACGGCCTCCAGGACTCCCCCCTTTAAGAAAGTAAAGACACAATTTTTATGTTATTCTTCAAAGACTATTTGTTCACATTTCTGACTACTTGGTGCATTAAAGAGATGAAATTAGCATTCGGGTGTTGAAAAATTACCTGAGGAGTCATGCTTCATGGCTTGAGGCCATTCGTGAGATTTGTCATTTGAAAGGAACAATATGTAAAGTTACATACTGAAGAAAAGAAATGAAAGGGTAGTTAAGACGTTTATACATAATACATGAAGCTTCATTACATTAAATATTTTCATTTTGACAATGAGCATTAAAGGGTCACCGGACAATGTTAACTCAGATGATGTGAAGGTCATTAAGTCTGCTGTCAAATAAGACTGAGCTTATGCAGCATTTATGAGGTTGATAGCGTTAACAAAGGCATGAATTTAAATATACTGAAAAATAAGGGGTTATACTTCACGTTTCATTTCCTTTGCATTCTCTTTCTCCGATATTAAGTATTACAATGAGACAAAAGAGACACCTATTTCAATACTTTTCATATTTTAAAATTCTACCGTTTGTCTACTATATCAGAATGCTGAGAGGATCCTAAAAATAATTTTGTCTAGTAGCAGGTCTTGTGCTCTCTCAACCATAGAATCTGTGTTGGCAGGTCAAGTTAAGCTACATATGCTCAGCTCAGTTTGAGAACAGAATACTAAACAGGACGACTGGCTGAGTTCAATATGCTGAAATCTCCATGTTTTTAAAAGAGCAAAGATGACTGGGCGTGTTGTTGGAGGATGCCAGAGCATAGAACAGTAACATTCTCTCATGTCATTGTGTCACACTGTGATATTTTATATATTTATTAAGCAACTGAAGTTTGTTCTCCTTTGTACTTTGTCACTTTTTGTTTCTATGAATGTTTTCTTTATAAAATGCAACTACAGAAACACTAAAGTCCTGAGGCACAAAACTTAAGAATGCTCAATGCATTAGAGTAAGTAAACAACATTACGACTGGATGCTCATGGAGAGTTCAAGATAAAAATATGAAAAACCAACCCCCTATGTATTTGCAAACAGAATGTGTTTTACAAAACCCTAATTTTTTTGGCATGTTTAGTATTTGGCTGTATCCAGTACACAGGGAATGTGTAAACTGAAGTGACTTTCTCATCTTCAGAACCCCAGTGGCTCACGGAATACATTTTTCATATTGTATTTTGCACAACATGATGAATTACCACATAAAATGTCTTCAATAGCCCAATAGAACTTTTCTCATTTTGAGTCATGAATAAGTATGAATACAACTGAATGCTTAACAAAACAGAGGTAAAAGCCATTGAGCACATTATCCATGTATTTTTACATTTCTTTCATGCCATAAATGCTCATTCAGACCCTTGAGTGAACAAAGTTAGAAAGTAATAGGCATATATTTTGACATGAGAAATATTTAATGTACTAATAAATAGTACTATAATAAATATTAAAGGTACCATTACTATTTCTGTATCTCTAATCATATATAAGCAAGGGAAAGACAAACCAAATACTATCTATCTATATACATATATATATATATACATACACACACACACACACAGACTACAGTTCAAAGATTTGGGGTCAGTAAATAGATATATTTACATTTTCTTAAAATAATTTTTAAAAGGCTTTCAATAAATTCACAAATGACAGTATTGTATAGTATAATGTTACAAATATTTCAGATATCAAATGCTAAAAAAAACTTATTTGATCAAAGAATCTTAAAAAAAGGATCACAGTTTCCATAAAATATTAACTGTTCTCAACACTGATATTAATATTATTATTATTATTTTTGAACAGCAAATTGTGTTATTAGAATGATTTTCCAAGGATCATGTGACACTGAAGATCAATGAAAACTCAGCTTTGCCATCATAGGAGTAAATTATATGTTATAATAAAACAGATTTTATTTAATTTTTTAATTCTAATAATATTTCACTGCATTACATTACTGTGATAAATAAATATACAGTTTTTTTGTTGATCAAATAAGCTTTTATTACAAACCCCAAACTTAGAATAGTGCATTTTTTAAATTAAACTTTACCAAATTGTAATGCTGACAGATTTAATATGTATTGCAAAAGAGATTTAGCTAAAGATAACATCCTGGCTCCGAGTTCATACCGAGACATCTGCGACTGGCTATTTGGCAGGTCTTTTCCTAACTGGTCTCTGATGGAGAGGGAACAGGCAATCAGTCTGCCTGCAGTTCCACTAAGAGTTGTCTGACTCAATCATTATGGGTCTGTCACAACGCAGACTGAGCTACCTTATAATTACCCACACATGTCGACGGAGCCGTACGACACTGGGCTGCCCATAGTGTTCCCTCTGTGAGCTGCAGACACATGAGCAATTACCCAAAACAATGTGTATTGCGTGTTTAACTTGCATTTAAATCGCTCTTAATGTTTAATTCTCTTTCACTCATGAGTAGCTTTCAGTGCATTATTAGAACTCACTCAAATTACGCAGTCACATTCGCCTGCCATCTATTTACTGCAATAAACTTGCCATTAGAAGCCAGAGCTCCTAGAAATGAAATATCTTACTCTTTTGAATGAATGAGTAGGTCTCTTAGCAAACTGTTTTACAGTGAAATGACATTTGGCTTAAAAACTGTGAGCGTCACAGTCTGTCAAAACTCTTTGAATGCTCCTCAGAAATAGATGGTACACAGGCTGTTATTGAGAACGGCAACATTTGATTAAACTGCAGTAACACTGAGAAACAGTCATAGAATTTAGCTTTTTCAAGAAGTCTGTCACCTTGAGTTACTGAATTGAGTTTTAAGATGATCTTGATTCCTTCACATACTCGGACATCTTGACTTTTTATATTTTAAATACAGTAGCTTTTTTAAAATTAAAGTGATTTCTATATTTTATCCATTCAAAAGGCTATGAAAGTGATCCCAAAAAAGAGTATAGAAACTAAATACTCCTAGTTTTGTCCCAGTTCTGCACATTAATGTAGTGCTGTGTTTATGGTTCGCTGCGCAATGGTGTCCTTAGCCATAAAACCTGGAGAAAACAGTCAGTAGAAATGCTTCTCTACCGTTGTGCTCATCACAGGACAGATCTGCAGAGCAGACTGCAGTGTGTCATTTATGGTAACAAAGTATAGAGATGATGTAACTACTAGATTCAAGTGTACGATGTAGAGAGCTTGATTCATTAAAATTCTAGTTTCTGAGATCGTGAGGAGAGCAAGTTTGCAAATGAGAAACTTAATTTATTTAACAGTTTTATTTTATTTTTTTATTTTATACAAAAGTTAATATTAAATGACTTACATTTTAGGAACACCTAAGGCTGGGCAATATATATCGAACAATATATTATGCGCGTCTCGTCAGTAAAGCCAGTTCTTTCATTAGCGGTAAATCTCCTTCAAGCTTTTTCGAAATTAGTACGATTTGGCACAAATTTGGTACCTCGTATGAATATGTAGAATATATAGAGCCCAAGTCTCACGAGCAATTCGTACATATTCGTACGAAGTACCAAATTTCGTACAAATTCATAGCACCTCACTTGTACGATTTCGTACGATTTGTCTAAAACCATGTGACAGGTAGGTTTAGGGCCGGGGTTATGTTTAGGTCATTCGTACAAATTCATACGAATTGGCATCTCGTAAAATATGTACGATTTAGAATTTAGTGAGGTTGTACAAATTCGTACAAATTAGCCACCTCGTAAAATATGTACGAATTGCCGTGAGATCAGGTTGCAGAGCCGTAGATCACTGAGGCCATGTTCACACTAATACGTTTTCGTTTGAAAACGCATCTTCTTCTAACGCTGGGATAAAAGTGGATAAATTTGAAAACACCGTTTTCGCGTCACAGTGTGGACTGTGAAAACAGAGGCTTTTGAATAATGCAATCAATATAGTCACAATTTAGTCACATGATGACCAATTCAAGTGATAGCGGATGACATTGTACAGCAGGTTGTTTTGTTTGCTCTCAATTTTGACAGCCCTATTAAAGATTAATATCAGCTTGTACATGCTCCAGATAGCTTTTCTTCAAAGAAGACGTAATATAAGTAAATAAACGGCAGATGGAAATGACGCAGATAGAATCGTCATACGTTTCACGCATGCACAATACAGGAGCGTAAGCGTTTTTTAGTCATTTCAGCGTGGATGATCAACTCTTCAGAAAACGAAGTGTGGACGTGGAGCAAATTTAGACGAAAACGCCGTTTTCAAATTTATCCGGATTAGTGTAGACGTAGCCTGAGCCTGAGAAGCTATGCAATTGAATCACCCGCGAAACTCGCCGTGTAGCTTCTCAGTGATCTATTTGGTATTTGTGCGCTTATTTAAGGACCCAAAAAATGTCTTAAATTTATGTGTTATGTCTTAAACTATTTTGCACTTAAAATGGTTGCAATTATTATTGCTAGGATGAGGCACTGCAGAGAACGGAGTACACATGCTAGAAAGAAAAGGATTTTTCCCCAAACATATTAACTTGTTCAGAAAGCCAGAAAAACACATTATCAGAATATATTTGCAATGTTATTTTTAATTTGCATTAGGAAATAAAAGACTACTTGGAACACTCAACTAGGAGTCACATAATGCCAGCTCTATCAACCCTTCCTTCTTTTGGCCTCCAGTTTTTTTCTACATAGAGTGGCTTCTTTATTTCTTTATTCTTTATTTGCGCCTATGCTAATTTGCACTGCACAGGGTATATTGCATTGGTCGATATGTAAATGAGATGTTGTGCCTGTGTTCTTTAATTAGCACATTGTTAGTAAGTCACCAACTGAAATTTCCACGTCCATCTGCGCTGTTTTGGAATTGCCTGTTTAGTAAAACTGGCCCTCGCTCTGAAGGGCACCATTAGTCTTGCAGACCTACTTCTGCATTCTCTCTCTAGTGTCTGAGACTGCAAGTGTGGGTATTTGGTCTAGACCATTGTTTCCCATTTGCTTTATTCCAGTGGTTCTCAATCCTGGTCCTCATCACCGATTATTCCGCCATGATTCCAGTTCAAAGTGAATTTATACGTTCCATTCAAAATGCATTTAAGTGTGTGAGATGTAATTTAAATCATACTCACTTATTTACTGAATGAATGTTCCGAAGTGAAGTAAAGTTTAACGGACACTGTGTAGGGACTGTTGATTGGGTTCAGCTCATGCACGGAGCTCTCTTCTAATGAGCTGATTATCAGAATCATTTGTGTTAAAAAAGAGAGACATGCAAAATATGCAGAGCAGGGGGACGCGAGGACCAGGATTGAGAACCACTGCTTTATTCTATACATTTATTACTGATTAAGTTCATCTGTGTCTCTTTAATATCTCTAGTGTATTTAAGCCCTTCAAGTCTTCTACACGCTCTATGCCATGCCAGTTTAAAAGTAGAACGACTGACTAGATCAATCTCCTTTATTCCTTGCTTAATGTAACATTTAGCTCTTCTAATTAATTAGATTCTCACATTTGGGAGTAATTTGATTCTGTCTTAATTCAAAATCATGAACGTGAATCGCCAAACGAGACTCAATATTTTCCATATTTTCCATATTAATTGAATAGTCACCCAAAAATAAATATATTTTTCATAATTTACTGAAACTCACCTATGTTGTTCCGGAACATCTACTTATTAACATTTTTAACTTTTTTTCTTTGGTTATGTTAACATTAGAGAAAGTATAAGAGAAAAAAAAATGTCCAGTTTGGAAACACTATATGATAACATTACTTTCGAGTCTTCTTCGAACCATCTGAAACAAGTAGTAATTAGTAATGTATAACCAAAATGTTTCAGAAAAATGTTCCATGAATGATGTATGAATAGCATTTTGTGCTTATTAAAGACCAGATAATAAAAATGTAACGTTTGTTCATAACTTTAAAATAACCTTGCTGAACATTCTTACATAATACATTCTTACATTCTTACAGAATATTCATTTCAATGTGAACTTGAGATATCCAGAATCATTTCAGTCCCTGAAAGAATTCTATAACATCAGAGCGTGATTTCATATGGAATACATTAAGTTAAACTTTCCTTGCATTATTGGAGATCCCCTCCCCTCCAGGGCTCTGTAAATAACACAGTCATATATATAAATAACATACTGTGGCCATTCATCTCTATTTCTCTTCCTACTCCATATACAATAGAAGGTCATCAAAAAGGCATGATTACAACCCAGGCTGCTTCTCTGCTGCTTCCCAGAGATTTATAGTGCTTGTATGATCAAATTCGCTGCAAATCAAAGGAAATTACAGTAATGCATCAGCTTTTGCTGATTACCACTGATCAGCCAATAGCTCAAGGCCTGCAGCTAAAAAAATCTCATTATAAAGCTCTTTTTAAACACTTTTCTCTTTCAAATGGACGTTGGGCATCCTCAGTGGAATAACAAAGAAAGTTGTCCAAAGAAGGAACAAAGGCATTGCTCCTTTCTTCAATTTTAAGTGGAGCAAAAACCGATGTGTTTACGGATGTCAACATATCCAGAATATTTCTAATGAGGTGATGCATACCAGCAGCTAGTAACCTGCATAAAATGCAGACAAACCATTTAAAAAATACTTTTTGTATAGGTCTGTTAACATTTATTTTAAGTATCCAAAATGTTTTATAGTTTAGTTTTAGACTCTAACAAACCTGCTGCAACCGCATTGTGTCGTTCACACAGCAGCCTTCAGTTGTGTTTAGAACGCTGTCTGTGTGAACGTGCATAGGGAGTCACCTTTTTGAAAAAAACATCACATGCTGGTAAAGTGTGTTTAGGAGCTGGGATGCTGGTTTTAGCTGATTTATGCTTGTCCTTTGCTGGCTTATGCTGGTTCTTTCCTTGGTTTTAAACTGGTTGGACCAGCATATGACCAGCATATGACCAACACATGACCAGCAAAGAACCAGCTTAAATGAGCAAAAAACGAGCTTAAACCAGCTCAAACCATTATCCCAGCTTTAAAACATACCTTACCAGCATATGATGGTTTTTTCAACAGGGCAGGACAAAACTGACGGGAGCAGCTCCTGTGGAAAACTGACAGGATCTAAAACTTTCAGATGACACACGGCTTATTTCTTTGTCACTGTAATCTACCAAAAACACACAAGAAAACACATACAGTATTCGATTCAAATGCTCCACTCTCTACTCAAATTTAAATCATTTTACTCATGATGTTTCAAACCATAAGACCTTTGTTCATCTTCGAAACACAAATTAAGATATTTTTGATGAGTTTACAAGTTATTTTTTCGGCACAGAGAGCTATCCAACCCTCCATAGACAGCAATACAACTGAAATGATCCCAGAAACGTAATAAAAACACTGGTAAATCCGTCCATGTGACATCAGAGACTCAACTTCACTTTTGCAACACTAGGAGAATACTTTTTCTTTTTTGCACAAAGAAAACAAAAATAGCATAATTTACTCAACCACCGTGCTAAAAAAAACAGCACATGCTGGTTAAGTAGGTTTTGAAGCTGGGATACTGGTTCATGCTGGACACGTGGTGGCAAAAGACCAGCATAAATAAAGGACCAGCTTAAACCAGCAAAAGGACCATCACAAATCAGCAAAAGGACCAGCATAAACCAGCAAAAGACCAGCTTAAACCAGCATCCCAGCTTTAAAACCATACCTAACCAGCATATGGCATTCTTCTCCTGTGACTTACATCTTCTGCCATTTTAGAGAGTATCACAACGCATGTGTACACTTTCTCATAGGCATAAACTAAAGTTGAGCCACTGATGTCACATGGATTGTTTTACGTTTATGGACCTGGGATCATTTCAGTTGTGTTGCTGTCTATAAAGGGTCAGACGACTCTCTGATTTCATCTTCTGAAGGGCTTATGAGTTTGGAATGACATGAGGGTGAGTAATTCATGACAGAATTTTCATTTTGGGGTAAACTAACTCTTTAAAAGCTGCTGTGGGTTAATGAAGATTTGACGAATGAGCTTGCGGCTCTTCTGGACTCTTGTCATGTCAGAAGTGATAAAATGATAGACGTCTTCGATATTACTTTGGTCCCTGTCTCTATGGTTACAGCTTTGCTTTACACTCGTGGCATGCTAATACAGACAGAATTTTAAGCGCAACTGTAAAGCTGCTGTGTGAACGAGACTCACACCTATAATGAAAATGCAGTTGTCAATCCCAAAAACTGAAAGTGTGAACATATAGTCATGTGCTATGACATCTCTATCAGCAGGGGCTAACCAGACTATGCTAACCAGCCAAATCGGTACCACTTAGTTTACCTCATATCAAATAAGCAACTTTATGCAGTAATGCAAGTAAGCTTGCCACACATAATAAATCAGATCACAAGATGTATGAGTTTTGGCATTTCAAAATGTGTGACCGGGCATGTGTTAGAGAACAGACACATACCGTCAGCTGCCTCTGCTAATAAAAGTTGCAATACAACAAGTTTTCAAGATCATAACAAGCTAAAGCTGAATAAAGAGATTTGCTTGTGTTGGGTGGAATTCACACTTACATAGTCTATGAACGTTGTTAATGAAAAAGGCAACTTTTTATAACAGTGCATAACAGATGTCAACAACACCTCATTATGAATTAAAATAGGTGTTGTTTAAGGTGCCTGTGTCAGGATATGCTAACAAGCTGCTAATCGAAACATCCTGAAACTGTTTATGGGCTCTTTTCATCAGAACATGTGATTCAAACACCTGGACTAGAGCTCAATATGGAGTCAAGTTTGTTTTGCTTTGTTTATCATTTGTTAAACGAAATGTGAGGTTTGGGCAGGTAGTTGGGGAGGACATTCATCTTCATGCCACCTCCCTCTATTTCTCGTCAGCATTCGCTGGAGGAGACGTTTTGGGCAGAATGACAAATTGGTTGGACAATTGCTTTTAACAAGCTAGAGGGAAAATAGGGCAAACTACTAATGCTACACATCTCCCATTCCATCCACCCGACATATATTTTTCTTTCTCAATAATTCATAAGATGTACTGAGCAAGCTACAGAGGAAGGCTACCTACTCTCTTTTTGTCCTAAAAGCTCGAGTCCTTTTCCTAGCATGGCCTCTCTCACCTCCTCAGGGGGAGTGAAGCTGCTGGATGGTTGTCAGATTCTAGTATAAACAGACACTCTGCTTTTATGAATGGGGCTGGCGTACATGTCTTGATCCTGTCTGGATCCCTCCATTGTCCATCTGGAAGAGCTGGAACCATTAAATATTGAATAATTCTGTATTAATTTCCCATCATATTTTTAAATGCTATTAAAGGACTATAAATGCTACAGTAAAAACCTGTTAAATAATTGACAGTAAGACCCCTAATATACTGTAGAAAAATTGCTGTTAACTGTACCATTTTTAGAGTTAGAAATAAAAAGACATTGAACAAAATTGAAAAAACATTGAAAAAAACCACAACAAAACAACATACATTTACACATGAACTTAATAGTATATATTAATGACAATTTTAGGATGATAAGGAAGATAAATGACATTTTTAATTTACTCACCCATATGACTTTAAGAGAGATTTACCATAAAACGAAATTGAATGGTGACCACAGCTGTGAAAAAATATAATTTTAACATTTTTATGGTACTTAAATTATTATTATATTTACATTTGTGTTTATTTATATTTTTATATTATTGTTATATTTTTATATTTGCAAAACACGCATACGTACTCACAAAAAAAGCTAAAAGAAATAATTTTACACAAAAATAATACATTACTTAAAATTGTGTTTTTTAGTTATTTATAAAAAAAATCTGCATTTTTGGAGCTTAAAATCCCGTGGTTAACATCCTCTTTCATTGCATGTAATAGAGCAGCTCAGATATTCTGCTAAACTGAATAATTTGCATTTCTGTGTAAAAAGTCCCTTTAAGCCCCCCCCGTACAATATCTCATACATTTATGTAAGTAAAACTATATGTGAAAGTCAGTGATATTAATCACACTTATTTCTAAAACAGATGTTCTTTCGTATTCGCCTTGGGTTGCCCTTGTGATATGCTTACATTTTAGATTCCGGTGTACAGTACACCATGACTAATGCAATAACAGAATAAGAAAGAAGCTCCCACACATACTGGGGTGCATCAAAATTAATGAACTGCTGTCAATTTTAATCCGGAATACATGGTGCCTCACTGCCATGGCAATACACTGTTAAGGCTCACAAATAAATCACACATTTGCATAGGACAAATGGTGCCAGCAAGCCTCAATAAAAATTGTATGCAGGAAGCCAAGTAGATCTCTTCTGTTCTACCTGGTGAAACAAGAAAATTAGATATTGACTGAAGAATAATGCTTTTCATTTTAGAGCAAATTGTGTCACGGAACAAAGGACCATCTGTGGGATTATCCAAGGTTATCAGAGCCCTTGACCGTGCTAAGCGATAGTTTATAAATAAACCATTTTATGACACTTCCAATAATGCAGCAGAATTGACAGACTGCTGGAAAGGGAAGCCTACGAAGCTGTGCATATGCAAGTGTTACGTTTCATCTAAGATATTGAGCAGGGCTTTTCATTTGAGCTGTTTTGAAGGATAGGAAATGAATAATCAATAACACCTGTCACTGAAGCAGCAAACTTCAGAATAATCTGAAAAGATGCTACGTGCTAGACTTTGTTTTTGCATATTTTAAATAAGGTCTTTACATTTTAAAGGGGTCACGAACTGAGAAATCAAAATTACCTATAAAAACATCTTATATTAAAGCTTGTCTTTCAAAACGGTTGTGGAATGTGCCACTCAATGATGCTTCAATATCACTGCCTCCAATTTGCGCATGTAGGTAAATAACGAGAGGCAAATGCAAAACTACACAGAAACCAAACAATTAAGACGACTTCAAAGACAGTAAGACCCTGTGCAGTGCCAAGTTACAGTGGAAAAACCCATTGGACCTCATTTAGAAGCATGCGTATGCAAAGATTTGATCTTAGAGGGTGCATACACTTAGAAAAAAAACCCAAATATATATATATATATATATATATATATATATATATTTATACACAGCTGAATCCATTCATTTGTGCGTAAGCTCACGATCATTATCGATTCATAGATTTTACATCTGAAAGTCAGGAGTGTGTGTTTTCTGTTCGTACATTGTTCAATGAACCAAACTTATGCAAATGTTCAAATTTAGGATGGTTTCTGTGCAACATTTTATAAATAAGGCCCATTTCCTTCCTTCATTTTACGCAAACTCTTTTACAAACAAAGCACAAATGGACACAGGATTTACAGAAGGATTGAAACTACAAGACGATGCTAGAGTATGTTGACTATATTGGATCCAACAATAAAGTCGCAACACAAGTGTGAATAACTGTTTATATACGTGCTCACTATTGCTGTGTCTGCTATTATAGATACTTTATTTACTTTACTTCTTTTACTTTATTTACTTCTAAATCAAAGTCTACAATCCGCCATATTTATTCATTAGTGCAAAAAAATCAATCCACAATCCAAGTTTGCCTTCGTAAACTTTAATTTAAATTGGGAAAAAAATCCTCCCCTCTAAAAAGATGGCCCTTCTCTGATGACATCAGTTTGATGGCTTGGGGATGAGCATGACAACCTTAACCATTCCCTTCCAACTGTCAGTGTTCAATTCTAAATGAAAGGCCTACTTTACTACCTCCAATCAATTCGCAGTAGAAAAACAAGCCACGCCCTCTATTTTCCTGATTCAATATTCTGTTTCTTTCGGAAGTATACCACAATATAGGAGTAAAATCAGTAGCAAGCTTAACATTTTTACCATTATAAGTGGATCTCGGTATCAAAATAATAAAAAATGCATGAACTTAAAGGGGTAATACAAAGCCAATTTTACACAAGCTAATATGAATCTTTAGGGACTAATGGAAAGTTCGT
>JAUMHI010000070.1:8165074-8178749 GCA_032359435.1 Enteromius unitaeniatus | reverse complement strand
GAAAAACTAATCTTAAAGCTAACAAATGCCTCTAGTTTTATTCATTTAACAGGCCTTTGAAGTTTGGGCAAAAACTCATGTAAATTATGTGATTTTTTATTCAGCCTTACAGTGTTACAGAGAATGAGGGCTCCCAATACCTATATAACTGCATATTTGTTTCATTGCATCATACCACATCGAATCGTGTTGAATCGAATCAAAATCGGATTGCACTGCGTCATAACAGGGGTGTATCATACACTTTCATGTATCATATCGTTGGCTATGCATCGAGATGGGTATCGCATCGGCCTCAGTTATGGAGATGCACATCCCTAATAGGAACCTCCATAGCACGATGTTTACAGTCATTCAACATGATTAATTAGCATGTTTTTATTTAATTTATTTATTTATTTTTTTATTTCAAGTTTATTCAGAATGTAAGACTCAGCATTGGTTTGGTACAACAAGCTTTTTTAGGTTATTATTGATCATCATGTCATTGATATAAACACAGACAGCTCAGCCCTCAGTATCTGCTGAGAAGATCGAAACTGGATAGTTCTGAACATAAATCAAAATATAAGACACCACTGAGGTAAAACTAAAGGGGAAACTGGGACACCGACACATAGCCAGACAGATAAATCCACCCTGTCATCTCCATTTAAGAATTTAAATATAATATCCATGGAAATATGACAAAATGACCAGAATATAACAGTAATGAATGAATATAATGAATAGTAGTCAACATTTGAAGTACATCAATAAAAGTTCTTTAAAAATGCATTTTGGTCTATTTTTCATATATATTAAACTATATATTTTAATAAGATTCATAAGAGATCCCATGTATCTCTCATTCTTGTTATTGTATCCATAATTTGATTTGAATTATATTGAAATGCTGTTAACATTCACAAGCACTTCTCCTCATCTTATAGATTTTAGTTGCTGCTTTTATTTGCTCATAATTTTCCTTTTACTCTTGAAATGGGTCATATAATATCAATTTTCCACAAGCAGATAGCATGATTCTTTTCTTAATGAAAAGTCTGTAATATAGTTTGTTTCACATTTCTCAATGGTAGTGTGAAAACACCCATTTTCCCCTGTCAAAAACAGCTCTTTTTAAAAGCACTCTGTTCTGTGTACTTCCCCTTTAAATCTTCAGGAGCTCTGCTGACCCCGCCCCTCTTTTCCGAGGCACTCTTTTAGGATGTCTATTTAGTTGTATTTATAGTTCTAGACGTTACATTCATAATCAAACTTTCTAATTATCACATTTTTAGGAAAGCCGATTTGCAAAGATTCATTAAATGCCATCATTCTCATGATGGCTTCTATAAGTGAATGATTCGCACGAACATAAACGCATTTCGAGATTGCAAAAAAACCACTGGGCAGCCACTGATTTTTATCACTATAGGGTTGCTGTACAAAAACTGCCAACACACATTTGATTTTAAACAACTTGTAAAACTGCATCTGGCATTATATGACCCCTTTAAAGAGGGGTTTTAATATATTTGACTAATTGCATTTTCTACTAATATTTTGCACTATTGTCTCACTGGATGCTGGCTGTAAAATTGGACTATTCTAGGCACATCTCTGAAACATTACTCATGAAAAACAGCACACAGTCTTGAGTTTATCATGTACCTCTGTCACTTGGCTCATCCTCAAGGGCACCGAATGCTCCACGGCGTAGAACAGAACAGGACAGTGCTGTAAATACAAACGCCCTCATTCACCTGGTTTTCAGCCACTTAAGCAAAATGTACATTGTCAAGGAGGTTGTGTTGCTGAAAGTCTTGGTTTTCAGTTTTTTGAAGTCAAGTGGGAAAAATATATAACCTTATCAAAAAATCTAAAGTAAGGGTGTAGGAGAGATCTGAGGTGTGAAAGGATGACATGATTGTAAAACTTATCAGCATGGTTTATGAATATTAAATACACAGCACTGTGTGATTAATATTCAAAAGGCTTACAGGTCCAGTAAAAGACAGAAATTAGCAAATAGGTTGCATTATAAAAAGTAAATAGAGTATTTGTAATAATAGTCTAATACACTGTAAGTAAAGCAACATCCATTCCAAAATATGAAATTATGATTTTAGTTTTTGCTGACTAAAAGCATGTATTTGAGCAGAAGCTTTGTTAAATGTGAAGGCAAGGCACTTTCTGTAGAGATCTTACAAGTGCTCATGATGAGCAGATCATTCAACTGATTTCTACTTTGATCTTCTATTGGCACAAATCATATCTCATTCAAAATTAAAAAGATTCTGCTTCCCCAGTCTACATTTTGGCCCACAGCAGCAGACAGTCAAATATGATATAATCCACAAGACTGTGTGGCATTCAGATGGAATTGAGATGGCTTTTAAACTGCAGTTCAGTTCATGAGTTTGAATAATTGAAGATATTATTCTATTTATATTTATGTCAAAGAATTTTAACATAAACATAAATAACTAAAGGTTAAAGTAAGCTTTTTTAACAAAATCTGAAAAAGAAAAACAAAACAACAAAAACTAACAAAGCAAAGAATCGTCATCTTTTGGATGTAGTAAAATACCCACGGATGTACCAGAAAAAAAACATCTGGGTCATGTTTGCATTTTCTTTTGTCACTGTTAATAATTTGAAATAACTTGAAATTACATATGAAATAATGCCTTCAGAATGTAAAAATCAGCTGAGAATTGAACAAATTGGTTGCAACTTGGCCTCGTAGGAAGATGGAATAATATGTTTGTGGGAGATTTATATATGATTAAGGAATAATACAAGACTTTTTTTTTTACCATAAAAATTGTTGTCGAAATGCACATCATATTTTGTGAGTGAAAGTGTGAGCAAAGCAGACTATTTTTAAAACCCTCTTATCCTAATTATTCATATATTCAAACAACACCTATTAAAATCATTGTATTTCATTGTATTTAAAAAAAATAATTGACAGACCATGGTGGAATAAGACATAATTTCCAAGATTGCTGATTGTGTATTATATTTGAATATTTATAATCACAATGACATATTGATGTAATTTTGATATGTTCTGCTTGGGGTTTCTTCACCCGGGATCTAGATAAGGACAAACGGTTGAAAGAACTTTTGTGTTATGCTCTTTCAAACGTTCAGTCTTTGAACACAATGCATGCTTGGATCATTCAGTATAGCCTAGAGCTTGACATGGTCATGAATTCACTGCATCTATAGCTGCATACGTCTTTCTTTATATGGATGGAAATTTAGAATCCAGTATCCATGGTTACAGTGCCGTTTTTGGGGAGAATATCATAAATGAAGCACAATGTCTAATTGATAATGAATACTTTTTTCTCAGGAAAAAAGAATTTAGTATTTTTGCTGTTTTGTCCGATTAAATCTGATATGCTGATACATACACACACTTGATAGATAGTGTGTATTTAAAATAATAATTTTATTTTATTTATTTTTGGTCATTGTACATTTTGGGGCCCTGAAAACAGCATATATAGTAGTTAAAAAAAATCCTCAGGTACTGTTCTCAGATCAGTTCAGGAGGGGTATACTGCCACTCAGCACCTTGGGACAGAAACATCGCTCATCCCTTCTGCATAAACAGAGTCGTCTCTTTGATCTGGCTCAACTTATCGCTCCAGTGGCGTGCAGCATCCTGCAGCAGACCAGCACTCACACTTAAATTAAATAGGCTCAAAGGCCAGCAATCTTCTGATGAAGACGCTCTGCCTACATATTTATCAAAGTTGTATTTTTAAAGTTTGCATTAGCTTCTACTTTTAAGTGTTTTATGGAATCTGGTGATCCAATTATCACACTATTTGGAGTTAGAGGAGAAAGATAAATTATTTTTTTTTCCCCTTTCCTTTCTTTCCTAGTTAATAAAGCTCTGGACTGTTTTGCGGTATCACAAGAGCTGTGTTCTGTGCAAAGTCTTGGAAATCGATGAAATGGTAAAAGAAAGAATGAATAAATAAATAAATAAAGCTGGCTTATGAAAGTTATGTAAATTCTGAAGCAAATCAGGCAGTGTGCTGAAACACTACCGTTCCCTGGATTCAGACAAATGCGTCCAATTTTCAGGTTATTGTGCTTAAGCGAAAAGCTTACAAAGTGTTTTTCTTTTCTTATAAAGCTCTTTAAAGTTTATGCACAGTGTGCAGCTCTTAGCATTCAAACGGAACTTTTTATTTTGACACCGTTTTATGTTTAATGCAATGCACTCCTCTGAATATTTTACCTGCTGAAGTCTTAATGCTGCGTTTTTATCGATTTTGCCACATGGTTTGCAGCACAGTATAGAATTGGCTAACTGTTGTTTCTGTCACTTTTTTTTCTGTTCTGCTTTACATTTTTTATGACCAACTTTATACTGCAGGTTTATCAACTCTGCCCTCTTTTCTGAAAAAACTGGAAAAGTGCCAGTGTAATGTGACTCTGCACCATTCCCATGCCAGCTGCTCTTCCCAGAAAACCAGGACAGAGCAAGAGTGCTGCAGGCCCTGTCATGTGGAGCTTACTGGATGTGGCCTTTGAACCGCGTTAGTTCAGCAGATTTAACTGTCTACCCATCCCCACAGAGCTATGTCCCATCAGCCACAAGGGAAAAAGAGCCTCCCGTATGGCTGTTATCAGATTTGTGGTGTTGTGCCCTTTTAGGCCCTATAGCATAAGTTCAGCCCAATGTAATTCCTCAGTGTCAGAGTTTCTGCACCGATGATCGCCTTCCCTCCACTCTCTCTTTAGAAGGGTAATAGCAAGTATGTTTTGGACTAGAATGGCCACCGTAGACATTTAGCAACTGCATTCTGATTTATCTGGGTCCAAAAGCACTTCGACATCCGTAGAAGTTTGCCATGACAAAAAAAGTCAAGCATATTGATGACATCAAATAAATGTATAGAAATTACTACAAAAATATATTTTAATAATTACAACAACAAAAAAAACTTTTACAATTACAAAACACTGTATTTACAGTGTTGGGGAATAACTAGTTACAGGTAATAGCGTAATGTAACAAAATAAATGTAACTGAGAAAAAAAGAAGCTGTTTAATTATAGTTATGAGAATGTTAATGATTACAAAGGGGAATATATCTGAATAAATCTTATATTAATATTTCTGCTTAGACTGATTAACCTCAGAACTACCTCAAAGTAAAAGCTATGCTTCAAAATAAAGTTGTTATATTCGTAATTTGAGTGATGAATTAATGTTGAGTACTACTGTAAAGTTAACCTGCCTGATTTGAATGTTTGAAAATGATAAACAGTTAAAAAAGTTTCTAGAAATTTAGAAAAGTAAATAAAAAGGGTAACACTTTATTTTAATGAAATAAAATGTACTTATCATGTAACTAAGTTATGGAACAGCCTGTAATTGCAGTTTTTATTTTATTTAATTACAGTAATTAGGCAGCTACTGTTACACATATGTTACAGACTGAGTTTGTTATACAGCTACGTACACTTAAGTACAACCTTGATACACTTTATTTAATGTAGCTTCTGCCTATATAATATTCTGTAATTTGAATATAATTAGAAAGGTATTAAATGTATTTAAGTTGTGTGCAGCTAGATAAGGTGTACAGTATGTATACACATAAAGTACACTTAAGTACAATTTTGATACACTTTATTTTAAGTAGCTTATGCCCGTGTACTTGAATTTATAATTATGCTGTATAAAGTCAGCGATGCATGTGACAATCGTGGTTACATAAGTAGCTCTGTTGCAAATGTGTACAGTAGCAGCCTGTTCTGTATCTACATAATTACAAACTATAAGTGCAAATTGTTCCATAGCTTAGTTACATGGTAAGTGCATTTTGTTTTAGGAAAGGACGTGACCAGTGGCCAGGCATGGTTTCCCATACAAGGAATTTGTGCTCTGCATTTAACCACACAGCAGTGAGAAGTGATCAACCACGCACACACACACTCGGAGCAGTGGGCAGCCCGGGGAGCAGTTGGGAGCAGTTACCCCTTTTATGTAAGCACTACTAAGTATAATAGGTAATTACTCTGTATTATGGACACCTTAAAATAAAGTGTTACCTCAAAAAGTAATTAAGTTATTGGAATAGGTACATTACAGACAACGAGACACTGTATCGTAATGCTATGGGAACACCTTCAGCATGACCACGCTCTGAATCTGCTGTGTAATCTGTCCAAAAGAAGGGCGAGACGTCACAGGTGGGTGACGTCACAGACCAGGATGCTTAAAAGCACGTTTAGAAGATTGGAGAAGCCAATGCCAGCCTCAGAAAATGAAGCAAGGGTTACCTATGTAACCCCAAGACGTTCCTTTTCAGGAACTCACACTGCGTCGAAACGCTATGGGAACGCATTACCCACGCCCCCAGACCCACAAGTCCCTGCCTAGTGTGGAAGCAACACAACTAATGCATAAGGACAAATGCATACCCGAGCCTGGGGTAGCCGGAAGGTCTAGACCATAGAGTCTGACGAACGTCAGAGGGAAAGACCATCCTGCTGCTTTGCAGATGTCCATAACTGAGACACCTGCTAAAAAGGCCTTAGAGGCTGCCACACCCATCAGTAAAGGGAGAACAGCGGGCTCATAAGACATGGAGATAGCATCCATGATCCACCTGCTCAGGGTCTGCCTGGATGCTTGCACTGGACACAGACAGTGCAGTTTCTCCTGGTCTGTCTCCCAAAAGGGAGGAGAGCAGAAAGACTGAAGTACAATTGGCTGCGGCGGTACTGTGGGGACTTTAGGGACATAACCCGATCGCGGGAAAAATAAGACTTTCGCCAGTCAGGGCACAAAGTCTAAACAAGAAGGGGCCACTGATAAGGCCTGTAAGTCCCCTACCCTCTAGAGTAAAGCAGGCGCCAACAAGACCGCAGTCTAGATGGTGAGTAGACAGACAGAGACCTGCTCCAAGGGCTCGAATGGAGCTCGACAGAGGGAATCAAGTACTGCCGCCAAGTCCCATGTCGGGACCCGGGACCATACCACAGGCCTCAGCCTGAGTGCACCGCGGAAGAAACTATGACCAGCGGGTGTCTACCCACTGAGTGCCCACCAACAAGGGATTGGAAAGCCGAAATTGCTGCCAAATATACCTTGAGGGTGGAGTGGGTTAACCTTGTGGATAACCTGGGCTGCAGGAACTCCAGAACTGTACCGACCTATTTGGGGAAAGGTGTACAGATGAAGCCTCAGCAATGTCTGTACCATAGCATCCAGGCCCAATGGTGCTGGATGAACTAGAGAGTAGGGATGTCCTGATCCGTTCACATGATCGGAAATCGGGCCCGATCACATGATTTCAGACTCGATTGGAATCGGACGTTACCTCCCAATCAGGACTCGTGTGTGTATATATATGTATATTGTGTATTCTCATAATTTTTTTCTCAGAATTCACATATTCTCATAACACCTCTATAGTTATGCGGTGGCATAACTTGACTCCACAAAGGAACAGCACATTGCTTTGTTGCAGAGACGCTATTGGTTTAAAGTAGAACACAGAAGCAGCTTGAAGTAAATGTCTGCGGTCTGAAGGTATTATAAAGTTAAGCTTTGGTTGCACCAAAATCATTGCGCCCTATTGCGCATCTTGTCACTAAATCCGGTTCTGTAATCAGCGGAAAATTTCATCCGGTGCGTGGTCTTACATTGAGCCGCATTCACTACGCAGAGCCGTTCACTGATGAGCTGCGCAAATTCGGGTTCATTATCAGCGTGATTTTGAGCAGCTCGTTAGTGAACAACGGCTCTGCGTAGTGAATTTACCGCTGATTACAGAACAGCTTTACTGACAAGATGCGCAAAACATATCGTGCAGCCCTAACAACATTGCCATGGCAAACTGTGAGATATGTAAACTTGGGATTGCAAGGTGGAAAACAAACCTGAGTTTGAAGAGGAGAGAAAAAAATGCCCCGTGACAGAACGAAGGGGCAGGACATTACAGCCAAGATAGCACAAATTAAACTTTTTTATATATTTACTGTTGCAACTGTTGCAAAGTCCAAAAGGGAAGAAAAATTATGTTGTTTATACTTGATAGTTCAAGCTACCTCATAGAAGTGCTCTGTTTGTTAACAGAGTTGAATGTTAAAATAATTTGAATTAAATAAAAAAATAATGAACATCCTGTATCTGTTTCTTCGTTCTTCTTTATGCTTTCTTTATGTATTATAGAAGTATCCGATCATGACTCGGTTTTGACAGATACTCAAAATCAAATGTCTCGGACTCGGACTTGAGGGCAAAAAAACCTGATCGGGACATCCCTACTAGAGAGAACCAGATGGAAGATTGTGCACTCTCCTGAGTCGCAAACAAGTCCACCTTTACCTGGTAGAAGACTGTCCAGATTCGCTGTACGATATCTTGGTGAAGTCTCCATTCCCCAGGCCTCAGCCCCTGCCTCGCCAGGAGGTCTGCTCCCTTGTTTAGGTGTCCTGGAACAAAACTGCCCTCAACAAGAGGAGTCTGCCCTGGGACCAAACCAGGATCTGGTGTGCCAGCTTGTACAAGGGGCGTGAGCGCAAACCTCCCAGTGTTCGTCGGTGCGACCTAACACATGCCGATCTCTTAGATCTGGGAGAAAGTGTTTCATCGCGTGAAACACAGCTAGCATCTCTAAGCGGTTTAAATGCCAGAGAGATGGTGACCACTCCACAAACTGCGGCTGTCATGCATCGGCTGTCAGTGTGACACAGAGTTTGAAAATCTTGAAAGGCAGTGAAGGGCCTTCCGCACTCTTCTAAATGCATTGAGAATCGAGTCGACTCAAGCGAGAGACAATCGTGCCCGCATTGTGACCAAATCCTAGATCACACCCAGATAAGTCTGAACTTCAGCTGACTGACTGAGTGGTTCAGTTGCCTGAGATCTAAAATGGGCCCTTCTTTGGAACTACGAAGTACCGGCTGTGAAACCCGGACAGTCTTACGAAAAGTGCAACCACCTCGATGGCCCCTTTTTTCAAGAGAGTAGTAACTTCTTGTTCCAATAACAGAGCCTGCTCGGGACCCACCACGGCTGTAGCAAGGCTCAGGACCCTTTAGATATATTTAGTAGTATGTCCCACCCCCTCCGGCTCACCGTTAGGGGGTAGAACAGACTGCCGAAACAACCCCCTCGGAGGAAGTGCCCACCGCAGCCCCACTGAGACGAGTCCCAGAGATGGCTAAGGAGTGGGAAGAGCGCAGAGAACAGAGAAGAGAAGCAGGTGCTGTGTCTTGCTGCGGCAAAAAACACTCCTCTTCTTGAGGGCTTGCTCTCAGAAGTCCTGCAGGTGTTTGGTCGGGCCCTCATGATGGCACACCACCGTGAGGGGCACGAATCAGCCCCTCTGGAGGCACTCAATCGACTCTCCATATGAGGGGCTGGTACTCGTCAAGGGCTGCACTCGCCGCAGCCCCTCTGAACTGGAAAGCGGGGTTGCATTACTGTAAGTGCCACCTCTTATATACGTGATCCCATGCGTCTGCCTATGTCGAGATGTCACCGAGCAGACCCAAAGGCACGTACTCCACCTCATTCAGCAGGTCCTTCCGGCATGCCTGTAACACACCAGTAGTGTGCAGACACATACCAGCAAGACCTGCTGCAGAGTACCCATACCCCAAGGCGTCAGTGTATGACTTAACGTCCTAGGGAAAAGGCTGAGTGACTTCAAAGCAAAGCCACGCCGGGTGATAGAGAGCTTGTAAGCGTCTATTCAACCAGTAGCAATGCCTTACTTCTCATACTGGGGCAACTGAGATTAGCGATCCCCACGAATGCAGCCGCGACTCTGCCTCAGCGGCAGCGCAGGACTGCAAAAGTGGGAAACGCTGGTGAAGGCTACTTCCCTCAAGAAGAAGCAAGCAAGGCTAGCTCTCTCAAATGCACTTTGTAGGCTGTTGTCTATTGTTGTCTCTTTTTGTATAGAAATAGATTTTTAGGTCAACCTAAAAATGTTGTCTTTCTTTATTTGCTGTGTTGTTAAATCATGTTGTTGCATGTGTGCAGCACCTTGGCCCTGGAGCAGTATTGTTTCGTTTCTCTGTGTACTGAACTGTATTTGGTTGGAATGACAATAAAAAGCCTACTTACTACTTACTTACTTACTGTAATTTCTAGAGTATTTTTTTTACAGTGCACCTAAACCAAGCTCTCATCAGCTGTCTAGATCTGCAGATGAATCCAAATATTCAAGTCTCCTAAACCTAAGCTTTAAGTAATTACACAGTTCTCTAATTAGCACTTTCTAGTTTTCTATTGCTTTAGCAGTGACAGAAATAAAGAAGCAACAATAACAACAAAAAAGAAGAATTGGTCTGATAGATATGCTAAGCAGTCTTATAGGCTGCCAACTTCCATTTACCTCTACTTCCATGTGATTGTGAAGCTCTGTCAAAGTAGACAGTTATTAAATACCTAGCTCACTGATGCCTTTAATGAGGACCTCTGGGTGATGGCCAGCTCGCCTTGTTACCATGGAGTGATTAAAAATGGATTCCTCATCCCTCCTATTTTACCTGCCTTCATTCCTCTGCCTCCCTCTCTCTCGTTCTACATCTTTAATCAACTAATATAAACACTGACATTGTCATTAAAGGGATGGTTCGCCCAAAAATGAACATTTTGAAATCAAGTTATTGAACCTCATGCTGTTACAAACTCGTATGACCTTCTTTTGTCCATGGAACACAATAGGAGATACAGTATTTGAAGAATAGTCCAAGAGCTATTTTCCATAAAACACTCTCAGTGGCCCTGAAAGGTTCATATTTTGGTTTTGAAGTCTCAAACAACACACTGTTATACATGCGAGGTCAAAAACACTTTCATTTTCTTATAAAATGCACTTATTTTTACCTTATTTGTTCAAAAACTCCCAAACTATTCTTTCAAACCTATTTAGTGATTGGTCAGTTTTATTTAAAGCAGTGTTTATGATTGTTTCAATGATTCAGAGTTGACTTTTTTTTTTTGAGAGAGACAATAACTATAGACTTTCAGATTCAGGAAGTTTTCATTCACTTATAGCTGTGTTACACACTGCATGAAAGCTCATTTTCAAAAAAAATTCAAAACAAAAATTCTTATTAGAATGTACTGTTACCATTAAAAACGGAATAAAAAAGGAATTGTCCTCTAAAAAGTGAAAAATCGCTGAACATTCACTCAGTCCTAGGCCATCCCAGATGTAGATGAGCTTGTTTCTTCATTGGAATATGTTTGGAGAAATTTCACATTAAATATCTTGTTCACCAGAAAATCAACAAGCAACAAGTTTTACATTTTGGGGAACTATTTTAAAATCGGTAGAACATTTTCAATGCACAAAAGGTTAAGATTAGAAAATATGAATAGTTCCATAATAACTCCTTTGGCATGACTGGAACATTTATCTTAAAATGTACTACAGTGTAAATATCTAGAAAAGGACACAAAGAACCATAATAAATATTAATTTGACGTTATGTACTATATTCAAAATCCGAACACACTTTCCTATTCACCACCCATCATGTCTCAAAGCATTGCGACTAATATCAATGAGTAAGCTTATTGATATTGGTCATCAAAGTGAAACTCATCAAAGTTAGTGCTCTGAAATTTATTTTTTTTTTACTTTTAAAACTACATTAAAATGCACAAGGAACGAAACCTCACAACAGGAGGTAAACTGGGGAGCCGCTGTGTGTGGGCAGTCTATATACCAGGGCACGTCACATGGGGCCGCGGTGGAGTCTCGACTCCTTAAATAAATCTCTCTTGTGGTAAAGGATGATTGGAGCATGCTGGGCTCAATACTCATTGAAGTATATTTAATAGGACTTAATTGCTCCCACAAGCTCAGTTAATGTTTAAGTGCTGGATGATGCTGTCTCTGACTCTCCTTATTAGGGTTTGGATGAGGTCCTTAATGACGATTCAATTGTATGGTCAAGATTTAAAATGTTCCTCATTATCACAGCAGGCGTTCACTAAATCCAGCCACTATTGAATTCTAATTGAAAATAAACTCTGATTTATTTTATATAGTAGACGTGGAATATGGTTATTGAGATGTGGGACAAAAGCTTACAAGTCTATGTGTAACTATACCATTTGTTAAAGGAACAAATATAGCTAGACACTGTTATGCTATTGAAACTACACGATTCTCCTGTTTTCTCATTAATTTGCATCACCTACTGATTCTGTTTTAGAAATCACAGTCAAGTTGTTACAATTGCACTGCAACATGATTAAAGTTATTTAAGCAATATGAAAAAATAAGCAGGTAATCATAGCTGCATTAATATACAGACTGACAACTTTATGTATGATCTATATCTGTTACAAGAAGTTAACATTGAATAACTAATATTTTAGACACAATATTTGGTAATTTCTTGGGGGTTTTTTTGCTCAACGAAGTAGTTTCGAAGTGCAATTATTCATTTGGTATCTGGAAGCAATAGATGACATTTCTGAATCAATCAATATTTGAATTAATTGGTTTAATGAATGGTTCAATGATTAATAAAAAAATGGTTTTGAAACCAGATACTAGCATACTACTTTTATGATATATATCAATAGCAGAATAGCATGCTAGTATGAAATTTAGAATTTGGCATGTAGCTTGATTCAGGCCTTTTTGCATATTCTTGTCAGACTTTATGTTTAGTGTGCCATGTGCTTTTGCCCCACTTGTGTCCGCCCATGTCCATGTTTGGTATTTCCTATGTTCATTTGATTATTAGTTGATGTTCTCCCAGCTGTCTTCCCCAGGTGTCCTTAGTTATGTCCTAATTAGTCTGTGCATTTAAGCGTCTGTGTTTCTGTGTGTCTGTGTCAGTTTACCCTGTGTGTACTTTGTACCAGTTTGTTTTGTTTATTAAAGTTCCCGTTTCTCAGTAAGATCCGTACCTCATGTGCTATATGTGTGACTACAAGCGTGACAATTCTACTTGCATAATTTTCTTTCTATGGCAGAAGTAGTTAGAGCAGTATGCTATTTCAAATGTCTTTAATGAATTGCTTGAGTGAAATATTTATTGATTCACTCTTAAAGATAGAGGTGCATCTGAATATGCATACTTCCTACCTTTATAATAGATGATGAACAATTGTGTAAAAAAGGTAGTATCTCCAAATTCCCAGTATTTCTGGAGGGAGTTATTACATCATAGCACCATGTGTAGCCTGCCATGTCATAGCTCCTCAGGGTGTTGGATTTCCTATAGTGAAAGATTCTGGCTCAAAACAAATCAAGGGAGTACTCATGCACTAAGCTGTCACACACAATTATTGGGACTATCTTACAACACCATCATCCATGCATGTAACAATGCATTTGAGTATCTTTGAACAGGATTAAATAGGGTCAAATTTTGTACATCCTCCATAATCAGAGGGATCTGTTTCAGACAGTAAATCCCACAAGAATTCACTTGCATAGAAAGCAGTTGGTGATGGTACAGGCTGTCCCCAACAAGTGGATAGAATTATTGATCCTTATAACAACAGCATGATTAGACTGATAAAATGAATTGCTTATCTCATACAGAACCCATCATTAAAAGTACAGGTCCTTCTAAAAAAATTAGCATATTTTTGATAAAGTTCATTATTTTCTGTAATGTACTGATAAACATTAGACTTTCATATATTTTAGATTCATTACACACA
>JAUMHI010000070.1:8124565-8146308 GCA_032359435.1 Enteromius unitaeniatus | reverse complement strand
GTGGATGGGCACCAAACCTTTCAAAGTAAAAAAAAAAACATGCACAGACAAATCCAAATTACACCCTGTGGCTCGTGGTGATACATTGAGGTCTTACGACACGAAACGATCGGTTTTTGTGAGAAACTGAACAGTATTTACATCATTTTTTAGACAACCATGTCCAAACCGTCTCGGGCTCACGCTGTGGTGTAGGATACACAAACGCCGGAAGTGATCTGTTGTGAACTCGCGCTTTGGATGCGCAAATTCCGGATACGCAAACGCCGTAACGCTGGAAGTGATCTGTTGTGAACATATCACTTCTGGCGTTTGCGTATCCTATGCCAAAGCGCAAGCAAGAGATGGTTTGGACATGGTTGTCTATCAGTGGTAAAAAATGATGTAAATACTGTTCAGTTTCTCACAAAAAACGATCGTTTCGTGTCTTAAGACCTCAATGTATCGCCACGAGCCACAAGGTTTAATTTGGATTTGTCTGTGCATGTTTTTTTGACTTAGAAAGGTTTGGTGCCCATCCAAGTCACCTTCATCTTAGATGCCCTGGGGGTAAGCAAATAAACATAATTTTTTTATTTTTGGGTGAACTATCCCTTTAACAGTTAAGATCCTTGGGTTAAAACATCTTCATCTATGTTATCTTAACATGGTTTTCTAACTCAGAGTGTGATGATAAAACTTTTTAAATGTGATTACTGATATGCTAATCTAAAATTAAATTAAAACCACAGCAAAAATTATTTAATAGCTTTTTTTCAATATATCATCTGATATCAAAATACATTAACATGCCATCTGTTGCTTTAGTAACACGTGAAATGTGTTAACTAATTTCTAAATCTAACTTTTGTTTGAAATGTTGTAAAAATGCTGTCAAAATGTGCCTAATTTAATTTGCACCATGGTTATTATGATACAATATTTTGCTTAAATTAAAAGTTGCCTGAAACTCAAAGTGACACTGTGTTTTGTTTAGTGCTTGCAGTTACACAAGTCTTAATGGTCTTTGATTGTATTTCAGGGATTACAGAAAGGTAAATTTACTGATGTCAGTTGCAGCTCATGTCTAAAGAGAGATGCTTGTTTGCACAGGACTGATAGTGCAGAAGCTTTAGTTTAAACAGTGAGGTCAACTCTGTAATAAATCAATAACTTCAAATGGAAGGTAATACGATTTAATTGCCCTCTTTGAAATATGGAGTTGGTAAGTATTAATGAATTCTTGTAGAAGAAAATTAATCAAGCCCCTTATCCAATTATATACCAAGCTCTGTCGTTTCAATCTACTTTATGCCTTTGGGCTTCCCCCTTAATTATGTTTGGTTATATTGCCTACAGGTAAGTCTTAAAAGAATTAATCTGAGCTGCCAGAAGTGCACATATATACAATCGAAGGTTGTCATCTTCTACTTGGAGGACTGCTAAGATGTTCAGAGAAGAAATTCAATTTTCAAATTCATTCAAAGTTAATATGCTTAATTTACAGACCTCTGGATTAGAAAGGGATTAAAAAACCAACTGGTTATATAGTTAAATATGTTTAAATATTAGTCATCTTTGCTTTGTCCTGTAGGTTTTTCTTGTCTTAGCATTTCAGTGTCACGTTGCGAATAATGGAGCACATTTTCTGAGGAGTTGGTTTGGAGTGTGTATATCTGGAAGATATGTTAATTTAACATGCCACTTTGCTTTTTAATTGCTGGCACACAACAGTGTTGCTTATTCAAAACGGCAGATTAATAACTACTGGTGCTGTCAATTTAGTCTGTGATTAATTATTAAAAAAGTAATAAAATAACTTGTATAAAAAAAAAAAATTACCTAAATATTTACAAGTGATTCAATTTACAGCGTTTCAACAGGATCTTTAAAAAATTGACCCTCATAAATCAGATTTAGTGATGTCATGAAGACTCTTTATGCGAATATGCAAATATTCGTATGCTATCTACACCTTTAATAAGTAAACCTGTGGAATGGGCTACAGTGAAGTTTTATTGACCCATTGTACATAACCATTTTGTTTGAATATGTGAATTGTTATCTGCAGTTTTTTGTGTAATTTGTCAAGACTGTTGTCTCAGACAACTTTTTCCAGTTTGCATGGTCTCTGTTGTGGCTCTGGTCAGTGCTGGTTCGTGTAGGAAGGGTGGAAAGTGTGTGAGTCAGGTACCCTTGGTCAGCCATACCCCGCCGCTTTCCTACCCATGAGGGACTCTTGTGTGTGGATCAGGCCTAAATCTTCTCTTCAGTCCTATCCATTATTCATCAGGAAGTCTCAACAGATGCCGGTTTCCATTTGATGCAGTTAGACGGGCATATGAAACTTTGAAATTTTGACACCCAGTGGCATAAGCATGTAAGAGTCTGTTGCTTTATTCAAGAGAATAGGCAGTTTTGATATGTTTTACTTTTGAAAATAACAATGAAAAAAGATGGGAAACTAATTTCCCTCAGTAAATCTATCTAAGCACACTATGTACATGTTATGTTTTTATACAATTTGCTTTGAAAAATGTTAAGATGTCATATCAAGTTGAAAATAGTTCAGCCTTTTTTAAACCCTGGATTCTTTGCCTTTTCACTCCATCTATGATTATATATAGAAATTGTAAGCAATAACATGTAAATACCCAAATGCATCAGATCTAAGTTAGTTAAATTATAGTCTGGTAAAGGCTATAATTAGACTAGTCATCCTGGCAATTGAAAATATGTCATTTTCTATATCCCTACCTGAGATTGTATTTGATTTTAGACTAGTCTGAATGTAGGATAATGTTATTTAAAGTGATGCCTTGTACGTTGCTGCGTAATATAATGCATCTATGAGAATGCAATTTTCTAATTCCCATTTGGGTATTCCTCATGTTATGAAAGATGACTGCAGCGTGATTATATTCTACATGGTTTTGTGCGTGAATCAACAAAATCCCAAAAGACTAACATTTTTCATAAGCTTTTCTTTGTTTTTCTTTTCCCACTAAGCAGCACCCTTGTGTATTGTACCTCAGACAAATCAGCAAGTTATAGAATTTAAACTTCAACTAGGTCAGCTCATGACTGCCTTCTACTTGCTCAGAGCAAACATACAACTATGAATATTTACACACGATGGTATTTCTTCAATTTTTGTTTCCCTCTTGAGGTGTGGGCCAACAGCAATTTTGCATTGTATTACTTGTACTATTAGTGTGGGTGTATGTCTGGCAAGGTGTTTATTAAAGTCATTGGAATTCAGTGAGGGAGTTTAACTGGATATTTTGGCCATTGCTTATTTACTCGAGCAGTATGTGAATACTTTAGCTTGGTTGTCTGTGCTGTCAAAAGATTTCTAAAAAGAATGGTTTTCTTAGACTTTGTTGTATCAAAAACAAAAGGTGATGCTGCATTAATAAATTTGACAAGCCTCTTTGTGCTACTTTTTATGCAACATTCCAAAAGCAGCATAATAAAAGAGCTCAAAAACAGTCCATACCGCTGGTTTGCCATGTTTAAATCACTATTTACCAAAAACCTTGATCTTGACCAAAAAAAAACTCCCAACATCAGTGATGCAAAACACTGTAGATTCTTGATTGTTTTGTAACCGATCACTACATGCTAAATGTGGAAGTGTGAACAATCCTGGCGATGAACTGAAATTATGGAAAGCGAACATGAACATACTCAGCTAAAACAAACACTGCTGATTCTTCCTTGTTTTGTAACCGATACTACATGCTAAAATTGGCAGTACAAAAAATTAATGATTAACAGAAATTTTGGAAGGCGAAAAAATGTGTCACAAACAAATCCTGTTGATTCTGACATGCTTTGTGACCAGTCAATAGACATTTGGAAGTGCAAACAATATTAATGATGCATCAAAATACTGGAAACCAAATAATTGTTCTGCCAAAAAAACAACATGTCTAAAACAGCACTTCTTAGAGGGCCTGATATGACTGTATATTTTATAATTAGATTTTTCTTTTTGTTGCATTATTTTTTGCTAAAATGAAACTTTTTCATTCATTGCATCACTAAACAGAATTTAACAATAGCAAGATTTTCCATTGAAGGACCAGTTAAATTCATACATAAGTTTCACACATCCTATGATGTTGTAGTGATATCATAACTATAGTAAGTGCTTCTTTTCTGAGAATTACTAGCCAGCAAATAACCTCGTGGCTCCTTGTAAATACTAGAGGTGTATGTCTGTGAATCTCTGAAGTGCTGGCAGTGTCCTGACTTTCCCTCCTCAGCTCTTCAAAGGCACACGACTCACTGTGATGTTCTTGGCTGCATCACTCACAGTCCCGCCGAGCGCCTTTGTGAACAGTTGCTATGGCAGTCGCCCGCACAAGACCCAAGCACAAATATTTTCAGGTATGATATATTCAAGAGCTGCAAGTCATTAAAAACCCCTCACCTCTCCTTCAGAGCAAACAGACACAGGTTGTCGTGAAAACAACCTCAAGGGTTAGGATAGCTACTGAACAGACCACATCAATTAAATAGCACACATAATAGGGGAGGCTGGGGCTGGCTGTCACATTTTATTCCAGGGAATATTTTTTAAGGTAGGTTAGGTGTATGTATGAGATTCTCTTTCTGTATATTTACAAAATTTAGCCTGTGTATTTTCTAAATGCATGTTATTGATCTTATGGACTCAATTATGGACTTATGGCAGATTCCATTGTTTTTAACATTGCACAAGTGCTACTTTATCAGGAATTACAGGCGTGATTAAAATAAGACCAGTTGCCCAATTACCAATCAGATTAATCCAGAAAAGGAGAGGTTTGGAAAAATGTATCATTCAGCAAGTAAGGTAAAAATAAATGCATATTATACAACAATTAAAGTGTTTTTTGACCTTGCGTGCATGTCAACCAAAATATGAACCCGTCATAACCTATAACTTGAATGGATAACAAAAATGTAACTTTTACAACAAAACAGCTCAGTTATTTAATAAACAAAGTAACAATAACCTGTTAGTGCTCACTAATGCTCCAGTATGCATTAAGAGCTGTAGGGGTGAAAATGTTTTGAATTTGATGATCAGGGTAAATTTAACTTATCTGCTGTAGCCTCCGAAGAGCTTTACTACATGAAAAAATATGATATTTAGGCAAAATAATAAAAATGTTCACAACTCCATTATTTTTTAATGCATGGTTTTTCCTTCTGGAGCATCAGTGAATGTTTAAACTTTAATATGTAATAGTAACAACTGTAATAGTTGCATCAGTTTTTCTAAGTACGAAAAGATAATCATACACTCATTTTTGAAAAGGGTGGAAATGCAAAAAAATGAAGAAGAAATATATGTGTGTCTTTTTGTGTAAAGTTGAAAGGTACAGGTTGCCTGATTTCATAAAAAATTCTTAAAAGTGTAAATGATAACCTAAAAATAACCTATATTTTTTCCTGACAAATATTGAATCTTTAATACAATTTTTTTTATTGAATTTAATTAAAAAGAAATTCAACTTGATTATACAATTGACTTCTTGTCTGAATTTCTGAAATATATTTTAGTGTCTTGTGGTTTATCCACCAAATAGCAAAAACGTGATTTTTGGAGGAGAAGGCAATTTACAAAAATTAAGAAGTTTGCGTAAACACTCACATTTGCGTAAGTGGATTTTGACTCAAATCCTTGCATTTACAGAGATTTTTTGCCAGCTTCTCCCAGTACAAAAGTGTGAGAGACAGGACAGCAGCGGCTTCACACGTGTGTTCTTTGCAAAAAAGAAGGCATTAAGCTTCCATGAGGAAAAGCAACTTGAAACCAGATCGCTGCAAGGTACAGCAGTCAGGTGAAGCCGGGATTCGGTGGGCTTACTTTGATGGATAACAGGGTCCAAAAGTACCCCGCCCCTATTTGTTGCTTAGCAGCCATGTGCTATATTCACCAGTCATTTTCTACACGGTCTGCTTTTTCATACAGCGGAAATAATAAAGCCATCTATCGTTCGGTGGTGCTGTAGAGTTCCAGAGTTATTTTATGTTAATGAGGCTTGTTAAAGCTGCCACTGTTGTGGCAAGTGGCATTATTTTCAATGCTTCATCTAATGCACTGAAATATCACTGAACAGCTTTGCAAAGCTGTTTGATAGATTGCTTTTTCAATGTCATACTTGTTAAACATCTTATTTCTTTCGTTTCTGTTCTGTGTTTACGGATAATTGTCCAGCTTGGGGAGGCGGTAAATGGGAACGGTTTTTAAACAGTGTTACAGGCCAATATGTTATTACTGTGTGGTTTGCCTATCAGGAGGCTGTTATTATTAGCTGTGTTTGGCTTGAAAAACTGCTCATTTGGGCCAAATTACTTTTCTCAGCTCATTATTAGGTACTAAATGAAATTCTGATTCTATGATATTTGATAAACAACAATGAGACCTTCATTTGCACACTTATCCATTTACATAAGATATGATTTCATTATTTATAGGATGAGTGTGAGAAATGCACAATATCTGTATGCTTAGTGACCACGCTGTCTGGATGTAAACTCCTATCATACACCGAGATCCTTAAAATATGCAATAGGATGAATGGGTGAAAAAAGGATATATACACAATACACTACCATTCAGAAGTCTGGAGTTCTTTTAAAAGAAAAATAATACTTTAATTGCATTAAATTAATTAAAAGTGACAGTGTGCAATGACATTTATGTTACTTTCTATTCACAAAGGAATACTGTTTTTTTTTTTTTTTTTACCAAAAGCAGTAAAACTGTTTTAAATTGTTTTAACATAATAAATGTTTCTTGAGCACTAAATCAGCATAATCAAGGATGACAGTGAAGACTGAACTAATGGCTGCTGTAAGTTTAGCTTTGTCATCACAGGAATAAATTACATTTTAAAATATATTAAAATAGAAGAATTTTAAAGAATTTTAAATTACAATACTTTTTCATAATATCAAAACAAATAAATAAATGCAACCTTGGAGAATTAAAAGAGTTTTTCAAAAGCATATGAACATCTAAACACCCAAATATTCCACTGTAGTGTACATAGGAACCACATTTTTATAGCCACATTTATCCATGCACCACTTAAACATCTGGTTGTCTGGTTGTTTTAAGAGGATTCAGTACGCCTCTGGTATGTTTGGATGATATCACGTGGTTGAAGGATGCAGATACTTATCAAAAATTACGTTTTAATATATTTTCGGTAAGAAATTGACTAAATACCTTCATGGAACATGATCTTTACTTACTCTCCTAAGGATTTTTGGCAAAAAAGAAAAATCAATCATTTTGACCCATACAATGTATTTTTGGCTATTGCTACAAATATACCCCAGCGACTTAAGACTTAAGTTTCGTGGTCCAGGGTCACATATGGTGAAGTGTAACTTTAATTGACATGAATGTGTAGGTTGTCGAGCCTGACCTCATGATGAAAATGTACCTGTGGGAACTTTTGTGCAAGATGTAAATACGTAGTGCAGTGATGCATTTGATGTAAAAAGGAGCTAAAAAAGCAGAACAGATGAACATATATATTGTGCGTCTTATGTGACATAGTTTTACATGTCACTGCAGTTCTGGAAATGTCTGTTGCTAGTGTCCGAGAGCGCTAAAACTTTCATTTCCATCATGTTTTACAATACCCTACCATCTGCAACACACCTAAACCTACACAGCAGCATAAAAAACTCAATCGCAAGCATTACAGTTGAGCTTGTTTTTCAATCTGTCAACTTTCAAGCTCTTTCATCGAGAGTCGTTTTTTTGACAGAATATGCACCCAAGGATTCCACAAGTCCAGTTCAGTGCCGGCTGAAATATCGAGCAAGCTTATTACCTTCAGAAACTAAACATATGGAGCTGTAATCGTAACTGTATACAAAAAATGATCAAAGATTGTTTTACTATCTCTATATTTCGCATTTCATGAAAATGTTCCCTCAGGTACTTTTCGCAATGAGATCAGGTTGGGTTTTCACATTTAAATTTCACAATTTATTGAGCCGATGTGACTTGTACAAGTTTTGATAAGACAATATTGATAGATTAAAAAAAATTCTGGGAAGTGAGTTCTTCATATGGCATGCCAAAATGAGGTCAAAAGTCTGCAGTACAGTTGATTTGTGTTGGGCGCATTCACTTTCTGATCACCACCAGAGTATACAAGCACTTAAGAGTCCTTCAGTACTCCAGTGTGCTCTCACTCTCTCACAGCTGTGTAAGTTTAGGCTGGAGGAAAAATGTTGGGAGACAAATGGCCCAGTGCAGCTGGTCTGAAGAGCTTCATGGGAGACGGTGTATCAGCAGTTCCCATTGTTGATCTGCCATAGATACACATGGCTAAATGGACTCTTGCTGTAAACACATTTAGCTCAGTGTGTTCACTCTTCGGGACAAGATCAGGCCGAGGTCATAGGCAACAGAATAGGACAGCACTGTTCTCTGGCAGGAATGTCATGGAGGTCTTTAAACCAAACTCTGAAGCATTCACAATGATTCACACGGCTCTGAAACTCCCGTTTAGCGGTGTCTAGATTTTATCTATATAGATTTGAAGGCATTAGTTTCTTCATGATAGAAGGAGGTTGTTACCCCTGGTGCAATCGGGTGAGTGGGGGGCTTAGAGGATGAATCTGTGCCACGGGTTGCCAGAAAGTACCAGCAGAGAAGAGAGATGAGGGGGGCTAGAGAAAGCAATCAGCCCCATTAATCCTGCACTCACTCGAGTAGAATGACAAAAAAAAATAATCATGTACCACCAGCCGCAGACGGATAATCACTCCAGTGTGTCGTGCATCACCTAAACAGCTGCGCTCAGCGCTACAGCTTTGCTACCGGCCTTTTACCTCAAGTCCACATGGAGGTACCCCATCGATTCCTGCAAGCTCAACTCAACATGCAGGAAGGAAGAAGTCTAAATGTTCAATTGCCTTTCTCTTTTGTTGCAGTCCAAAGGGGGTCAGCAAGACAGAAAACACTCTATTCTGTGACTTTGATTTATTGATTCTTTCATCCAGTTTTTATTCTTTCTTATTATTTTTATTAATTATTTTTATTCATTAGTTATTCCTTTTATTAATAATTTTGTATTGATTAATACATTTTTATTACCTCCTTTAAAAGGAGATTTTGCTCTATTCATTTATTAATAGTTTGTTTGCTTGTAGTTATTCCTATTGATTTCTGAGGAGTAGTGTTCTAGCTGAAAAAAAGTTATTTTCCATTTTTACAAAAAGATTTTTGCATGTCTGTCGTTTTAATGGACATGCCAATCTGGCTTTATTACTTTATTTTCAAGCATCTTCTTGCAAGATAATGAGATATTTAAATGCTGCAGGACAATTAATAGGTATAATTTACAACAATAACTCTACTACAACAACATAATTAAAATAAAATACTATAATCAATATCTTGAAATAATTGTTTCTCGAAATAGCACCTCGTCCACTTAATATAAGTAATTTTGCACTTTGTTTTAAATAAAATTGCTTGTTACGGTTTTTTAGTTTAAGTATAAAACCATGCATTTACACTTTGCTTGACCCCATAGCATAAATACCATCAACATTCTTCCATTGCACCATTATATGCCCTGATACACACACACACACACACACACACACACACACACACATACTCATGCAGAATGTACGTTCTCTTCTGATTATTTTTTCTGTTACTCCAGCCAGATGTCAAACCCTGGCTGTGCCCACCTCACCCCTGCTGTGCTCTTTGCTTTTACTCTATCTTCTCTGATGAATGGTATGCATGCAGTGGCAGATTAAGCTCGGTCTGATCGAGAGAACTATAATCCCTCTACTTACTGGGTCACATAAAAGAGTCTGAATCCTCTGTCTTTTATACCCCCCCCCTCTCCCTATCTCTTTTTTCAGTGCAGCTTAGAAATCTCTGACACAGAAACACACAAACCCAGTAAAGTGTAGCTTCACTTCGCCTGGTTTTCCCCAAGAGATGGAGAGAAATGTATCCTCTAAGGTGAGCAGAAGAAGAGAATAGGCCATTTTTTAGCATGACAAATCTTTCTGATCTAGTGTCAGTGGTAAGGTTTGATACTGTGATCAGATGAAACTGGAGCGCTTGTGGCAGAAGTTGGAAAGAAACTGCAGAGGGCAGCTTGAAGGCCAGCTTCTCTAAAATTAAAGATCCCTCTGGGGGCATTACCCTTGACCCCTGAGGTCACATGGGCATACTGGAAACTGTAGTACAGTTTTCTCTATGTAGTTTCGTCATCTTCATACATCTGTAGCTCTTCTTCTCAAATTGCAGGGCGGTTTAACTTTCACCTGCCGAGCTCGGTGCCATAAATCATCTCTACGCGATGTTTTAAGCCCCAGAAAGGATGATTCATAAACCGGCGTGTTACTGGGATCCACAATGACCTCTGTGCCCTTGAACCAGACGCTTAACCCCAGGTTTCTTCATGGGGATTGTTCATACAGCGGCCTTCAATTTGCTTTGGATAGGACACCGATTACAATCCGAACTGCAGTTCAGTGCTTTAGGGGCCAAAATTGGCATGTGTGGTTATTTGACTGAAGTAGTTTTATAAAAATTATAAAAAGTGACTTTGCTTGCAGCATATCTTGGGCACCAAACTATACTGGTTAGATATTTTAAATCTTGTTACTCTCGGTATGTTTCATATCAAATTTAGTTATAACCTTAATCAACATTATAAAAAAACTTTTTTAACTTTTCCCTGTTAAACTTTATTACTTACTTTATTGCTAAATCATTTTTTGTTGTAAGAGTATTAGATAAAGCGTTTACATAATATTTGATTAAAAATATATATTTTTGTTTCTCTGAAAGTAGTAGTATTTGTTACGATTCATTTAAACATATTAAATGTATTGTTGTATTTCTGGTTTTGTTGTCATTACTTTTATTATCATTATTATTATTTTAAATATGTAAATAAAATGTATGAAACCTTAATAAATGCTTTTTTTTGTTTTGTATTGTTTTGAATACCAGCCCCAAAAAAAAAAATTAAATATGATTCTGTGCATACGACAACGGAATTATTACATGTGATTATGTATTATTTACTTTGTACATGATATTTAGCTTTATTATCATTATATTATTTTTATTTCCATCACATTTCTCTATATAAATGTGAGCAGTGGTTCAGATATGTGTTAAAGTTCTTCACACATAAAAACTTAAGTTGTTCAATACAAACTTCAGATTTTTCCATTAATGTTTTAAAAATATAACACCCTCTTTTTACAAACTCTTTTAGAACAGAACTTTGCATCCTTAAATATTAAGGTAGGTTAATATTATGCATTTTACGGTCAGATAGAGTTAATTATGGACCCTGAGTAAATATACCATACGCATATTCCCGACTGGCCAATTAGTCTTAGATGAGAGCATAGTTTTTTCTTTCATAGATGCTACTGATTATGTTTCATGCAGCAAAGTAGAACTGTGCTCATACATGACTAGAAATAAGCAGCTGTTACTGCCAGGGTTTTGTTTGTAATGTTCTACATTGACTTTCAAACTCAAGCCAAGCCAAATGTCATATAGTTTTAAACTGAACTTAAGCTCTCAGTTGGTTGTTGATGTTATGTCATTAATCATCATCGAATGTTTTTTTAACAGACCTTATCAGACAAGACAATTAAGTAATTACCGCTGAAATAAGCAACATAGTGCATGAGAGAAAGACTGGACATTGATGCTTGCTTTTAAAAATGGGCTGTTCTCAAAGTGCACAAGGTGTTTATGGATCTGGTATTGACCCTGTGTGTGACTCTGGGGGCATTTTCCCTTTCAAAACAGGAACAGGAACTGACTCAGCAGCCTTTCGTTCACATCTGTTCATCTTTTAACTCATATTTGCCTGTTTGCCTCCGTTACTATTAGATGCACTTTCTGAATTAGCTACTTTACGTAAGCAGAAGAGTGCAGGAAATTGAAATCACTTTGGTTCCTCTTAGCGTTTTTGTGCAAGTCGACTATAAAAAATTGCTTTGTTTGTGTATGCTTACATCATCGCTTCTCGATTAAAAAATGAAGGATGGAAATTGACTGCAAATCATGCTCAGTCTTGCTGGAAATCACGGCAAATGCATGACACATCGAGCCAGAGAAGTCTCAGTATGCAGACGACATCCTTGCACCTGAGCACCAATTAAAATGGCTTGAGGTGGGATGGGAGCACATGGGTTGAGGTACTAAATTAGCAGTCCAATCATATTGAGGTACTGCTGAACTGCTGGGAGCCCTGCTTTGCGTGAACCCTCTGATTGGACACCTGGACACGTCTGTTTGACTGTACTAAGGCTTGGCCTTCTGAAGTGTTAAGCTCTGACTCTTTTCTACAGGTTAAGTATCTGTTCTCAAGCCTCGGAGACAAAACTGGATAGGATATGGACTGAGTTTCATTTTCATGAGCATGGTTGAGAACGATTTGTAACCCTATGACTACAATAATTATAAGTTTAAGCTGAAGTAGTTAATGAATTAACTTTTTGGGAAACTAAAATATTTATATGTATTTGATGTAAATTATTTGATGTGTACTCTGCAATTTAAAAGTTTGGGATCTTTGTTTTTTGTTTTACTTTTTATCAGCAAGCATGCATGGAATTTATCTTTATTTTATCTTTATTTCATTAAATTATTTCAAAATATTTTTTTGTTTTTTTGAGTAGCAAATATTAAAATGATTTCAGATTCATCAAATGACACCAAAGGCATTATAAAGTAATAGCTGATAAAAGATTAAATATATCCTTTTTTTTTCTTCCCTTAAATAGATGTATTTAATATATAAAAGTATTTTAAATAGAAAATGGTTTTATTAAATTGTAAAAATGCTCTGTAACAATGTTAACTGTTTACTGTATTTTAAATCAATTAAAGCTAAACTTTATACATAAACATCAAACTCCCCCCGATGAAAAAAATGGAGGAGAAGGGGAGGAGGAGGGATACTATGATCGAGATGGATCAAGTGGATCTGGCTTATTTATGGAGCAGTTAAAAGGATATGATAGGCTAATAGAATAATTGGGAAATAGGCAGGCGGAGATCATAAATGAAGGGGGGAGCCTTTGTACCCTCCTCCCGAAACAAGTTTTAGAAAACTATGTATATATAAATCTTTCTGACCTCAAAAATTGGAACAGTATTGTACTGTATTATTAACATTTAATATTTATGAAATATATATATTTTTTAGTCAGATTACCTTTTGTGTTTTTAATATCAAATAGTAGTTTGTTATTTAAATTTTTTAATATTATCTCAATTTGATTAATTTTTTTTGCTGTCAAATGCTTAATCGTGATTAATCGCATCCAAATAAATGTTTGCTTTTTTTACATAAAATGTGCCTGTTTACTATGTATATATAAATACACACATACAGTATATATTTGGAAAATGTTTACATGTATATACATTTATATTTAGATTATTATATGATATATAAATATTTTAAATAGACAAACATTTTTCTTACATATACATATGCATTTGTTTGTATTTATATACACAGTACACACATTTATATTATGTAAACAAAAACAGTTGTTTTTAATTGGTTGCTCTTCAACATATACAAGCCAGTGCACCAGTGACTGTTTCTAGGCCCAATCAGTTGTTAAAAAGACAGAACTATGAGTACTCAAGAGGCAAAAAACTACTTTTTCTTTACTTGAGAGATATGTTAGCAAAAAGTGAGAAAAAAGCATGTTTCTACACCTTCTGGCAAGCCTATGTTTAGATCACAGACATGTCAGGTCATTTTCTTCATCTTTCACACTCTGCCAGAGTCTATGTTAACAGGTTTTTCTGTTAGGTTATGGTTTTATTACGCTCCTTCAGAAACATTTCCTCCTACACCTTTTGTCTGGAGAACAAAACAAATGCAAAAGAACGTTCTATTCCTACACCGGGACCTCTACTATCGCAGAGTGTTACTCTCTCATGTCTCTCAGGTATCGATGCTAGTCATTAACACTTTGACAGCACTCATGGAGTTTTAGCAGAAACCCAGCTGTAGCTCTTTTGGACTTCTTTTAACGCACCGCACGAAAGAATCACGTCACATGCAGACAGTCTAATTGGATTGCTGGGTGCCTCCAGGTCAGCCCCGAGGCCTTAACCCAAACTTTCCTAGAATAATCAGTGTGATGCTTCTGTTTTCGTGCCTCAAGTTGGGCAGGCATTTCATGTACCACAAAGTGAAAATGCTGCTGTTACAAAAACCTGAATACTGAAGAGCAGGAAGTGACATGATGAAAGTGATTGCAAACTCAGCCTGTCTTTTGAACTACCTAAAATATAGTCCTAGAATAAATCTGGGTTCCTGGAGTGCAGGACATCAATTTTCTGTTGTTATGCAGAGAGAGCATCACGGCAGGATGTAGTTTTATACAAAATGTCACCAATTTCACCGCTCTGCTAAACAAATTAAAGGATGAAACTTTAAGCTTAATGAAAATGACACGACCTTTGAGCCTGGCTATCTTTTTCCTTTTCCCTTTTCTTTATATGTGAGCAGAAAGTCTCAAAAAGAAAATTCAGTAGAGCAGGGAGCAACTTTTTTTCTTTTTTTTTTTGTCACTCAAACTCCTTTTATTTCAAATATTTGCATGAAGTACCACCTGAGATTTTAAGTTATTTTAAATAATTTACCAATGCTATCACATGGTATGCAGATAAACAAATATAATGTGTATAACATGTTATAGTGCTTATATTGTAAACAATGTATTTTTAGATTATGCAGGTCCAAATTACTCAAAATTATTTAATTAAATAAATGTTGAAATATATAAATAAATAATGAAATACATAAATAAATGTAGAAATAAATGCTGAAATGTAGAAATAAATTCATTTAGTCATTCATTCATTCATTTCTTCGCGATATCGTTTATGTATTTAGCAGAAATACATACAGATACATAAAGCAAATGTTATAGCAAATCTATAGACCTATGTCTAATATTATAAACACTAGAAACATTTATTTTCTCCAAATAAATAAATAAATGAATAAAGAGATACTTAAATAAATAAATACAAATTTATACATTTCTGCATTTATTTATGTATTTGTTTTATTATGTGTTTTACGATTTATGAAATTCCAACATTTATTTAATTATTTAATTTTGAGTAATTTGACCTTACATATTAGATTAGGTAATGTAAATAACACTTTATTAAATTGACTTAATTACTTTTCATCAAACCATGGCGTTCTCTCAGAAACCCCTGTTTGGAAAGTATAAAGCATAAAAAACCCACAATACATAAACATTAAAAAGACTGTGATGTCACAGTGCAAGAAATCAGGCAATAACTTGAAAGAAATTTGCAGGTGCAAATGTTACAAATCTTGAAGCAGAAGCTTCTGCGTAGATGTCTTGTGCTGTCTTCTGAGTTTTGATGGAAGAAATAAAACTTTGCAAAACTTTAAATCAATTAAAGTAAGTGTTTTGTCAAAACTATTTATCTGAACACTCCAAATCATTTTTTTGAAGTTCCATTAGGATGTTGCCTTAAAATTATGTCATAAAATTACTCAGCCTCATGTCATTCCAAACCAGTCAGACATTTGTTTATCTTTGGAACACAAATTAAGATATTTTTGATGAAATCCCTGACCCTAGCATAGACAGCAGTGCAACTGACACATTCAAGACCCAGAAAGTTAGTAAGGACATCATTAAAATAGTCCAAATGACGTTAATAGTTCAACTTGAACTTCTCACTTTGCGTTGCTGTCTATGGAGGGTCAAAAAACTCATGGATTTCCTCAAACATATCCTAATTTGTGTTTCGTAGATGAGTGAAGTTCTTGCCGGTTTAGAACGACATGAGGGTGAGTAATTAATAACAACATTTTCATTTTTGAGTGAGCTGTCCCTTTAAAAAGCAGCTGCCTATATAGTAAACAGTTTGGCAGCTCACTAAGCTTCGGAACAGAGCTGATATCTTCAGAGCACCATCTTTAAATGCTGACTTGTGTTGACAGTAGTTTAGTTCTGAAGTCTTTTAGTCTTAACGTCAGGGACTTTTCCTGTCTGCAGGGATAAATGTTACAGCCTTGCATGCTGACGGAGATCCATTGTGAGTGGATGCAAATGAAGAAAAGCATCCAGTCTTCTTGCCCAAATGCCTTTGGTAAGCAGCCTTAAAGCGATTTTATTAGCAGGTTTTGGTTGATAACATCCAGGTTCTGGCCCAGATTCCAGCCTACACAGTAACCGGGTTAACATCCAGCCCAATTATCAAGTCTGGCTGAGTAACAGTGATCCCTGATGCTAAAGGCCCCCTCTGGCTGTGATACTGGTTGAACCGCTGCATTTTCATCCAGAACGATAAACCGAAGGCTCTGATCTTGGTATCCATATAAACGTGTCCCTTGCGGGGGGTTGCGATGTGCAGAGGTTGAGCTTAAGTGTAGTGGACAGCTGTTGCAACAGCTAAAGCATGACAGTAATAGTTGATGTGAATGATGGGCTCTGAGGGATAAGACCCCTCTCTACTTTATTGCAGGGAGTGCTGGGGCCAAGCATAGGGTAATTAATGTAATATAAGCACACTGTGCCACTAATAATGTTATAAATCATTTTCTTTCTATTTTTTGTTTGTACTACATTTATGTGCCGTATGCAGTATGAATGTTGAGATTAGAAGAACAGGAGATCAATGAATCTTTGATCAGTTCAGAGACAGGGATGTCACTTATTGCAGTCTCTGGAGGTGTTTTTCTGTCATAACTGTTATCCATTTTAGGTGTACGTTTCATCACTTTATTGCTCCTGAATATAGGGCGCATGTCATATGGACCATTTTATGATACGTTTATTGTGCTTGAGTGCCCCAGTTCCCCTCTCACGTTCATTATGTGGGAAAGAATGGCTAGAATTTTTCTTCAAAATGTTTTTGTGTTACACAGAAAAAAAACCCAGACTTCTACAATGGCTGTGTTTCCATTACAGATTTGCGTAAAACTTTGGCGATATTTGATAAAACGTTGTAAAAATACAAAAAAGTATTGTGAAATGACAGCGTTTCCATTAACCAAAGTTATGCAGCTGTAACCTGCAAATGTAACCTTTTGCCTCTCGCAATAAGATAGATAGATAAATGACTTATTAAGTGTTTCTTGGAGGTAATAATAAATTGAGGAATGATCATATGAGTTTTGTGTGACAGGTAAATGTGAAAAACACATTTCCATTGCAGTTTTGCGAGTGATCCCATTTTCAAATAGCCTGAAAAAAACACCTCGCTTTTGCAAAAAATGTTTTGCAAAATTGAAGCGTTTCCATTAGGCATATTTTCAATTAGAAATTTTAATTTGCACATTTTAATGGCTAATGGGAATCCTGCTAATGAAATGAGTGTGAAACTGAATTTATTAAACAAAGGAAGAAACTGAAACAAAAGCAAACGACACGAACCACAACGACTGACAGAGATACAAAACATGGGGCAAGGATTTATACAAAGACTAATCAAGGACATGACGCAGGACACCTGGAACACACAGCTGGCAGAGGATCAACACTAATGGCAAGGGGCGGAGTTACAAATGAGGAAAAACACATGGCAGAAACGGAAACAAAAACAAAGAAGCATATGGAGCATGAAGACAACAAAGACACAGAACGCAAGGATGGGGACTATAGAAACTATTCCTCCGTTTCGGCTGTAATATACTTTACCAAATAGTAATTAGGCTTGTCACTTCATCAAAAATTTTAAATAAAAAAAATTAACCACACTTTACAGTTTTCAAATAGCATTATTTAAATGAAACATTTTAAATCTCAAATTCTATTTTTATAAAAAAATTCAAACACCAATATGGCATTACAGAACAACATTTGGTATTTGTTGATGTATGTAACCCAATTCAGCAGAGGAAGCTTTCCCCATTGCATGGACTGTCTCAGCTCCCTATGCTTCCTCGCTGGTGACTTCCTATTTGACGATTACTTAAATGGGAGTCTGTCAAACAGGAAGTAGCGAAGTATTGTTTTGGCTGTTACCGGACTCTATCAACGTGTTCATGTTTTTTCCTTGCCATAGCATTGTCTTGTTTTCACGTGTCTTGTTTTTCTTTTGTTACTTTGGATTGCCCCTCTGGATTTTGACCTCGGACTGTACCTCTGTTTCTGTGAATGTTTTGCTGCCCACCCTGACCACTGCCTTCTTTTGGATATCGATTCTGTATTGCCCTTGGATACATCTGTTTGCTGATATTTGAACTCGGCCTGTTTTGACCATACTGTGTTTTATTAAAGCTAGCATTTGGATCTCTTAGCATTTGGAGCCTGGGTCCAGCCTCTTGTTACAATTTCTCCCATAAGATGATTTAGATTTATTTAATCAAAATCAAGTAAATTATTTCAAATAGTTAATTTATAATTATTAGATTAAACCTTATCTAAAATAATTTAATTGCAGAAATGATTTCTGAATTATTTATACAATGATATGATATGTAATATGATGACCATGAAGAAATCATTAGTGCCAGCCATCAGAAAATCCATATCAGTTGATCACTCATTTGAAACACGTTTACATACATATTTTTTGCTTTAGGGTCTGATTCTTGAGTAGCTGCTTGAAGACCACAACTTTGTTTAAAAACTGAAGATCAAGTTCATGCTTGATGATGATCCTAAGAGCATTTTGAGTTTCAATAGGCCGTTTGTACAGCCCAAAAAATGTACATATTTGATTAGTGACCCAGAAATACTTTCACATCACAATGTAGCATTTTTCTTAGTTTTAAAGTGTCAAAATACTGAAGCATTTTGCTTATCACACAGAAGATTTCATTGTGGTCTCGAGACTTTTTGACACCACTGCCTGCACACAACCTACTCAGCTTGGAAACTTGTTATACCAATGCCGTTCTGAATTCTGAAGTCTGTCCGGTTCATTTAAAAACGTCTCTGGCTGCGACAGACTCTCTAAATCTTTTTAATCTACTTTTTAATCCAAGGCTAACCTAGATGAGATCCAAAAGTTAGAAAGTCTGGGGGTATGCTAGCTCTGTAGAGAGAGAGAGATGTATGTGAGTGATAGAGAGTCTGGAGGGCAGCGCTGAAAGATGAATGATTCATGAGTATGGTGATGAGCGAGCCCTTCTGCTGTTCTCTGAGGTCGCACAGTTCAGCCTGTTGGTGGGGTGTCACTGCGCCTCTGACCTCACTTCCACATCCTCAAGAGATTTATTTCTCCTGCAAAGAGGCCTTGAGGTTCGCATATACTTCCAACCAAAGCAAACTCCAAGTTAATAATGTTGACTTTGGAACAACAGGTTATTAAAGACCAATGAGTGACAACTAAAGACGATGATATCAATTCCTGTGGCTCAAGTGGTCAAGCAGTTTCTCTGGTTCCACAAACAAAGATTTCATGTGCTTCAGGAGACCACTGAGATGAATGCTAATGCCTTTGCTTTTTCCAGGTGGTGTAGTCTTTTTGGGTTACAAGCGCTTGGCAATATGTCCGATTAAACTGGAACAAGCACGCTTACTAGGACCCTAATGAAGGCTGATAGAGATGCTAGTTAAATGAAGTAAGGCTATAATTACAAATTGATTTTAATGTTGGGGGTTACGGCCTGTTGCAGGGTGTGTTTGTGGACTGTGTCGAAATGTTGATGGTTACAGGCAAAGGCTATTTAAATGGGTCCTGCTTTTCTCAGTCCATTATTTTTACTGGTAAATCTGAAGGGTAACACATTTCAGTTTTTCTCTTTAAGCATGTGTGGGGGTTTTTCTCCTAAAAAGCTTGTCTAAGTGTAAACACGAAGTGTAGTCACTTTCATTTCCTTCAGGACAACCTGGCCAAATGCTTAGTGAAACTCTCTTTTCTGACACTCGCCTTGCATGTGTGAAATAAATAATGAGCTATTAGCAGGGTTTAGCACTGCTAGTGTTTTTCCTCCTGCAGGGCTCCTGCTGGCCCCTCCAAAGCTTCCCTGGCAGGATTCATTCTCTTCACATCCCTCCAGTGCTGTACATTTTTGGCACAGTGATACCGTGGCTCCAAAAAGTGAATATAAACAACACTATATGTAGTCTCAAAGTTGCTTCAATCCTATTGACTTTTAGCTAACTGATATCTAGTTTAATTTAGTGAACGTTTGTAGTTGGTCCTCTTTAAAAGGTTCACACAGATGTCCTATAAAGATGTTCCACTAACATTTGATTACCAAACAATTACAAAAACTTCTGTCTTTGTATTGCACAATATATATATAAGGTTATTATATATTATATACGGCTATTTTAAAAGGTTAAATATTTAATTTAAGGTTTAACGTTAGATATTTTACACTTAATAATAAATAAATAATACATTTTACATGAAATATGGATTTTACGTATATTGTATACTAGAATATATATTAGAATGATTTCTGAAGGCTCACGTGACACTGAAAACTACAGTTATGCTGCTGAAAATTCAGCTTTTCAACACAGGAAAGAATTGCATTGTTAAATATATTAAATAGAAAGTATTATTTTAATTGTAATAATTATCTTAATTATCTTAATAATAATTATCTTAATTATCTTAATTCTTAAATCTTAACAACCTGAGAATTAGGAAAAAAATATTTTTGGTGGACTGTCCCTTAAATGTTTAATAAATTACTAATTTACTTGGGTTTAGAATGAAAGTGGCTGCTGGTGAACTATATAGATTCCCTTCCCATGCTTAAGCACAGCTGAAGCTCCAATGAAGTTAAAGGCCAGGGTATGTTCTGCTGAAGCACAGCTAAATGCTAATTAGAGCAAATATTTGACCTTTTTTCAGTCCCAACCTCTGATATTTTCATTAAATGTGAGTTTGGACACATGGGCTAAAAATATATTTATGTTATTTGATATTTAAAGAGGATTTAAGATCATTTTCCAAGTCTGTGGACCGTGCTAAAAGGGGTCTCAAAAGGGTGCATGTGAATTACAACTGTCCCACTGTGTTTGGCTGCTGAACTCTAGCATTTTATGAATAAAAATGATAGAATGTCCATTTGTGCGCTTGCAGCTAAACCCAACAATCATAATGCACAAACAAAATAGGCCAAAACGGACTGCAGATGTCAATTTTATCTTCTGATCTAAAAAGGTCTGAAAGGCTTCACCGTTCACTTACTGTTCTCTGGCTTGTGAGCGCAAATGTGTTTCTAAACAGCACCATTGAGCTTTTTTTTGTTTGTTGGTTTTTGAATGGGCACACAGAGAAGTTTGTGTGCTTTTATGCCATCCTAATTTGTTTCCATGAGTCACATCCTGTATGATGCACTTTTTGTTTACTTTTTCAGCTAAGGTTACAGACATCTGTCGTCTTGTAGTATTTTTGGGTTTGTTTTGATCTTCTGATCACATAAATGGGAAAGTAGAAAGTCAGATACAACCCACACAATCTTTATCCATCCATAACTGTTAACATACATATAGTAAGTTGTGACTGTAAGTCACAGTCATTCAGTCATATTTAGGGCTCAATGTAAGTGCACTTTTCATTAAATCAAATATTGTGAGACTGTAAGAGCAGTGGTGTTGAGATGTACAGTGCTGTTTGTTACACATCACTTTCTTAGTCATTTGTTAATTTTTTTTTTTTGCATAGATTCATACATAACTGTAACGTTCAGCTGGACGTGCCAGCACAGCTCTGTTTGGCACTCCAGCTTTCTATGCTCTCTGTGTGTTTTGTG